>BTPG01000002.1:124219466-124414941 GCA_036245525.1 Semisulcospira habei | reverse complement strand
CTGCGGTCCAGTATGCTGTGTAGTTTTTCCGGACCCCTCGAGGTATGGATTCCTTGGCTGCCTTACTGATAATGTCATTAAACTCTCTGACCACATTGTTGATGTTCCTTCCAGAAACAGCGAGGTCTTGCATTAGCTCATTTGTTCGGATACTGAACAAGCGCCAGTCTGCCTTTCGGTAGTTCCATCTTGGCCGGTGTGGCGAGCTAGCTGCTGTGCATCCTTTTAGGGTTAGGAGGATAGGGCGGTGGTCACTTCCTCCTAGCTGTGGTCCTACTGTTCTGCTGAGGCGCTTATGAACATCTTCAGTGCAAAGCGCCAGGTCCGGTGTAATGGTGGCGTGCCAGCGGTGAGAGTAGAAGGTAGGTTGGTCCTCAGGGTCATTGGCAAGTATCAGGTGGTTTTCATCTTGCCACTCCTCAATGTCTTCTCCTCTCTTGTCCAGTGTGTCATATCCTCAACTCTGGGACTGGCTGTTGAAGTCACCAGTGATGAGGAATCCACTGTCCGGGACCTGGATAGTGTCGAGGGACAGCAGCTTATCATTAGGGCAGTAGTAGTTGACAAGGTCGAGGGTGCTGTCACTGGTGGTTACCTTGACCTGGATGTATTCCGCCTCCATGAATCTCCTGGTTTCGCTGTCATTCAGGTTGTTTCTAACTAGGGTCATAACCCCCCCTTTCTTCCTCCCTTGGCGATCACTTCGGAAGACCTGATATCCTCTGACCTTAAAGGGTTTCCCTTCTTGCAGGTGTGTCTCTTGTATACAGCAGATGTTTATGCTGTTTTCATGCAGAAAGTTCTCTAGTTCTGTTTTCTTGTTGGTAACCCCTTCGGCATTCCAGTGCATGATGTTCACATTGGCTTTTTCTTTGTCTCTGGTCTTGTTTTTTCGCTGGCCAGTCGCTCTACTTCCCAGTCCCCTGGCTCCTCGAGACAGTTGGGAAGGTCCTCCAGTCGCTGGGGGTGGGCTCCGAAGAGGCACAGAGCCCGGTACTGCACCTGCCTGGTGAGACTCCACAGGGCGAGCACCATTCCTGTTGAAACCATCTCCAAGTGTCATGGCTGTATATGCATGGTACTGTGGTTTATTAGAGTGCGCTGTGCAGCCCAGTACCTCCGTCTTCAGCACTCGGGGTTTCTGTCGGGGTTACCTCACCCTTAGCTCCTGGTCAAAAGGCCTTTCCTGGGAGCACAGGATGGTTTAGTTTTGAAGTATCCTTCTCCTAGATCGATTGCCGACCAAGGCTTATGGGTCCCATCTACTCAGGTTTTTCCTCGGAGTTTTCCTTCTCGAAGGAGATCTGCCAACCAAGGCTATCGAGCATCCCTGCCCGGATTTGTATAGGGTTTACTCCCCTAGCCTTTGCCTCTCCCAAGGCACCCACAAGGCAGTGGGGCTATTTACCCATAGCTGGGGATCTGGTTCATGGGCATCAGGGCTTGTCCACACATCGATGGGCCTGCATGCTGCATGTCTGGGGGCCAGATCTCCTCCGAGTCCTCTGTAGTTCAGCCCGAGTCCGTAAGGTGCTCGGTTACCATGAGTCACCACGAGGAGGCACTACATGAGGCTTGGAGAGGCTGTGTACTGGCAGGGAGAGACTGACATGTTCTGCTCCCCTTTTCGCAAAACTGCTAGCCAGCGGTGGGAGCTGAAAGCGAGAGCGACAAGCACAGACGCTACACTACCACACTAGACGCATCACAACAACCATTTGACCCACATTTAAATTATCATTACTGCTGCATCTGTAGGGTGCATATAAATTGCATGTTGGCTTATAATTTAGCTTAAAAGTGCTAGACTAACAGGTAGGACTGTGCACACAAGAATACATGTACACATATACATGGATTTCATATTCTCAATAATTTAAACTTGGTTTTAAATACAAGCGTTCAGAATTTCCGCAACTTAATTAGCAGTCAATCAGTGTTCCGTGAATGGCTGGTCTTTAGGACACGACTGTGTATCAATGTTCCGTGAATGGCTGGTGCTCTTTGGTGTTGAATTAACAAAGATTTCAGAAACACAATCAGGATGCACTGGCAATATCTCTTGTACCTGTGTCACTTTTACATTGTTAACTTCAGTTAGATTATCATTGCTGCTGCATCTGTAGGATGCACGTCGTTAAAGTTATACGTTGGCTTGTAATTTAGCTTAAATGTGCCACACAAAGAGGTGAACACAAGAATACATGTACACATGTGGGTTTATTCTCAATTTAACCTTGCTTTGAAAAATACAAGCGATCAGAAATTCCGCAACTTAAATAGCAGGGGCTCAGTCATGAGTATCTGTGCTTGTATATAATTATTTCTTAATGATAAAGTTAAACGTCAGGCATTAAGGATGCATTGAGCTTTATGAGTCTATGTACCATGTCCAGGTCTCAGCAGTACAACGTGATCACTGGCACTGGCATTAATTCCGTTAATATCTATCAGACTCCATTTACAATTTCAGTGAGTGCCACCCAACATGCTGAGATCAATTTGTCCTCTGTGTGAGAACTGTAGAGGTATCATACATAGAAAGGGGCCAATCTCCCGTGACCCCCCCCCCCCCCCCCCCCAACCAAACTTCATACTTGGCGCCAATATTCTGATTCATTGCATTTATTACAGTGATAAATACTAGAAAAGCGTGCACAGGTCATCCTAAGTTTGTGCTATAGTGTGGCTCTTCATGCTCTGCCGCTCGTTGATTTGATTACTGTCTGTTTCACAGACCTCTTTCAGTGCACAAAGGACTGGATTCCTCAGTGTAAGGATTGTAGATGTATTGTTAATAAGGGGCCAATCACTAGGCTGTTACAAATTATGCAAATTAACTCAGCCTCGGCAACACACTGAGTGCCAGCTACTTAGGCAGCCCCCTCCGCGTCATGTGACCGGCGCCTAATACCCTGATTGCATAATCACTTTGGGCCGGTGAATGCGTGGGAACGGGTTGCTTTGTAAGCACTGCTCTGATTGACTGTGTATGTGCACAAAATGAATTGGTACACAGACAAATTAAATTAGTTCACGTAAAAACTAGTCGGAAAATGAATCTGTTGGGGTGGAGAAGTGGCCTGGGTTAGGTAAAATATACAGTGACTTAAACAGACTTCTTTTTCACGTCTCACGAAAGTAACCAGGGCGTTTTCACGGATCACAAAGATCCTATCTTGTCAGTTTAATGTTTCACGACAAATCCTCCCCTTCACCCCCCCCCCCCCCCCCATCCCCCACCCCACCCCACCACCCCCACTCCCTCCGTGACCCAACCCTCACCACATCCCGTTACTCGCGCCGCTTTTCCGCACTGCTGTTGCCTCACTTCATACAGAACCCCGCTGGCCTGTAAGTCACGATATCCCGGCCGGCCGTTAATTGCGCAACGTCTGACACCTACCCGATACATCAGAACCCGATACCCGTGTCGTTCACTACAGCCAATCTCGTTAAGGTATTCGGAATTCCAAGAGTCTGGTTCGTGATTATATGGGCCACCTCTCCGGCAATACAATACACAAGATGTTCCGACGTCTTCGATGTAAGTCACTCCATCGCTTGGTCGGGACTGAGATGGCCCATTAAAGAATATTCCGACAGTGTCTCCTGTCTTCATCATCATCATCAGTCCCTTGCCCGAACTGGGCGTTGGGGGGACTGAAAGGCAGCAGCAACAGACAGTGCTCTCCACTGAGTTCTATTTTGGGCGGTGGCAAGCAAGTCTCAGAAGAAAGCAGCGGTCAACAACAGTCGCACGAGAGCAGCCAAAGTAAGGGCACAGGGGGAATACTCGGAAGCCAACCGCGAGGTGAAGAGGAGTATCAGGGCAGACAAGAGGGCCTACACAGACAGCCTGGCAGCAGAGGCAGAAAAGGCAGCAGGCAGCGGCAACATGAAACAGCTCTACGACATTACCAGAAGATTGTCGGGTAAGTATGGCCATACAGAAAGACCAGTAAAAGACAAAGAAGGCAAGCCTATTGCAGACAGAGCAGACCAACTCGACAGATGGGCCGAGTATTTTGAAGAGTTACTGAACAGACCTAGCCCACCCGACCCCCCCGACATCCAGCCGGCAGAGACCAACCTACCCATCAGCTGTGACAGACCCAGCCGGGAAGAGATCAGAAAAGCAGTGGCATTTTTGAAGAATGGCAAAGCAGCAGGGCCAGATGGCATCCCAGCGGAGTCTCTGAAAGCAGACCTAGAGACAACAGTTGAGATGTTGTACCCACTGTTTGGAAAGATCTGGGAAGAGGAGGTGATGCCAGCTGACTGGAAGGAGGGGTACCTAATCAAGCTTCCCAAGAAAGGCGACCTCAGCAAGTGTTCCAACTACAGAGGAATCACCTTGCTGTCAGTACCAGGAAAGGTCTTCAACAGGATCATCCTAGAGAGAATGAAGAGCTCCGTTGACCCCCAGCTGAGAGACCAGCAAGCAGGATTCAGGAAGAACCGATCATGTACAGACCAGATCGCCACTCTCCGCATCATCGTGGAACAGTCTCTGGAGTGGAGCTCCCCGCTGTACGTCAACTTTGTGGATTATGAGAAAGCATTTGACAGCGTGGACCGAGAGACTCTGTGGAAACTCCTACGACACTACGGTGTACCCACAAAGCTCGTCCGCCTGATCAAGAGCAGCTATGATGGCATGACATGTCGCGTGATCCACGAAGGGCAGTTCACCAGAGAGCTCCAGGTCAGAACTGGTGTCAGGCAGGGGTGTCTGCTGTCTCCGTTCCTCTTCCTACTGGCCATAGACTGGGTCATGAAGATGACCACAGAGCACAGACGAAGTGGAATACAGTGGACACTGTGGACACAGCTTGACGACCTCGATTTTGCAGACGACTTGGCATTACTGTCCCACACTCATCAACAAATGCAGGACAAGACCACGAGGCTTGCTGACATCTCGTCCCAAGTGGGCCTCACCATTCACAAACAGAAAACAAAGACAATGAGGCTGAACGCAACCAGGGAAGAACCAGTCTTGCTTGCTGGCACCCCGTTGGAGGAGGTGGAGTCCTTCACCTATCTCGGGAGCATCATAGACAAAAAAGGCGGCACTGATGCAGATGTCAGAGCACGAATCGGTAAAGCCAGAGCAGCCTTTCTCCAGTTGAAAAAAGTGTGGAGTTCCAGAGAGCTGTCACAACACACCAAAGTCCGGATTTTCAACTCCAATGTAAAAGCAGTTCTCCTATATGGAGCAGAGACATGGAGATTGACAAAAACCACAGTCAACAGAGTACAGACCTTCATGAACAGTTGCCTTAGAAGAATTTTGAAAATCCACTGGCCAGAGAAGATCAGCAACGTCAGACTCTGGGAGAGAACAGAGCAGATAACAGCAGAGAATGAAATTGGGCGAAGAAGATGGGGATGGATCGGTCACAGTCTGAGAAAGCCAGCTTCCAGTATCACTAGGCAGGCATTGTCATGGAACCCCCAGGGAAAGAGGAAAAGAGGTAGGCCGAGAAACTCCTGGCGTCGAGACCTCCAAGCAGACATCAAGAGACTGGGAACCACCTGGAGTAGAATCGAAGGAGAAGCACAGGACAGGAGTCGCTGGAGGTCTCTCGTCGACGGCCTATACCCGGGTAGGGGTGGACAGGCGTAAGTAAGTAAGTAAGCAAGCAAGTCTGACATCTCGAGTTCGGTCCATTCTTTTATGTTTGCGACCCAACTCTTTCTCTGACGACCTCGCCGACGACTTCCTTCGAGAGTGCCTTGGAGGATAGTCTTGGACAAGGTGTTGTGTCGGGTCACGTGGCCAAACCAAGCAAGCTTGCGCCGTTTCACGGTTGCCAGAAGGGGTTCATGTGGGCCCACCAGGGAAGTGATGATGCTCCGTACATATTCGTTGGTCTTGTGCTCGCGGTACGAGATGCGGAGCAACTTCCTCAGGCACTTGTTCTCAAAGGCCTGGATTTTCTTTTCTGAGTCTGCAAGCAGTGTCCAAGTCTCACAGCCGTAGAGTAGAATAGACACTATGAGGGACTTGTAAAGCCTGTACTTGATGGTGAAGCTGATGGAGTTACTTCGCCATATCCTGTCCAGCCTGGCCATTGCGGATGTTGCTGTACCTGTCCTGATACGGATCTCTGCTATGCAACTACCGTCTTTGGACAGGGTGGCTCCCAAGTACTTGAAGCTATTGACCTCTTCTAGCTTTTGGCCATTCATGTGAATGTTGCTGCTGCTGTCGCTTGTGGTGTTGATCATCACTTTGCTTTTATCCGTACTGATCTCCATGCCATAAGACCCTGCGCTACTTGAAAGTTTGTCTGTCAGGTTTTGGAGCTCACTATTGCTGCCTGCCATGAGGTCAATGTCGTCTGCGAATCGAAGATTGCACAGGGATCTGCCACCAATAGAGATTGAAGTATGGTGGTCGTGGAGGGTTTCCTGCATGATCTTCTCCAGGAATATGTTGAAAAGGACAGGAGAGAGCAGGCATCCTTGATGGACACCGATCGTCGTCCTGAAGAACTCGCCTGACTGATTGTTAAGTAGAACCGCGCTGCAGGCGTTCTTGTAAAGCGCTTCTATCATTTGGATCAGTCCCTCCTCTATGTTGAACGATCTCATGACTTGCCAGAGTCCGTCGTGCCAGACGCGATCAAATGCTTTCCTGAAATCAATGAAGTTGTGGTAGAGTCTCCTGTCTTATGGTTTGCTTATACATTCTTGGTGTTGATCAGACTTCTTCCAAGATTCCCATCAGTAGTTAACAGGTGACTGACAAATCCTCACTCTCGTGGAATTTTTGTTCGGACGGATACATCGGTAAAGTGGAGCGCTGGTGAGGGTGAAGGAACGACTAGTTTTATGTTCATTCTGCTTTTGATATTCAGCTTAAAAGGGTGTTTATGATCAATCTCATTTTGTTTTTGGGTTTTACTGATTATTCTCTCACTGATAGGGTAGGGATGGGGAGGGTTACATGTTCGCTGCAGTTCTGGCTCAACATATCGCAAGCTAATAACACCGGTGTCCATTTGTGGTAAATTTGTACATGAGTGTCAGCTGAGACTCTTTAAAGAGGTGGAATACACGTACCTATATATACAAATAATAACTGGATAGGTCTGACTCGTTCTCGGCAGCATCTCATCACCGCGATTACGTAGTCTTTCAGCTCTGATACATTCCCGTAAGGTCCTGCGCCGTCGCAATATATGACCAACTAATATCACAATATCAGTCAGTTTCGGATAACAAAGAACATCACAAGTTTCCAAATCTCTCAATGAGGACACGATTATCGGCCGTTCAGAAATTAGTGTCATTGAAGGCTCATAGACAGTTTGAGCAAAGCTCACCTCGTGTTTTTTTCAAATAACTTTTGAACGCAGATAATTTCAAGACAACTTTTTAAAAAATATGATCACCAACATTAGACTTATTAATATTTTAAATTTCCTTTATTCCTGACAACAATGTGCAGCAATGATCAGGAAATCTTGAAAATTACCTAGTAAACTTGCTAAAATATATCCTGATCGAGCTCCTCGTAGAATCACTGATATATTGATTCCTGTAAACTTCCACGCTGAGTGCTGAACAGCCCGGCGCTGCAAGACGTTTAAACTGTCCATGGCTTGACAGTGGTCACTGAAACCTGAACAGAGTATTCAACTTTAGTGGCCAAACCGCTGGGTTTGAAGCCAACTCAATTTAAAATTAATTTTGGCCTCATTGGGTGATCACTTTTTGTGCATAGCGTTTTATTCAGGAGTTCCGCGATTCAGCGCGTGAGAGTAGTGAATGAGTGATTATTAGCCTGTGACTGTAACACTGATGATTGGAATTATAGTGGCGGCCAAACAAGGCAAACACATTCGCAGATCTGGGCCCCCGCGCCTACAGAGAGATGGGAAGGCATGTGCCTCCTGCAGATGTTCGGTGTTTCATGACGGACTGACCAGAAAACGCGACAGGCCCATTGCTGGATTGCAAATAGTTGACGTGTCTGTATTGGCGACTTGAGACGCGTGCTGATTGACAACTGCTTTTCACCTGCACGTAATCGCCCGGACTCGCACACTTCACTGAGACCGTGTTCACAGTGATGCTATGATACATCGCAAAACATAAATTTGAGATGAGATTTTGTGGCCGAGATACCATTCAGGTTGACGCTAAGATTCTCATGAGCCCCGGACTGAGTAAACAGAGAGGCATGAAAATCGATGCCTCTTGCAGATGGTCTGCTTTTCATGACGCAGTAACCAGAAAACTCGATAGCCCCATTGCTAGTTTGCACTTTAGTACATATAACTGACTCTTGTGTATTTGCGGCGACTTCAAACCGTGATCACAGTGGTTTAACTCAGGCTACATCTCGCAACTTCGAGAGAAAGACCGAATTACCATTCAGTTTGACGCAATGATTCTCATGAGTTCCTGCTGATGCAAGCGCTTTTGTAGCTCTAGGTCAGTTGGAGGTGGTTGGGACTGAGGGGAAAGAACAGCACAGTCGGCAGTGGGGGAAAGGGGGAGGTGGGGGGGGGGGGGGGGAAACACTGGTCTGTGAGTCATCATAGTCTAATAGCAATTATTCTTTCAAGACAGAAGTGCCCTCGCAGTCTTTGTGTCAAGAGGATGATGTGTGCTGGTGCACACCGGCGTGTAGCAGAGTTTTTGTCTATGAGATCTACTGTTGGATGCACTCGTTCCCAGCATTAGCTTTTATTCTCCAAGATGTAAAGAAAGGATAGACGTTGGTAAATTACATACTCTGACCAAACAAAGGGGACCCAATATACATGTGATGTATTAGACTCCTAGCTGTGAACATCAAAGGCTTCTGTGTTAACCTGTTCTGCTTCCAAAGACCTCGATAGACACAACTTTTACACAGAAACAAAGACATATTTTTTCAATTTTTACTTTGAAAAAAACTCACACCTTTCCTCAAACTGCGACGTAACATACATCCAACATGACACATGTTTAGGTTTTATCATTTCCTTGGGATACATAGAAATTAATTCATTGCAACATTTACTCTAATTAATTCTGTTTAAATGAATCGAAGTTTCCTGTTGCATTACGTAGACTTACTTACTTACTTACGCCTGTCACCCCTACCCGGGTATAGGCCATCGACGAGAGACCTCCAGCAACTCCTGTCCTGTGCTTCTCCTTCGATTCTACTCCAGGTGGTTCCCAGTCTCTTGATGTCTGCTTGGAGGTCTCGACGCCAGGAGTTTCTCGGCCTACCTCTTTTCCTCTTTCCCTGGGGGTTCCATGACAATGCCTGCCTAGTGATACTGGAAGCTGGCTTTCTCAGACTGTGACCGATCCATCCCCATCTTCTTCGCCCAATTTCATTCTCTGCTGTTATCTGCTCTGTTCTCTCCCAGAGTCTGACGTTGCTGATCTTCTCTGGCCAGTGGATTTTCAAAATTCTTCTAAGGCAACTGTTCATGAAGGTCTGTACTCTGTTGACTGTAGTTTTTGTCAGTCTCCATGTCTCTGCTCCATATAGGAGAACTGCTTTTACATTGGAGTTGAAAATCCGGACTTTGGTGTGTTGTGACAGCTCTCTGGAACTCCATACTTTTTTCAACTGGAGAAAGGCTGCTCTGGCTTTACCGATTCGTGCTCTGACATCTGCATCAGTGCCGCCTTTTTTGTCTATGATGCTCCCGAGATAGGTGAAGGACTCCACCTCCTCCAACGGGGTGCCAGCAAGCAAGACTGGTTCTTCCCTGGTTGCGTTTAGCCTCATTGTCTTTGTTTTCTGTTTGTGAATGGTGAGGCCCACTTGGGACGAGATGTCAGCAAGCCTCGTGGTCTTGTCCTGCATTTGTTGATGAGTGTGGGACAGTAATGCCAAGTCGTCTGCAAAATCGAGGTCGTCAAGCTGTGTCCACAGTGTCCACTGTATTCCACTTCGTCTGTGCTCTGTGGTCATCTTCATGACCCAGTCTATGGCCAGTAGGAAGAGGAACGGAGACAGCAGACACCCCTGCCTGACACCAGTTCTGACCTGGAGCTCTCTGGTGAACTGCCCTTCGTGGATCACGCGACATGTCATGCCATCATAGCTGCTCTTGATCAGGCGGACGAGCTTTGTGGGTACACCGTAGTGTCGTAGGAGTTTCCACAGAGTCTCTCGGTCCACGCTGTCAAATGCTTTCTCATAATCCACAAAGTTGACGTACAGCGGGGAGCTCCACTCCAGAGACTGTTCCACGATGATGCGGAGAGTGGCGATCTGGTCTGTACATGATCGGTTCTTCCTGAATCCTGCTTGCTGGTCTCTCAGCTGGGGGTCAACGGAGCTCTTCATTCTCTCTAGGATGATCCTGTTGAAGACCTTTCCTGGTACTGACAGCAAGGTGATTCCTCTGTAGTTGGAACACTTGCTGAGGTCGCCTTTCTTGGGAAGCTTGATTAGGTACCCCTCCTTCCAGTCAGCTGGCATCACCTCCTCTTCCCAGATCTTTCCAAACAGTGGGTACAGCATCTCAACTGTTGTCTCTAGGTCTGCTTTCAGAGACTCCGCTGGGATGCCATCTGGCCCTGCTGCTTTGCCATTCTTCAAAAATGCCACTGCTTTTCTGATCTCTTCCCGGCTGGGTCTGTCACAGCTGATGGGTAGGTCGGTCTCTGCTGGCTGGATGTCGGGGGGGTCGGGTGGGCTAGGTCTGTTCAGTAACTCTTCAAAATACTCGGCCCATCTGTCGAGTTGGTCTGCTCTGTCTGCAATAGGCTTGCCTTCTTTGTCTTTTACTGGTCTTTCTGTATGGCCATACTTACCCGACAATCTTCTGGTAATGTCGTAGAGCTGTTTCATGTTGCCGCTGCCTGCTGCCTTTTCTGCCTCTGCTGCCAGGTTGTCTGTGTAGGCCCTCTTGTCTGCCCTGATACTCCTCTTCACCTCGCGGTTGGCTTCCGAGTATTCCCCCTGTGCCCTTACTTTGGCTGCTCTCGTGCGACTGTTGTTGACCGCTGCTTTCTTCTGCTTCCTCGCTTCTATCTTCTTCAAGGTCTGTGCCGACAGCCAGTCCTTGTGGTGGTGTTTCCTGAACCCTACAGTGTCTTTGCAGGTTGAGTTCAGCGCCTCTCTAACTGCCTTCCACTGCTGCTCTGTGGTGACCGCCTCCTCTTCATTTACTAGCTCCTGTAGCGCTTGAAACCGGTTGGACAGCACCAGTTTGAACTCTTCTCTAACTCCAGTTTCTCTCAGGAGGCCTACATTATAGCGCTGTCTTCTTGTTGTCTCTGTGCGGCTTTTCTTTAGCTTGAGCTTCATTCTTAAGGTAAGCAGATGGTGGTCTGAGGCGACATCTGCTCCCCTCCTCACTCGAACATCTTGAAGGGATCTTCTAAATTTCTTGCTAATGCAGATATGGTCTATTTGGTTCTCTGTTGTATGGTCAGGTGAGACCCAAGTTGCTTTGTGTATTCTTCTGTGTGGGAAGATGCTGCCTCCAATGACAAGTCGGTTTAGAGCACAAAAGTCTACAAGCCTCTCCCCGTTCTCACTTATCTCCGAGCCTAGTCCCTGTCTCCCCATCACCTCTTCGTATCCGGTGTTGTCCTCCCCTATTTTGGCATTAAAATCGCCCATGACGATGGTGATGTCTCGCTCCGCACATTTGTCCACGGCACTCTGGAGTCGGTCGTAGAACTCTTGTTTCTCTTCCTCGTCACTGTCATTGGTGGGCGCATAACACTGGATGACGTTCAGCTTGAGCTTTTTCTTGGTTCTAAAGGCTGCTGTTATAATTCTTGGCCCAAGAGGTTCCCAGCCCATCAGCGCTCTCTGTGCCACTGGTGACAGCATGAGTGCTACTCCTTCTGTATGGGGGGCATTCTCCTCTTCATGACCTGAATACAGAATCATCTCCCCACTTAACAGCCTTTTCTGGCCAGACTGCGTCCATCTGGCTTCACTGATGCCTAGCAGGGAAAGGTTGTACTTTTGCATTTCCGCTGCTATCTGGGCGGCCTTGCCGCTCTGGTACATGGTCTTGACGTTCCATGTGCCCATGGTTGTATCCCTGGATAGAGAGAGGCGGCTCGGTCCTGTGGCTTCCGAAGACTTCCGGCTTTCACCACAGGACGTCATAAGTCTTCTAGTAGAAGAACCTTCCTCCTCCAGGAAAGGAATTACTGTTAGTCTTTTCGTCGGCGTTTTTGTAGCTATTTCCTTTTTTGCAGGGTGGGGAAGCTACCCCCACGCCCAACCCCCTTACTAGGAGGACCAGGGGTTTTCTGTCGGGGTCACCTTCCCTTAGACCATGTTGGTTCACGGCACCTTATTTCATTCAGTGCACCCCTCTCACGAGGGACCCCCTATCCACCACCCAGGGGACGCGCCTCAACGCCGTATGGTCCCAGCGCGAGGGCATTACGTAGAGCTAGTCAAATACTTTATATATGTCTGTGTTTTTCAAGATTTCATTTGCTTTTCGACAACGGGCGAATAATGTCCGTTAATAATAAATTGTGTTGTGTTGTAACTGTCTTCTCTAAGCGTGCTTCTTTCTCCGTTGAGTTCTTCTCTGCACGTTAGGGTTTAGTACTACTTAATGTACCTGCATTTCTGTGAAATCTTTGTCACAGAGGGGTGGTCGGTTCTACGAATTTAAATGCCGGTGCCGGCTTGCGCATACATCATACCATTTGTACACAAATCGAGCAAATGTTTACTGATCTGACCAGTCTTGGGTAGCTATGAAGAAAACTAGGATTGCACGGAAGGTGTTGCGACTTGATGCCACGCGTCTGATTTAGTATGACTGCATTAGAAAGCGTCACTGCTCGTCGCCAGACACGTGTGAAGTTTTTTTCCTGACGATATGAAAATGAAAATATGCACAACACCATACAACGATACCGTAGTATGGTGCACTGCTAAGAAACTGGCCAGAAACGTTTTCACCATCTGCGTCCTTCTTCTAACGCAAGACCTAAGCCGCCTTCTCTACTTCTCCGCTAACTCCAGGTTACGATACGATCATTTCATATATACGTCCTTCTTCTAACGCAAGACCTAAGCCACCTTCTCTACTTCTCCGCTAATTCCAGGTTACGATACGATCATTTCATATATACGTCCTTCTTCTAACGCAAGACCTAAGCCGCCTTCTCTACTTCTCCGCTAACTCCAGGTTACGATACGATCATTTCATATATACGTCCTTCTTCAAACGCAAGACCTAAGCCGCCTTCTCTACTTCTCCGCTAATTCCAGGTTACGATACGATCATTTCATATATACGTCCTTCTTCTAACGCAAGACCTAAGCCGCCTTCTCTACTTCTCCGCTAACTCCAGGTTACGGTCTCTCTCTTGGCTGGACTTCGCGAACGAAGATTTTATAGGAGTTGCCCACGACGTCTGCAGGCTTGTTCGTGGCTGCGGAGGCCAATCCGGGACAGGCAGGTTCGACCGCAGTGGCTGCAGGGGAAGGTATGGCCAGAGTTCTGAGTTGCGGCATCTCTGTTTTTTCTCCTGAGCCGCTTGTCCTTAAGGCTAGCTCTGCGAGAGTCCTCAAAGGAGACAGCTGCCTTGTAAATAGTGGAGCGCCAGGTGTCACGGTCCACAGCAAGCGAAGACCACTGGTGGTGGTCGATTTGGCAGGCACTAAGTGACTTCTTGAGACAGTCTTTGTATCTCTTCTTTGGTGCCCCTCTGTCACGGTGTCCAGTAGCAAGCTCGCCGAACAGGGTGATCTTTGGTAGGCGATGATCCTCCATCCTGGAGACATGCCCCGCCCAGCGGAGCTGTGTCCGCAGCAGCAAAGCCTCGATGCTCACGGTTTCAGCCTGTTCAAGGACCTCGACATTGGTGACATAGTCACTCCAGTGAATGCCCAGGATGGTACGCAGGCAGCGCTGGTGGAAGCGTTCGAGGAGTCGTAGTTGGCTGCGGTAGAGGGCCCAGGACTCGGAACCATACAGCAGGGTGGTGAGGACCACAGCTCTGTACACGCTGATCTTGGTGCCTGTTTTCAGCTGTTGATTGTGCCACACCCGCTTAAAAAGTCGCCCGAAAGCACCGTTCGCTTTTGCCAGCCTGCTGTCAAGCTCCTTGTCCAGCTTGGCGTCCGACGTGATAATGCAGCCAAGGTAAGTAAACTGGTGCACTGACTTTAGTTCATACTCGCCAATGGTGATGTGAGGAGGGCAATACACTGTCTTGGGTGCCGGCTGATGGAGGACCTCTGTCTTTTTCAGACTGACCTCGAGTCCAAAGAGCTGGGCAGCGTCTGCGAAGCAGGACTTGATGCGCTGCAGGTTACGATACGATCATTTCATATATATGTCCTTCTTCTAACGCAAGACCTAAGCCGCCTTCTCTACTTCTCCGCTAATTCCAGGTTACGATACGATCATTTCATATATACGTCCTTCTTCTAACGCAAGACCTAAGCCGCCTTCTCTACTTCTCCGCTAACTCCAGGTTACGATACGATCATTTCATATATACGTCCTTCTTCTAACGCAAGACCTAAGCCGCCTTCTCTACTTCTCCGCTAACTCCAGGTTACGATACGATCATTTCATATATATGTCCTTCTTCTAACGCAAGACCTAAGCCGCCTTCTCTACTTCTCCGCTAACTCCAGGTTACGATACGATCATTTCATATATACGTCCTTCTTCTAACGCAAGACCTAAGCCGCCTTCTCTACTTCTCCGCTAATTCCAGGTTACGATACGATCATTTCATATATACGTCCTTCTTCTAACGCAAGACCTAAGCCGCCTTCTCTACTTCTCCGCTAACTCCAGGTTACGATACGATCATTTCATATATACGTCCTTCTTCAAACGCAAGACCTAAGCCGCCTTCTCTACTTCTCCGCTAACTCCAGGTTACGATACGATCATTTCATATATATGTCCTTCTTCTAACGCAAGACCTAAGCCGCCTTCTCTACTTCTCCGCTAACTCCAGGTTACGATACGATCATTTCATATATACGTCCTTCTTGTAACGCAAGACCTAAGCCGCCTTCTCTACTTCTCCGCTAATTCCAGGTTACGATACGATCATTTCATATATATACGTCCTTCTTCTAACGCAAGACCTAAGCCGCCTTCTCTACTTCTCCGCTAACTCCAGGTTATGATCCGATCATTTGATATATACGTCCTTTTTCTAACGCAAGACATAAGCCGCCTTCTCTACTTCTCCGCTAATTCCAGGTTACGATACGATCATTTCATATACGTCCTTCTTCTAACGCAAGACCTAAGCCGCCTTCTCTACTTCTCCGCTAACTCCAGGTTACGATACGATCATTTCATATATACGTCCTTCTTCTAACGCAAGACCTAAGCCGCCTTCTCTACTTCTCCTCTAACTCCAGGTTACGATACGATCATTTCATATATACGTCCTCCTTCTAACGCAAGACATAAGCTGCCTTCTCTACTTCTCCGCTAACTCCAGGTTACGATACGATCATTTCATATGTACATCCTTCTTCTAACGCAAGACATAAGCCGCCTTCTCTACTTTTCCGGTAACTCCAGGTTACGATACGATCATTTCATATATACGTCCTTCTTCTAACGCAAGACCTAAGCCGCCTTCTCTACTTCTCCGCTAACTCCAGGTTACGATACGATCATTTCATATATACGTCCTTCTTCTAATGCAAGACCTAAGCTGCCTTCTCTACTTCTCCGCTAACTCCAGGTTACGATACGATCATTTCATATATACGTCCTTCTTCTAACACAAGACATAAGCCGCCTTCTCTACTTCTCCGCTAACTCCAGGTTACGATACGATCATTTCATATTTATGTCCCCCTTGCACAGTCATTTGCTGGTTCATTTTATTAACCCAAGTAACAAATATGGCTAGCGCCGTTCCATTTTGATCGATACATTACATTAAACACTACTCCATAACTTTGGTCACGCATAATTGATCGGCATCTCCCAACACCTTCCCGCAACGACCACTGATAATCATAACACCTGCCCGTGACAGCGACACACACCATGTGCACCTAGGTCCCCCAAGGACTTATTTCGGGGTTCCAACTGTGCAGTGTTCATTTCATTTGGGCTTTTGTGTTCTCCGATTGGAGCATTTTTACGTTGATTCATGCAGACTAGCAACAGACATCCCACAGCTCGAACTGAATGTAGACGACACAGCGATATTTTAACTCTGTATTTTGTTTTCTATTATACTGAGGATTTATTAAAGTGCCCTCAACCCTTCTACGGCCACACTCCGCGCAAATATTGCCTGACTTTCTTGTAGCGCCCGGAAAAGCTGAATACAGTGATGAAAGTGCGGCATACGGGGGGTGATTATACAGATCACTTAGGAATATACAGTGTTCGCATTAACTTGTCATTTTCGGATTTAAACCGGGTTTGAAACTGAGTAGTGGCCGGTTGATGATGCTTGTTAGAATTGAGAAATACCGATCGGAGGCACTGAGTGATGCCGAAACTAAATAAACTATATTACCGGAATTGGATTACATTGAATTCAAGATGTTACTTGATTTTCTGGGCTTGAAGGAAAGCATATTTTCCAGTACCTGCCCCCCCCCCCCTCCCCCCCCCCGCCCCATCCCCCCCCCCCCCACCAGCCTCCCCCCTCCCCCTTTTAATTTTCCTAGGCCCCATTTGTCAGTTTTGTCGGTATCACCGATTTTGACGGTGGGCGCTATAAAACAGCGATTGTAAAAATCATAACGCGAACTGAATGTAGACGACTCAGCGATATTTATTTTTCTTGGCCTGTATCCACTGTTTCTGCTTATGTCTCTGCGAACTTCAACTTGTCCTCCGGTCTGCACGGTTTGACAAAAAGTTGAAAAGAAATACCACCTGTTACGGTTGATTCGAACTTTTTTCATGATTGTCATTAAAATTTGTATCTTGCATGACTTAAACACAAATTACTTTTTTCAAATTACTTTTACCAAGCAATATGTTTGGCTTCATCGACACGGTAATTTCACGGAGAGTTTCCAAACTGACGGAAGAGTCGACTCTGATTGGTCACTCAATAGATTTTCTATTTTCAATTTTATGTTCAGACTGAAAACATCTGTTGGGTTAAAATAAACAGATCATACTGAATTATTATGCGTCTTAAACTCAGCATCTGAAGAAGCACTAGGTTAATTAGGCACTATCCGTAACTTAATGTGATCGTTGAACCCGCAGTTGAACGGACAGAATGAAAAGGTATTGAGATACTGTCTGAATGATCTGTGTGGCAAAATAGAAATGCCCGCACACGTGACATTACAAGAACATTTTAGCTTCACACTCTCTAAATGCGGCTTTTAATGCTCATCTGTAAATCTGCCGGACAGTCTTTTAACAACTGCAGTAAACTCGGCAAGTGTACTGTTCACGGACCTTACTGTACATAGGTTAATTAGTGTCGAAGTTTCACTACGTCACAGTGTGGATTGTACGAGCCACTTACGCTCGGCCGGATTATCAGGTCTAAAGCCCGTAATGATCAGTGATCTATATTTAACAATCAAAAAAATGTAGATCCCACCCCCCCCCCCCCTTTTCCTCCGACTTGATAAAGTAGGGTTGGCCCAGAGAATCACTTGCTTCCCCCCCCCCCTCCCTTCTCAACCCCCCCCTCCCTCACCACCCCTCGGGCTATTCCCAGTGAAGGTTATCTGCCCACACTACTGCCGCCGAATCACTGGTACAGTTCGCACTCCGGCGCTAATTACGGCCAATACCTCACCCCGACTGTCCTGCGTTTCTCGGCGGGTGCAAATGCTTGAACGCGCATGAAGCAAGTCTATCGGCGAAACCACAACACCTGCGGTAGAAACAGAGTTTCAGTCTACAAGCTAGTTTAGGGTATTAGGTCATAAAGCGAAATTAACCATCTCTCCCGCATTTACATCTGCCTCATTTTGGACAGTGAGATCTGGTATTTGGGTGGCCGGTGACTGGGAAGGCCTGAGGGACTGTGAGGGGGTGTGTGATCAGCCGAGTGGTGTTTAACTGTTTATGGAGAATGAATCTGGCGTTTGGCTGGCCAGTAGGGGCAGGGGAGGAGGGGGAGAGACCGTAGGGTCGGCCATAGGATGTCACGTGACATCCACTAATTACACCCTGACTCAAAATCCAGTTCTGATTGGGCAGCTTGCTCTCGTAGGTTCGCCCTCTCCATCAGCAATTAGCTGAAGGACAGCCTCCGGTCAAATCTGACACCCCCTTTCGTCAAATGACAACAAGCTTAATAGACGGACATCAGCATGAAGAAGTCAGGTTTTTAACGACCTGTTTGTCTCCATAGACACTGTTCGGAAATCAGAAGTAGATCACAAGTGAATGTCTTTTGACAAAATCAGTAAATTAAAAGCCTATAAACAGTTATGTGTTAAGGGAATATCATTTTCGAGATTACGAACACACTTAGAAGTGTTTGGCATCCTGTCTCGGAAGACAATGGAGTATATGCGCTTGCTGGGTCAGTCACTGGAGTGACCTCTCCAGGGCGCAAGCCTGGGCGAAGTGAATGGAGATCCTGGGGTGCCCAGTCGTCAAGATCCCCCTCTCGGCCTCGCTGATGTATCCAAAGGAATGCAAAGCAGTACGTTTGGCACCAGTTTGGCTGCAGGAGCTGCCAGAACAGTGCGTGAATACAGGCAACTGTCTGCCTTCGGGGCTCTACTCCTGATTTGAAGGGTTTACTCCCCCACATTTGGCCGTTGGATCTAACCTGATCTCCTCCGTCCTCTAGCCGTTGGCTGTCAGAAACAGCTCATCCGCCTAGTGGTGCAATGTGAACACCACCCCCTCACATGGTTTAGCCCACCAGCTGAGGTGGTTTGCCAGGGTGTGGCGCTTGGAGCCAGCACGTGAGAGATTAAGGAGATGGATGAGGACCAGTGATGCCCGTCCGTCCTATGTAGGACACAGCTGCCGAGCAGCAAAGATGCTACCTCTATCCAGAGCCCCCTACACCCCATGGGAAGTATTTCATTACTAATGGACATATTCGAAACTGTACCCTCTTTGGCCTGTAAGGGTTGTTCAAAAGGAAAGTATATCAAGCAGATTCATGAATATATATATTTTTTAAATTGCTTGTTTTATACAGTAACATGGGTACATCAAACATTCTCTGAACAAGAAATGACTATCGGGTTCATGTTTACCGTAGCTGCCGCTGTTGTGTATAGACGGATCAGGAAAAAAAGGCAGTTGTTTTCACAAACACCTAAGCATTTTCGTGATAACTGGAACAACGAGTTTATCAATAGACGTGTTTGTCAGTGGGAATGGAAAGACTTGCAGGAGGCTGAATACCAGGACATGCTGTTACACTGGCATAAATTGTCCCTTGACAAGCGTAACACAACAATGAGACAGAATTTGAACATAAATTGCAATAGTCGGAAAAAATGTTTTCCATGTACGACGCGTTCGTCGAGTGTTATCATCAAGTGGACAGTATTATTTAATGCCACATACAATGGAAAACTGAAGGGGTATGTCTTTCTGCATTGTGATGAAGAACGGGGGCGGGGGGTGAGGGGGGGGGGGGGGGGGGGGGGGGGTTCATGTTTGATTCGTTCTGTTCTATTGACAGCGCAAAACCACACTCAACATATTTCTGTAACATAACAAAGCCGTCTCGCAGAAGAATAAACTGTGCCAAACATGTACATGTACGCTGGCTCCCAGCACTGACATTAGACTGCTGGATTTTGGTCCTATTATAGCTCAGGATCATGCTAAAACTAACCAAATAAAGACACCACTCCCTCAGTATGTGATAAAAAGCTCTCATTTCACTGATCAGCTGCAAAGGCATAATTCACTAAAAAAACACAATAAGCGGGTGGTGATCGGCGATATTTTGAGCTCGGTGTCTACATACTGCTTCCCCATCCTGATGTTATTTATGGACAAGGCTTTTGAGTCAGGTGGTTAGAAAAATCCAAACAGCTGTTCTCAATTCCAGCCAGTTACAGTTGGTGCCGAACAACTTCTCTACGTCTTAGTCTTCCCGCCGGAAATCTGTAAATCTGCCGGACAGTCTTTTAACAACTGCAGTACACTCGGCAAGTGTGCTGTTCACGAACCTTACTGTACACTAGGTTAGTGTGGAAGTTTCACGCCACAGTGTGGCTTGTACGATCCACTTACGCTCGGCCGGATTATTGGGTCTGTAACTGAGATCAAAAGCGTAATGATCAGTGACCTAATAACAATGAAACAAACTACGTAGATGACTCTTCCCTCCCCCCCCCCCCCTCCACTTCCTCCGACTTGAAAAAAGTAGGGTTGGCCCAGAGAATCCCTTGCTTCCCCCCTCCCATGTCCCCCACCCCCCAGCCCCCGGGCTATACCCAGTGAAGATTGTCTGCCCACACTACTGCCGCCGAAGTCACTGGAAAAGTTCGCACTTCGGCGCTAATTACGGCCAATACCTCTCCCCGACAGACCTGCGTTTTCCGGCGGGCGCAAGCAGCTAGGCTTCGCTTGAACGCGCATGAAGCAAGTCTATCGGCGAACCCACAACACCTGCGGTAGAAAAGGAGCTTCAGTCTACAAGCCAGTTTAGGGTATTAGGTCAAAAAGCGAAATTAACAATCTCTCCCTCATTTGCATCTGCCTCCTTTTGGACAATGAGATCTGGTATTTGGGTGGCCGGTGACTGGGAAGGCCAGGGCGGGTGAGGGATGAGGGGTGATCAGCCGAGTGGTGTTTAACTGTTAATGGAGAATGACTCTGGCGTTTGGGTGGCCAGGGAGGGGGGGTGGGGGGGGGGAGCAGGGCGGCGGGGGGGGGGGGGGGGGGGGAGAGACTGTAGGGTCGGGTGTAGGGATGTCACGTGACATGCACTAATTACACCCTGATTCAAATCCAGTTCTGATTGGGCGGCTTACTCACGTAGGTCCGCCCTCTCTATCATCAATTGGCTGAAGGATAGCCTCCGGTCAAATCTGACACGCCTTTCGTCAAATGACAACAAGCTGAATAGACGGACATCAGCATGCAGAAGTCAGGTTTTAACGACCTGTTTGTCTCCATAGACACTGTTCGGAAATCAGAAGTAGATCTCAAGTGAATGTCTTTTGACAAAATCAGTAAATTAAAAGCCTGTAAACATTTATGTGTTAAGGAAATATAATTTTCGAGACTACGAACACACTAAGAAGTATTTCCTTTCTAATGGATATAATTCAAACTGTATCCTCTTTGGCTTGTAAGGGCTGTAGAAAAGGAATGTATATCAAGCAGATTCCTGAATATAAAAAAAAAATTGCTTGTTTTATACAGTCACATGGGTACATCAAACAATCTCTGAACAAGAAATGACTATCGGGTTCATGTTTATCTTAGCTGCCGCTGTCCTGTATAGACGGATCAGGAAAAAAAGACAGTTGTTTTCGCAAACACCTAAGCATTTTTGTGATAACTGGATCAAGGAGTTTATCAATAGACGTGTTTGTCAGAGGAAATGGAAAGACTTGCAGTAGGCTGAATACTAGGACATGCTGTTACACTGGCATAAATTGTCCCTTGACAACCGTAACACAACAGTGAGACAGAATTTGAACACAAACTACAATAGACGGAAAAAAAATGCTTTCCATGTTTGTCGGGTGTTATCATCGTGTGGACAGTAAGGAATAATGTCGTATACAATGGAAAACTGAAGGGGTGTCAGTGTCTGTCTGCATTGGGGTGAAAGTAGGGGGGAGGGGGGCTCATGTTTGATTCGCTCTGTTCAATTGACAGCGCAAAACCTCACTCAACATACTCCTGTAACATAACAAATCCGTCTCGCAGAAGAATAAACTGTGCCAAACATGTACATGTACGCTGTCTCCCAGCACTGACATTAGACTGCTGGATTTTGGTCCTAGCTCAGGATAATGTTAAAACAAACCAAATAAAGGCAGCTGCCCCCCCCCCCCCCCCCCCCCCGCACCCACCCCCCCTCCCCCCACCACTCCCTCCCCCCACCACTCCCTCCAGATTGTGATAAAAAGCTTTCATTTCACTGATCAGCTGCAAAGGCATAATTCACTACCACAATAAGCAGCTGGTGATCGGCGATATTTTGAGCTCGGTGTCTACATACATGACGTTATTTATGGACAAGGCTTTTGAGTCTGATGGTTGGAAAAAATCCAAACAGCTGTTCTCAATTCCAGCCAGTTACAGTTGGTGCCAAACGGCTTCTTTACCTCTTCTTCCCGTGTACAAAGTTACCAAGGCAAATCTGTCGATCAGGGGTTCATTTTTTTTTTTCCTGTATTGTCTGCACAAAACACATAGCCAAATGAAAATTAGACAGATTTTATGAACCCACAAATATTTCACTCCTCGTGGTGATGAGGCGTATCAAACATAGCATGACATATCAGGCAGTGGAGAAGGCAAAAGTGGTCCGTCTTCACACACGCTTATCGCCCTGCTCTATTACCACCACTCCCCCCCCCCCCCCCCCCCCCCCCCCCCCCCCCGTTACGTGGTAAAATCGTGGTCGTAGAAATGATAACTACACCAAACGCACACGCGTAGAGTTCTTTTAAATAACCCTCATTCAGCTGCAATCCGTCGCACGTGGCTTTATAGGTTGTAGACAACACTGGAGTAACAGTTCCAACAATATTTTATTACAGCGATGCGATCTCCACAAAATACGTTCACAAACACACCAACACTGGTACAATGTCTTCTCTGCGAAATGTCCACACTTGACACAATGCGTCTCTCATACAATGTACATCACCATACACTGCATAACTCCGTCACTGACAATGAAGCACGATATCTTGCGTAGCTCAAAGTCAGTGTGCTTACGATACACTGCAATTATACAACTGAACAATGTACCGACGCTGTTACATCGCAATTCTACAACTGAACAATGTACCGACGCTGTTACATCGCAATTTTACAACTGAACAATGTACCGAGGTGCTTCCTAGCACGACTCTTTTATAGTGTTACGTTTTTCAGAAAAATCAAACAAAATCGTACAACACGGCCAATCAAAACACAGTACGTAACTAAAACTCAAAGGTACATTCTTACTGGAACAATCTGTAAATATCTGGCTTTCAGCTTCAACATCTATGATAGGTAAATCCCCGGCGCGCCATGACGTCACACAAAAGTAGGCCAGACAGGTTCTTGCACGCTCTAACTGGTAAACACGCAATCAGTGCATTGGTACTAAAAGCTAAACGACACGCGCGCTGTAAACAAATGAATATCCGAGCGGCTTCTAGACTCTTCCTGACTCAACTCCGTGCGGCAACAGATAATCAACATCGCACTATTCGTAAACGAAAATGAAATTCACTGAAAAGGTACGTGATTCGAAATCATGATAGCTCAAATAAAACATCGGATCGTTTCCTACGATATATGCATACGCGCTCTCACAGAACAACTCAACCACAATCGTTACATTATCCCCCCCCCCCCCCCCCCCTTTTAGAACGAAATTTCACAAAATTTCTTATCAAATCCAAAAAAAAAAAATACGGTTGTGGCTGTGTTAATCTACACAGAACCTTAAACAAATACAATTTCACAACAAATTATATCAAATTAACTACTTAAAATAATTAACGCACAGTTCTTTTAAAATGTCCCGAATGAAAATATGCTCCTTTAAACTGTCCTGATCACAAACATGTCCCTTTAAATTTTCATGGACAACAAAATGTTTCTTTAAAACTGTTCTGTACACAGAAATTTACATTTAAACTACTCTGCTCAAATAATCAGCTCCAAAGTTCTGCGAACCCTTGATAGACTGTAATTTAATGTCAAAATTCTGCAAGAACATAGCCCATCTCATGATACGAGAATTTGTAAATTTTGCAGAGTTCAAGGGTTGATGGTCCGTTTGGAGAACAAATGGCACGCCCAAAAGGTACAGTTTGAATCGCCTTACTCCCCAGATGATGGCTAGGCATTCCTTCTCGATGGTCGAGTAGTTTCGCTCAGCACCTGTCAACTTTTTGCTGGCATAGCTCACTGGGTGGAGTTTTCCATTATTTTCTTGCATCAAAACTGCCCCTACTCCTTCGTTGGAGAAGCGTCTGTTCTCAGGTAGAAAGTTTTCAAAGGGTCAGGGAGGTGTAGAACAGGTTTCTCGGTTAGGATGTCTCGAATTGTCTGGAATGCTCGTTCTTGGGCCTCCTCCCACTTCACCACGTTAGGTTGTCCTTTCCTCAGCAAGTCAGTCAGGGGTGCTGCGACTGCCGCAAATTTTGGTATGAACTCTCGGTAGTTGTTCGCCAAACCCATAAATGAGCGAACTTGCGTCTTGGTCGTAGGTCGCGGGGCATCCCTAATCTTCCGCACGTTATCATCGTGCAGTCCCTTTAAACCTTCGCTCAATTTGTGTCCGATGAAATCTATGTTATCAGCCCCAAGAATACATTTGCTTGGGCGGATGGTGAAATTTGCATCCGACAGTCTTTGGAACAGCTCTCTGAGGGCTTTGAGGTGATCCCCCCATGTTTTGGTATGGATCAAAATGTCATCCCAGTAAAAGATCACATTCTGCATATCTTCTAGGATCTTTTTCTTTGGTATCAGTTTCAGTCCACTTAATCAAATTTCAAATACAAACGATTTTGAATTTCCAAAAACTACAGTAGCTCGCTTGAGCTTGCCCTTAGCACCACGTGAAAGTTCTGTGTTTACGTTCAGTGTGTGAGTGAATGCGCGTGATTCACGTGAGCGTGCTTGTTGGGTTCAGTTCGCGGCGGCGCTTTGAGCCGATTTTCAATTGGGATAAAGCGCCTATTTAATGCGCTTATTATTATTATTATTCTTTTTCAGTCCTCTCTTCAATGTGGCACCTTTCTGTTTCTAGCTTCACAGTCACTGGATGACGTCACATCATTGGCTAATACAGCGGCGGCTCTGTGTTGAGACGTAGTACTACTTCAGCCTGCTATCCCGCGATCTTGGTTGGATCTTCTGATGTTGTCGCCTCGGGGAGCATCTTTAGAAGGACACCGTATCGCTTTGTGACCTTTTTTTCCACAGAGAAAACATGTCAGGTTCTCCACCGGCTTGTATTTCGGGGTGTCTCTGGCATTGTGGATTTCCTCTGCTGGTGCAGACACACGCTGCGGTTTATTGGGCCCGAACTTCATGTTATGGGCGTCAAGGTATCTTTGAGCGAAGTCTACTATGGCCTTCAGGGACTGGTCTTTTTGCTCTCTGAGGTGGGCGGCCAGGTCCTTAGAACATGCGTTGAAAACTTGTTCTTTGATGATGAGGTTACACAGGTCTTGGTACTCTCTGTTTAGGCCAGCCAGCTCTATCCATTTCTTCAGGTAGCTTCTGATTCTTTCAATGAATAGGACGGGTGTTTCTCCTTCTTCAGGCTTGCAATTCCGAAATCGTCCCAGAACGTATATATTTGAAAAAAGCACTGTCAAGGGAGAGAATTGTGCATGATAGACCAATGATCATAGACATATCCCACTGTTCAAGCCCCTTGGTGCATGGAAATTTAAATATAGGTCCCCCAAGTGGGGGTCCAGATATCTAGCCGGCGTGGACAGCTGTTTCGGTCTAGGCGACCTCATCAGTACACCATCGGCAATACTGAAGGAAGAGACGGAACTTCTGCCTACCTGCAAAGAAGACCACATTTTATTGTGGTTTCTGCAGGGGCATACATTCCATGAGAAGAAGTACCCAATGGAGAAAGAAACACGCTTAGAAAAAACGGTACAACACAATTTATTAATATTTCGGGTAAATACCCTTTGTCAAAATAGACAAACAAACAGAGACATTTCTTTCTCCGTTGGGTACTTCTTTGCATTTCACACGCTTGGCAGTCACCTTTTTGGTCTGAATTTTTTATACATTCCATGCCTCCACCTAGAGCCAAATTTGTATGCACCATAAGAGAGTACCTACTTGTAAGTGCCGTAAAAGTCCCCCACGTGGGGGACCTAGATTTAAATTTCCTCCACCAAGGGGCTGGAGCAGTGGGATATGTGATACGCCCCCCTTTGGGTGTGTGTGTGTGTGGGGGGGGGGGGGGGGGGGCTTCCATATGCATTGCTTCCAGTCACTTACTTAGCGCACCCCCTCTTTCCTTTTTTTTTTTTTTTTTTTTTTTTTTGGTGCTTGGACTAAAGTAGTTTTATGATCATTGGTCTATCATGCACAATTCTCTCCCTTGACAGTGCTTTTTTCCTACTCACTTGGTAGTTTCTTCTAAATTACAAGCACTGGCAGTCAACTCTTTCGGTCTAGATGTTTATATTCGAGCTCAGAACCGCTCCAGTTATGTTCTCTTTGAATGTCAAGTTTATCATGGTCCGCTCATAGCGTAATGTCTTCCATTAAACAGCATCGGGGATGAAACGTCATGGGACGAAATGTGATTGGGACGAACGGTGTGGGCGAATGCGCGTAGGGCGAAGATAGGCATAGAACAAGAGGCTCAAAGAACCAGTCCTTTGAAGCTTTCTAACGCTAAATAAACAACTTTTACGGCACCTACAACCCCAAATATATGAATATTACTACTTTAAGTACTCAATAATATGTATTTATGTGGTAATTTGGGCTTAGGAGAGGTTATTTCGACTGGTTTCGGACAGCGCGATCGTGTAGCAAGGGAAGTAATCGACGTGTCAACGGTTGTGGAAAGCGGCTTACTAGTACAACTAAATCAACTTTAATGTAAACCAAACTTCTAACACATGATTATTTTGTGTTTAGGTACGCAATAATAGTTATAGATATGGTTATTTTAGCTTAGGACAGGTTATTCCGGGTTATTCCGGGTTTTAGTAGGACCCGTCTGCCAATGCGTCTGCGAGTTCTATAATGGGCGCAGGACATATGCGTCATTGATTTGTCAAACGTCATTTGTCATGAAAATTCGCGCCACTGCTACTTATAGGTGCAGAAGACGCGGATGTTGACACACTGATCGACACATTTAACACTGCTGTAAGTGTAACCCAAACAGCCATTGAGATCCTTGGCAAACACTGACAAGCAAAGAAACCTTGGGTTACAGCTGACATCTTTGCTCTATGTGACAAGCGTAGAGAATTAAAGAAAAAAAATCAGAGGTAGGAGCTAAACAATACAGGGAAATTAACCAGGATATCAAGAAAAGCATGAAAAAGGCAAAGAGTAAGTGGATTGCAGATCAGTGTAAACACGTAGAAGAAAATCTGAACAAAAATAATAGCAAAAAAGCATACCAGCTGGTGAAAGACCTGACCATTGTAAAACAAGGACGCTTCTCAATCATTCAAGATAGTGAAGGGAATTGTCTTACGGAAGACCAAGACATCCTGAAGAGATGGACAGAGCACTGCTCGGATTTGTACAACCACGGAGCTACAGGGGACCCAGGCATACTTGTCAACCCATGACCAACAATGGCTGATTGGTATTTCATACAGAGATCACATCACGAACGAGAAAGTGGGAAGCAGAATCAAGCAAGCCATCGGGCCCTATGAAGACCTATTAGCCATTATGAAAAAACGCAAACTGAAGTGGTATGGGCATGTCACGCGTTCAGAAGGGCTTGCCAAAACAATCCTGCAAGGCACGGTGCAAGGAGGACGAAGGAGAGGAAGAAGGAGAAAAAGATGGGAGGACAATATCTCAGGACTGAGGCTGGGCGATACGCTAAGAATGATGGAGAACAGAGAGGAATGGAGGGAGCTGGTTGCCAAGTCATCAGTGGTGCTCCAACGGTCGGCAAGACTACGGGATATAGATAGATAGATAGATTTGTCATGACGTAAGTTTTAGTTTTTACGTAATTTTATATTTCAT
This sequence comes from Semisulcospira habei, assembly GCA_036245525.1. Taxonomy (NCBI): domain Eukaryota; kingdom Metazoa; phylum Mollusca; class Gastropoda; family Semisulcospiridae; genus Semisulcospira; species Semisulcospira habei. Next base: position 124,387,129 of record BTPG01000002.1, on the reverse strand, counting down.
GTGATATGAGTTTCACTTTCGCTTCATAGGCTTGAGAAATGGTGACAAAACTAGAACTTCATGGTACAATTTCAGTCTTGCAATTATTTGTGTGAAAGCAGGTTGACTTTACCTAGCTAGATGATATATACTAAGTATATGTACACGGGTCACCTGCATGCTTTTTTGAAAGCGCGTTGATGTGTGTGTGTGTGCATGCACACTCGCTCCAAACATCTCCAAGAGGCATCTAGATCTTGATGATCTATACCTCCCGGAGATGTGCGCATGTTTGTGAGAGAGAGAGTGAGAGAGCCGCGCTCGCAAGAGAGAATGATGTCATATTTAGAGTATTATGTCAGTGTGGTGACGGAGTTACAACACCGCCACTGTCTGACTTTCTCTAAAGTAAAGTTTTTTTTAGTGTTTTAATTCTTTTCTGAAAAGAATTAATTTTTACTAAAGAAGTTGAAAGGATACAAAGCTGGCTAACGAACTCATCCAATGTCTTTCTGCAAGCTAGCTATATGCAAAGGTTCAAGTGAATATGACAAAAATTACGGTCTCTAATCTGGGTCAACCGACTTATAATAAAAATAATAATAATTACGGTATTTATAATGCGCTTATAAATAATAATTATAACTCTAAGCATGCACTCACAACTCGCGCACACATGCGCACGCTTTAGACAACGACTCGCGTACCACAAATAGTGAAATACATTACGACAGTCAGCTTGGGGTGGGGAGTTTGGTGATATAGTGCAATAAATGGTTGTTTATGTCTTCAATGAGACATTCAATTACAATATACTCGGAGGCTGTCTTACTCTTAGCCACCCACTTAAGAAAGTATTTCGCCAAGTTTCAATCTTGTGTGTACAGAAATATCGGAGATTCTCTTTACATACATACACACACACATACATACATACATTTGTATACATACATACATATGCACATATTCTTGTTACTTCAATTGTTAGAGGTTTAGCCTGCCCGCCTTTGACATCATGGACATGCTATTAAATTCGCCCCACTGTGACCTGTCCTAGAAAGTCTTCTATAAATAGAAGGGACTTAAAAAGAGCTTCGAAGCCTACATAAGGTATGTAGACAGGACTACGGTGTGGAAGGCGGGACTACGTCCCCAAAGACCCAATAGGCTGCAATTTATGCTTGTATCTGACAAAATATAAGTTGATGTTGTTCATTTCAAACATCTGCTAGCTGCAAATAGATTGGCTCACCAGCAGCTCTTTGCAGAATTTTGAAACCTGGCGGGAAATTATCATAATTTGAAGAAATCTGTGACCTTTTGGTGTGCAAAATTTGATCGATGACTTGTCTGATTTGTTGGGACAGATTCTGCTGCAAAACAGCGTCCAATAATGGGCCTCTGTCGGTCTGAATCGACCATAGATAATGCATCTGAGTTGTTCTGATCTAATTGCCTGCTCAGCTGGATTTGAAGCAGCATCTATTGTGACTGTAGAGGCCAATGCGGGAGTGGCAGTCCCTGCTGCAAACATCACAAATGTACATGGTCGCTGTGGGTGTAAGGGGCTCTGGATAGAGGTAGCACCTTTGCTGTTCGGCAGCTGCGTCCTACATAGGACGGACGGGCATCACTGGTCCTCATTCATCTCCTTAATCTCTCACGTGCTGGCTCCAAGCGCCACACCCTGGCAAACCACCTCAGCTGGTGGGCTAAACCACGTGAGGGGGTGGTGTTCACATTGCACCACTAGGCGGATGAGCTGTTTCTGACAGCCAAAGGCTAGAGGACGGAGGAGATCAGGTTAGATCCAACGGCCAAATGTGGGGGAGTAAACCCTTCAAATCAGGAGTGGAGCCCCGAAGGCAGACAGCTGCCTGTATTCACGCACTGTTCTGGCAGCTCCTGCAGCCAAACTGGTGCCAAACGTACTGCTTTGCATTCCTTTGGATACATCAGCGAGGCCGAGAGGGGGATCTTGACGACTGGGCACCCCATGATCTCCATACACTTTGCCCAGGCTTGCGCCCTGGAGAGGTCACTCCAGTGACTGACCCAGCAAGCGCATATACTCCATTGTCTTCCGAGACAGGATGCCAAACACATTGGCACACAGCTAAAAATAGCACACTAGCTACAACACTGCACGTGGTTACGGAGCTGTTTTATCAGATGGATTGTTGTTTTCCTGATGAATTGTACCCCCTATCCACCACCCAGGGGACGCGCCTCAATGCCATATGGTCCCAGCGCGAGGCTTTGACCTGATCCTGATGTTGAAATATCTCATACTGAACAAGATGAGGATTTCATTCAAAAGTCTACTTTATTGTTTGGAGCTCACATGCGTTTTTCCTTTAGGAACATTCACAGTTGTTCATATTTTAAGGTTATCCTTCTGATCCATTTCCCTCTTCTCTGATCAACACAAATACTGGCACACACACACAAAGACGGACATACAGCTTTACTTACTTACTTATGCCTGTCACCCCTACCCGGGTATAGGCCGTCGACGAGAGACCTCCAGCAACTCCTGTCCTGTGCTTCTCCTTCGATTCTACTCCAGGTGGTTCCCAGTCTCTTGATGTCCGCTTGGAGGTCTCGACGCCAGGAGTTTCTCGGCCTACCTCTTTTCCTCTTTCCCTGGGGGTTCCATGACAATGCCTGCCTAGTGATACTGGAAGCTGGCTTTCTCAGACTGTGACCGATCCATCCCCATCTTCTTCGCCCAATTTCATTCTCTGCTGTTATCTGCTCTGTTCTCTCCCAGAGTCTGACGTTGCTGATCTTCTCTGGCCTGTGGATTTTCAAAATTCTTCTAAGGCAACTGTTCATGAAGGTCTGTACTCTGTTGACTGTGGTTTTTGTCAATCTCCATGTCTCTGCTCCATATAGGAGAACTGCTTTTACATTGGAGTTGAAAATCCGGACTTTGGTGTGTTGTGACAGCTCTCTGGAACTCCACACTTTTTTCAACTGGAGAAAGGCTGCTCTGGCTTTACCGATTCGTGCTCTGACATCTGCATCAGTGCCGCCTTTTTTGTCTATGATGCTCCCGAGATAGGTGAAGGACTCCACCTCCTCTAACAGGGTGCCAGCAAGCAAGACTGGTTCTTCCCTGGTTGCGTTCAGCCTCATTGTCTTTGTTTTCTGTTTGTGAATGATGAGGCCCACTTGGGACGAGATGTCAGCAAGCCTCGTGGTCTTGTCCTGCATTTGTTGATGAGTGTGGGACAGTAATGCCAAGTCGTCTGCAAAATCGAGGTCGTCAAGCTGTGTCCACAGTGTCCACTGTATTCCACTTCGTCTGTGCTCTGTGGTCATCTTCATGACCCAGTCTATGGCCAGTAGGAAGAGGAACGGAGACAGCAGACACCCCTGCCTGACACCAGTTCTGACCTGGAGCTCTCTGGTGAACTGCCCTTCGTGGATCACGCGACATGTCATGCCATCATAGCTGCTCTTGATGAGGCGGACGAGCTTTGTGGGTACACCGTAGTGTCGTAGGAGTTTCCACAGAGTCTCTCGGTCCACGCTGTCAAATGCTTTCTCATAATCCACAAAGTTGACGTACAGCGGGGAGCTCCACTCCAGAGACTGTTCCACGATGATGCGGAGAGTGGCGATCTGGTCTGTACATGATCGGTTCTTCCTGAATCCTGCTTGCTGGTCTCTCAGCTGGGGGTCAACGGAGCTCTTCATTCTCTCTAGGATGATCCTGTTGAAGACCTTTCCTGGTACTGACAGCAAGGTGATTCCTCTGTAGTTGGAACACTTGCTGAGGTCGCCTTTCTTGGGAAGCTTGATTAGGTACCCCTCCTTCCAGTCAGCTGGCATCACCTCCTCTTCCCAGATCTTTCCAAACAGTGGGTACAGCATCTCAACTGTTGTCTCTAGGTCTGCTTTCAGAGACTCCGCTGGGATGCCATCTGGCCCTGCTGCTTTGCCATTCTTCAAAAATGCCACTGCTTTTCTGATCTCTTCCCGGCTGGGTCTGTCACAGCTGATGGGTAGGTCGGTCTCTGCCGGCTGGATGTCGGGGGGGTCGGGTGGGCTAGGTCTGTTACAGACATACAGCACTTGCCGCTATTAGTACGCTCTCTGGGCTGGAGTAGCGACAGGAATTCTGAAGAAAAATAGCACGAGCAGCAAAATGACGTCAATATAAGCTTGACGTCATGGCATTGTTAGTCTCACGATGCCATGTACACAGTGACAAAATTGATGTTTCACGTCACTCATCCGAAAGGCACGCAGCCTCTTCCAGGGCTGACTGTTCCACACACAGCCTCTGCTGTTCCAGGGCTGACTGTTTGATGGGAGTATATAGTGGATGAAGGGGTCTCTGCCTGACTCACAAGGGTGGAGGCCCCAGGGGACGAGTTGCGTTGGTGGTGCGGGTAGTGGGGAACTCTAACAGCGCCTCCCCCGGGATCACCCTAGTCTAGGGCCTCTTGGCTTTTGTGAGGCACCCTCATGTGTAATCCCTCCGGACTAGCATAGCATCCCTCTATCGCATGACCACCCGTGTGTGGTCCCTGGCCACATCCTCTCCGAGGTGACCCCCAAAACTGGGCAGCACTAGCCCCCAAGATAAACACGGCGGATCTAGAGGAGAGAACCTCGAAATAAATCATTGTCCTGCTGCTTGCAGACCTGGCCGCTTGGCTGCGGAAAGGCTAAGGGAGGAAAAACCCTAACATCAAAGCCCCCGTGTCTCCGGGGAAGGTTTTTGAGCCAGAGACTAGGACAAGGACAGTCTGATATAAAACCTACGACTCGAGGACCTCGATGTCACAGTCCCAGCTTGCTAGGCCATGGCAGACGAACCAAGGGTTTAAAGGGTGGGGCCAGTACTGCGCACACTGCATTCCACCAAAAAGCTCCACCGTGCAGGCTTTAGGAAACGCCCACGGACTGTGACACCGACCTTTCCAAGTCCTGTAGTGATGGGCAAGGGGCAAAACAGCAGGTGAAAGATGTCACTGGAAGCCGCAGTGCGGTCAGAAAACAAGAAAAAACAATGGATTCACTCTCATGACAACCACGACCGGACTCAACATAGCATGCTGGAACATCCGAACCATGCTCCAGACAGCGGACACCCTGAACGTCGCTCCGCCCTCATTGTCCATGAATTGCGGAGTTTAAACATCAACATCACCGCGCTCGGCGAAGTACGCCTCCCGGAGGAAGGCAGCCTCCAAGAACTTGGCGCTGGCTACACCCTCTACTGGTCAGGCAGGCCTGCATCAGAAAGACGGCTCTCAGGCGTGGGCTTCATGGTCAAGACCCCCATTGCGGCTAAGCTGGAAAACCTACCAACGGGTCACTCCGACCGCATCATGTCCATGTGCCTCCCACTGAGACACCAGCAATACGTCACCCTTCTCAGTGTGGGTTGGTTTGTTTGTTTTTCTCGCTGCCACAAGCTTATAACAAATTAACCAGGCTTTTCTGTGGTGCATTGTTTGGACATCATTGTTTGTGAAAAGATGCGATAGATTTCTGAAACGGTGGAAAAAAGGCAGAAACAAAATTTTTTCCTCATATCAGAAATGCAATCACTATATATTATGACTTGCAGACAAAACGTAATATAACTTTAACATTTTCTATCCGATTTGGCATTTTTCACCACCATTTTAATTGGTCAGTCAATTGAAAGGTGTTCACCAAATTTCAAGTCGATCAAATAAATACAAATTAAGAATGCAAAATTTTGGAATAGTCCAAAAATCACAAAAATATTTATAAAAAATTAATCAGGCTTTTGTGAGGTGCGTTGTTTGGACATCATGGTTTGTTAAATGATACAGGATATTTCTGATCAAGAAAAAAGGGTAAAAACACAGAAACAATTTTTTTTTTCATATGAGAAATTTCATCACTATATATTATGACTTGAAGGTGCCCTGGCCTGTAACTTTGACAATTTTTATCCGCTTTGGCATTTTTCACCATCTTTTTAAGCAGATCATCAAAGTGCATCCGATGAACATACTTCAAACATTGTAAACCCTATATTTCATAGAAACCCTAAGGGCCAAAGTTTATTTAGTGTTACCTATTTGGGTTAGACACCAGCAATACATCACCCTTTTCAGTGTGTACTCCCCAACCCTCTTGGCAGAGCCTGCAGAAAAAGATAAGTTCTACTCTGACCTGCGCAGCCTCCTACAGAGCACCCCTGCAGACGACAAAGTCATCATCCTTGGCGGCTTCAACGCCAGAGTGGGCCAAGCCTCTGAAGCCTGGAAAGGAGTCCTCGGCAAGCATGGCGTTTGGAACTGCAATGACAATGGCCGCCTACTGTTGGAGTTCTGTGCAGAGCAGCAACTTGTCATCACCAACACTACTTTCCAGCAAAAGGACAGTCGAAAGACCACCTGGATGCATCCTCGCTCCAAGCACCTGGCACCTTATCGACTGTCCTAGTGTGTCAGAAGGACCGCAGTGACGTCCTCCTCACCAGAGTGATGCCCAGCGCAGAGTGCCACACTGACCACCGCCTTGTCCGCTGCAAACTCAGGCTCCGCCTCAAGCTGAAACCCAAGAAAGCCCCCCCCCCCTCCCTCCCCCCCCCCAAGAAAAAGCTTGATGTTGCCAGCCTTCAGCCTTGTGCTGAGACAGCTTCAGGAGAAGTGCCGCGAGCAGAACAAAGGGCTGTACGTAACGTTTGTCAACCTAACAAAAGCGTTCGACACTGTGAGCAGGCAAGGCATGTGGCAGATCCTGGAGCTACTTGGCTGTCCCCCAAAGTTTCTCAGCATGATCGTCCAGCTCCATGAGGACCAGCAAGGCCAGGTCAGACAACAGTGACCTCTCAGAACCATTCCCCATTCTCAACGGCGTGAAGCAGGGCTGCATGCTGGCACCGACCCTCTTCACCATCTTCTTTAGCATGATGTTGAAGCAGGCCACAGTGGACCTCGACGATGACGATGCAGTGTACATCAGGTATCGTCTCGATGGCAGCCTGTTCAACCTCAGACGACTGCAGGCCCACACCAAAACCCTAGACCGACTGATTCGTGAGCTGCTCTTTCCTGATGACGCTGCCCTCGTTGCACACACACAGAGAGCCTTGCAGCGCATCACGTCCTGTTTCGCAGATGCTGCCCAGCTCTTAGGACTCTTATGACATCAGCTGGCACCCAAGGAAGAGCATCGCCCTCCCCACATCACCATCGGCGAGTCCGAACTGAAATCTGTACATCAGTTTACCTACCTTGGCTGCATCATCACGTCAGACGCCAAGCTGGACAAGGAGCTGGACAACAGGCTGGCAAAAGCGAACAGTGCTTTCGGGTGACTATTCAAGCTGCTCTTTGCTGATGATGCTGCCCTCGTTGCACACACAGAGAGAGCCTTGCAGCGCATCACGTCCTGCTTCGCAGATGCTGCCCAGCTCTTAGGACTCGAGGTCAGTCTGAAAAAGACAGAGGTCCTTCATCAGCCGGCACCCAAGGAAGAGCATCGCCCTCCCCACATTACCATCGACGAGTCCGAACTGAAGTCTGTACACCAGTTTACCTACCTTGGCTGCATCATTACGTCAGATGCCAAGCTGGACAACAGGCTGGCAAAAGCGAACAGTGCTTTCGGCTGACTATTCAAGCGGATGTGGCACAATCAACAGCTGAAAAAAGGCACCAAGATCAGCGTGTACAGAGCTGTCATCCTCACCACCCTGCTGTATGGTTCCGAGTCCTGGGCCCTCTACTGCAGCCAACTGCGACTCCTCGAACACTTTCACCAGCGCGGCCTGCGTACCATCCTCAGCATTCACTGGAGTGGCTATGTCACCAACGTCGAGGTCCTTGAACAGGCGGAAACTGTGAGCATCGAGGCTTTGCTGCTGCGGACACAGCTTCGCTGGGCGGGGCACGTCTCCAGGATGGAGGATCATCGCTTACCCAAGATCACTCTGTTCGGGGAGCTCGCCACTGGACACCGAGACAGAGGGGCACCAAAGAAGAGATACAAAGACGGTCTCAAGAAGTGGTCAGTGGTCTTCGCTTGCTGCGGACCGCGACACCTGGTGCTCCACCATTTACAAGGCAGCCGTCTCCTTTGAGGACTCTCGCAGAGCTAACCTTAAGGACAAGCGGCTCAGGAGTAAAAACAGAGTTGTCGTAACTCAGAACCCTTGACCAGACCTTCCCCTGCAGCCACTGCGGTCTAACCTGCCTGTCCCTGTCCTGGATTGGCCTCCGCAGCCACGAACATGACTGCAGATGACGTGGGCAAGCCCTATTGAATCTTCGTTCGCGAAGTCAAGCCAAGAGAGAGAGATAGTGGATCCAAAACTTGCAAAAATGAATTAATTATTATTGAAAATGTTGAAGAGGTACAAAGCTGGCTAACGAACTCATCCAATATCTTTCTCCAAACTAGCTATATCCAAAGTTTTAAGTAAATATGACAAAAATTACAGACTCTAATATGGGTCAACCGACTTGCTATAAACGGTCTTTTATGTCTAAAATGAGACATCCAGTCACAACATGCTCGGAGGCTCTCTTAGCCACCCCTTAAATAAAGTATTTCGCCAAGTTTCAAGCTTGTGCGTACAGCAATGATCTGAGATTCTCGTGTCTACATAGATATGCACGTGCGCACAAACACACACACCGCCTTTTGCGCCAAATGTACGTTCAGCAACGAGGTTAGCGTAACTAGACATGACTTAATTTTTATCTTGTTACTTCGGACTGGGCCAAAAACCTCGGCGTTATCCTCGATTCCTCTCTTTCCATGACCAGCTTCGTCTCTGCCATGGCCCAGGCATGCTATTTCCACCTCCGCCGCATCAGTCAGATCAGAAAATACCTCACTACCGAAGCTGCCACCAAACTTGCTGTCTCTCTCATCCTATCTCGCATCGAATACTGCAACTCTCTCCTTTCCGGGCTCCCTCACTCCACCACTTTCACTCTCCAGCGCGTCCAGAACAATGCTGCCTGCCTCGTCCTCAGAAAGACCCTCTCCGCCTCCACATTCCCTGCACCAAACTCAGCACTTTTGGCCCCCACTCCTTCTCAGTATACGGTCCATCCACCTGGAACACTCTCCCACTCTCTCTCCATCAGAAACACTTTTTTATTTGCCCTTTTTGAGAGTCTGTAGACATTTCTTTTAAAGACATGTGCGACATTTTAGCCTGAGACTTTTAATCTATATTTACATCTTGTCTTAAGACCTTGCTTTTAGTCTGGCTGACCAGATTTTTACCCATCCCGCCGTGAGATGGCCTTAGTCGCCTGCTCGGCGTTAAACCCAAATAACTAACTAAAGAAAATATCCGACCACATCACTCCCCTGCTCAAACTCCTTCACTGACTCTGCATCCCCCAACGCATCCAAATCCCTGAACAACTGCGCTCCTGCCTATCTCTCCAACTTACTTCACCCCTACACTCCTCCCCGCTCCCTCCGCTCCGCCTCCGACCCTATCCGCCTCCACATCCCCCGCACCAAACTTGGCACTTTCGGCCCCCGCTCTTTCTCTGTATACGGTCCATCCACCTGGAACACTCTCCCACTCTCTCTCCGTCAGAAACACTCTCTCTCCTCCTTCCAGTCCACCCTCAGAACTCACCTCTTTCAACAGTTCTAGCACTAATCACCACACTCCCCACCCCAAGCTGACTGTCGTAATGTATTTCATTATTTGTGGTACGTGAGTCGTCTAAAGCGTGAGCATGCGTACGCGAGTTGTGAGTGCGCGCTTAGAGTTATAATTATTATAAGATAAGCGCATTATAAATACCATAATTATTATTAATTATTAAAACAGTATCAACAAAGAGTAACAGTTAGCCGAGTTGCCGACATTTCGTGGCTCGCCAAGTCTAGTCTCAGGATGCATAAGATGACAAAAGGAAAGGATACGATTTTCTCATTTTTTTCTGCACCTGCACAGATGTAACACGCCTTTACCATAGCTGACACTTAGTTCGCTTCCAGTTGCCAGAGAGATAAGGCGCCGCGAGGTCACATTCCACTCTCGCCCGCTCATTCTATTTATATCACACTTGGTACTGTGGGGTACACACGGCTCTACAGTGTGACCGGCGCTCTGCCGCTATAACAACTACCTACTGGTTTGTATTCATAACACATCTCTGCCTAAAGTGACTGTTGTGGAAGCAACATCGTTCAAAAGTTGAAATTCTCACCTACACACTGATACCAAACATGACAACATTACGACTTGCACTTGTGTAGCAGGTTATGATGAAAATAAAGGGAACGCAAATTTGTTGATTTATGATGTCGGTGTTTGTTGTAAAATTGACAAAGTTCCCACAGCCATAACACAAAGACGTAACTTTTCCCAAGGATACACACTTGCATGCATAAGGGTCAGCATGCCTACAGTAAGTATCACTTACCGGATTTTTTTCGTTCCATGGTGGGGGATGGAAGCAGGAGGGTAATTAATGAGGTCACTGACAGGTGTCGACAGACAATTTCCAGACATCCGCCTTAGTGTACACTCCCGGAATTGGGGAAAGAGAGGGCTTAGTTACACGGATACTATTGGAGGAGATAGCCACGTTTCTTTCTTGGGAAATAGTGTAACACTAACAGTCAACCTTGTAAATGTACTTTTGATTTAACTTTTGATCATGATGGAGTCTGATGAAATGCGTACAGTCTGTGTACACACAGGTGTGTTCCATGCAATGAGAGTAAATGCATTGTGCAGAATATGTGGCGAGAGATCACAAAAGAAACACAGTGATAAAAAGTCATTTCTTTGTATCAATTATGAACACTTACTCCACAAGTGTTATGGAATTAATATCCAGGAACACAAAGACATGATGCACTCAAAAACAATGTGTAGGAGTTGCTATAGTCGGATGAAACAGATAGACTCGACTGAAACATGCGTGTCCGAGGAGACAACGCGAAATGCGGCGTCTGATATTGCCTCATCACAACACATTTGGACCATGTTCGATCCAAATACGAGTGTTGAAGAATGTGTCGCATGTGTTCACTTCATGCAGCTAGGTAAAGGAGGACGACCAGCAAAGCGGGGTTCGCGGCATGGAAAGAAACGATCGTTTCAATCCGCGCAATGTGACACTCATAACACTGACACTAATAACAGCACTAATGAAGGTGATAGTGGTATACAAGTTTTCATTCCGCCGACGTCTACTCCCCGTAAAACACCATGCACAGTCGATGCTCAAACGTCGCCGTTACAAAGAGTGTGGACCCCATCTCCACCAGCAAAGCGGACGCATGAAATAGCCATTTCACCCATTGAAAAAATGGGTGTCGATATAGCCACATCTCCACATATCAAACGACCCAGCCTTCGACCTATCCAGGAACTGCAGATGCCACTGACAAAGGAGGAAGAAAAATATCAGACGGCACTAAACCGCACAATGCTTAATGAATCAGCTGATGCCACGATTCGTTGCAAGACTGGAGGACAGCCTTTGTATTTTATGCACATACCCAAACCAAGAAAACCAACAACGGTGGCATCATCGGCCGTAATACAAAGAAGGTCGAAGGTGCTAGCCCATGTTAGAGCGAATATATCTGGTGGATCAGAGGTGGACGAAGCTGAACAAATAGCTGACGAGTTAAGACGAGAAAGAAATGAAAAAATGACTGCAATATTAGACGGAGCAGGCCATAGGCGATCCGTGTATGTCTGTAGAAAACAGGGTATTGCGCTGAGAACCAATCTAGGATTAAGCTGGTCCAAGTACAGAACATACAAACGCTTCATGAGAAGTATTGGTGTCAACCTTGAAAGTGAAAGAAAAGAAAGGCAGGCCCAGAAGGAAGCACTCTGTGGCAGAGTGACCATTGAACAAAAGAATCTGACCTTTAAAAACAAAGTCACGAACAAGAAGGAAAGCCAGAAAACGCCTGTCGCATACATAGAAGATCTCACACATTTTATTCCTGAACTGCTTAACAAGTATGAAGCTGCAAATCTTCTTGAATGGCATGAACAAATACCAAAAGATGAAATTTGGATAAAACTAGGAGGAGATCATGGCGGTAAAAGTTATAAAACAATGCTTCAAGTTGCTAATCTCCAAAACCCTAACTCTAAACACAATACGTTTTTGGTGTGTATGGCTAACTGTAAAGACAGTCATGAAAATCTTCAAACAATTTTGCAGCCGTTTAAAGAGCAGGTATCAGTTCTCCAAACCATGAAATGGAAAGAAAAACAGATACATGTATTTCTGTTTGGAGATTATGATTTTCTCCTCAAACTTTTTGGTCTCTCAGGAGCACAAGGGGTCCACCCTTGTCTCTGGTGCACAGCTTCGAAAAGTCAGCTACAAAGAGCTCCACATGAGCGAGTACAAGTGAAAAAAAGAACTCTGAACAACATCAAGAGGGATTACAGGCGATACATTCGTGCAGGAGGAGACAAAAAGAATGCCAAGGGTTACAACAATGTTGTACATGAACCAATCTTTGATGTTGAGATTTCGCAAACGGCACCACCATACCTCCATCTTCTGTTAGGTATAGTAAAAAAAAAACATCATTCCCTCCTTGAGCAAGAATGCCACGAACTTGATAAAGCCATTGCTGAAAGACTGGCCGAGGGAAAGGAGGCACCTTTTGAAAAGTACATTTCAGAAGTAAGAGTCATCAAAGAACTGGAAAAAAAGAAAACAGCTGACTGAGGGTATTGCAGTGTTGAGTGACAAGAGACACAATGAGAGTGCAAAGCATTTTGATGAACGACGTGAGCAGAAGATGCAGCGGGTAGCAGAATTCGAGGACAAAATAGAAGCTCTGAGAGAAGAGACAAAGTTGCCATTTCTGTGCGGGCCTGTCACTTCTGGCCTTGACGAAGCACTAAAGAGGAATAAGATATTCATGCAAGCATACCATGGCCGTTCGTTTGTTGGCAACCACTGCCACCGTTACTTGAAGTATGATGTGTTGACTGATGTTGGTGACAGTGTTATCAGCAATACCATGAAGCTGACAGATGATCCTAAACTTCATGCAGCAGCGCATGACATATCCTTAAAGTTCCGAATTCTGAACGACCTGTACTCACAAATCCACACTAATGTTTCTCACAAACTGCCGGTGAAGAGCAGAAATGAATCAATGCAAGACATCAATGACAAGATTGCAAACTACATGCGTTTTTTTCGAAGTACTTTTCCAGCCAGTAGCATCATTCCGAAACAACACATCCTGGAATGTCACTGCATTGAATTTATGACAAAGTGGGGATTTGGTTTGGCGCTTCATGGTGAGCAGGGAGGTGAAGAGAGTCACGCTACCATTAACATTCTAAAGAGCAGGACATATGGCTTGCAGACAGAGGAGGAAAAACTCAGACTGCTCATGACCGAGCACATGACACTCGTGTCACCCGTCCTCCACTCCGTCATTCCTCCAGTAGTCAAACAGAAAAGAATTCTCGCATAGACGGCGCCGGAGTTGTGTATCTGTGAACAGAAACTCGGTATTCGGTTCTTATGTCTAGTGCGTCAGAAAATGTGTTAAACCTCAAGGTATGTTTAAAAACACTGTTGAATATTGTGACCTGTTATGGACTGATCGTATTTCGGGATGGCAATAGCAGTCTGTGGAGTACCGAAACGGCTGCGGGCTAGAAATGCCAGAACACGCGACCTGTGAGTGACCTCATTAACCACCCTCCTGCTTCCGTCTTCCACCATGGAACGAAAATCCGGTAAGTGATACTTACTGTAGGCATGCTGACCCTTATGCATGCAAGTGTGTTTCATTGGGAAAAGTTACGTCTTCGTGTTATGGCTGTGGGAACTTTGTCAATTTCACAACAAACACCGACATCATACATCAACAAATTCGCGTTCCCTTTATTTTCATCATAACCTGCTACACAAGTGTAAGTCGTAATGTTGTCATGTTTGGTATCTGTGTGTAGGTGAGAATTTCAACTTTTGAACGATGTTGCTTCCACAACAGTCGCTTTAGGCAGAGATGTGTTATGAATACAAACCAGTAGGTAGTTGTTATAGTGGCAGAGCGCCGGTCACACTGTAGAGCCGTGTGTACCCCACAGTACCAAGTGTAATATAAATAGAATGAGCGGGCGAGAGTGGAATGTGACCTCGCGGCGCCTTATCTCTCTGGCAGCTGGAAGCGAACTAAGTGCTAGGCGCCAGCACTGGCTGGTAAAGCCGTGTAACGATGCAAACAAAAATCCTGCTCAAGGCCGATATCATAATTATCAGACAGAAAAATAGTTACTGTTCAGGTACATTTTACACCTTGTTTCTCTTCGTCTTCGATCTTTTTCAGAAAAATTCAAGTAGCATTGAATGACCACATTTGTCGCCATGTTGCATACTATCTGATTGCATCATCTTGCCAGAGACAGTGACGTAGTGTTGGGATTTTTTACACAACCTTCCCATGATGCCCGCCTGATTTTGGTCTTTGAAGTCTGCATACTTGTTTTTTTTTCTGTCGCTACAGAACCTTCAAGCTGGGCTGATTAAACATGACCCGCCGTCTAAAATTACAACATGTTACAACATGTGTGGCCGACGGGTTGCATACTTACAGTAATAGACATATTGTCAAAACTATAATCGATTTAGACCATTCTTTTAGGTAGCCTTGCATGAAATATTTATGCAAATCAGAAAAAAATGACCTTATATGCAAAATGAGAACCGATTTGTGTCACTGTCACAAGTGACACATTTTCACACTCGCACATTTGCTTTCACAAAAGCAATATTGTGATATTCAGAGTATGACTTCATCTACATTGATAAAGCAGTGTTAAAATAGAGATTAAACTGAAAACGGAAGTAAAAAAAAACTTCTAAGGAGAACTTTTTCACATCGATATGTTACTTGTGTCAGAGATGATGCATGACGAAAGCTGACTCGTCATGTGTCACAAGTAACATGTGATACCCAACAAACCTGGATCAAACAAAATATTTTGAACTCATTGGAATGGATTCATTGCGCATTACTGAAGCAAATTTACACAGAAGTTTCAGTGTAGAAAAACAAAACGAACATGAGCAGAGATGATATAGTAACTCATTTGAGCATTGACACTAAAGTCACAGGAAACACAGCATGTCTTGACTTGCTGGATTTTGTTTTTAATTTATCTATTAGCTGTTAAGTTATAAATGATTTTGGATGCAAGATAACTTACAGTAGTAGAAAACTTGGTGAGAAATGTCTGCTGCGTATGTTTCCTGTGACAGCAAGTCTTCAATAGCACCACCATCACCACCAACACAAGAAGATGTAAAAAGACACAAGCTGAATTTGCTTTCTATTTTATTTTATGATTAAAAAGGTACTATTTTAGTGTATGTTCCAACGGTAGGCTGATTAAGACTGCAAGATGCTGTCAGAAAGTACCTTGTAAGTAAACCCAGGATTTTGAGTCAAGAATGTCTTACAATGATATTGTGAAGTAAACTTCAGCAATCTATGATAACTTTGAAAACAGCTTATTGTCACCAAAGGTAGCGCTAACCACACAAAAATATTGTTTTCTTTGCGGTGACTGAGCTTCATCACTGGCCAGCTGCATTGGTTGACCCTTGAGTAAGAAAGCTGGCTTCCAAGATGTATCTGGACTGGAACTCCATGTGTGAAGTTCCCCATCCAGCTTCATAAAGCTGACATGTACCAGTCCCAGCATGTCATCAGTCACTGTAGAAGTGATCTTCTCAGGAAAAAAACAACATGCATTTGTTTTGTCATTTTTCTGGATTGCAAAACTGCGGATTTGGTGCAATGAAAGCCTTTTTTTTTTTTTACACTGTTTTGGCGAGTTCCACGTGACATTGTTACACCAAAACTTTGGCATGCTCAAAAGCAGGTCCAAATTAATAGACATGTCCTATTGTACTGAGAAGTGACCTGCCCAAACAGCCATTTTATGCTCAATTCCACCACAAGAAAGAGTGAAAAAGCTCGTTTACCATCCATTTATGTATCAAAACCACTTTTATTTTTTTCATCAAACATTTTTACATTGACAATGTTACAGGCGGCTGGTTCGCTTCGCCCCCCCCCCCCCCCCCCCCAACCCCCCTTTTGTTCAATATTTGGTGAGTCCTGACATGCTTGGAGCGCCCACGCACGCACGCGCACACGCACGCACGCACGCACGCACGCACGCACGCACACACACACACACACACACACACACACACACACACACACACACACACACACACACACCAAGAAGGTTTCAGAAACATGCACTGGCTCACACGTGCACACATCATGCTAGTGCACGTACACAGAGTGAGAGAGGGGAGAGAGAGAGGGATGATGATGAATTTTTTGTTGCAGGATAAAGCTGTTGGGCAATTTGTTGCAGGATAAACCTGTTGTCTTACAAGCTGTCCTGTATACAAAACGCTGTCCTGTATACAAAACAAACAAGCTGTCCTGTATACAAAACAAAACATGACAGGAAAACAAACACATGATACAAAGAAATAGGAAATTAGCAATCAGGATAGTTGACTCATGAATTTTTTTTTTAAAAGCAGGGGAGAGAATTTGCGACTGCTACCGTCGCTAATGCATGCAAAATAAATTGGCAGATAGCGTTAATTTTATTAACTCTTGAAGTCCTGTTACACTAAAACAGGAGATAAATTTGACCATGATAGTTGGAGGGCGGTGTCAGGACAGCTTGGCAATTATTGGCACCAAGCTGTTCTGGCACTACAGTTGAACTATCATGGTCAATCTGTTGCCTGGACTGTAATGTAGCTTTCATAGGACAACTTGCTATTATGAAAACAATTAACCTCCGGATGTAATTGGTTAAGAGAGAGAGAGAGTGGAAAAAAATATGGTCAAATTAAATAACCAACCATCTGATCAATCTCCGTCGTTCCCTCCCATCATCCTACTATTCCACCAAAAGTCCCTATATCACTCGCCTCCTTCCATTTATCCATCTATCCATCCATCCAGATTGCACTACAGATATTCAATAGAGCATATACACAAATCATTATTGAGCTGTTTTACCTTGAATCTCATTTTGTCATAATAATTTTTGTCAAATCCCCTATATATCAGGATTCTGAGTGTGGAATGAAAGCGTAAGAGCCTTTGGTTGTTTGTTTTTAAAGCCATTAGATCATTCTGAAATGTTGATAGGTTCAGTCAGAAGAAATTTTTGTAAAGCAAAAGAAAATTTATTACTTTAACCCATATACTTTGGTATCAGTTTCAGTCCACTTAATCAAATTTCAAATACAAACGATTTTGAATTTCCAAAAACTACAGTAGCTCGCTTGAGCTTGCCCTTAGCACCACGTGAAAGTTCTGTGTTTATGTACAGTGTGTGAGTGAATGCGCGTGATTCACGTGAGCGTGCTTGTTGGGTTCAGTTCGCGGCGGCGCTTTGAGCCGATTTTCAATTGGGATAAAGCGCCTATTTAATGCGCTTATTATTATATACTGAGGCTAAAAGCTTCAAATTTGTACACTTCCATATGCAAGCTACATTATAGTACTTACAGATAAGGATATAGACCAATGGCTTTAGTTCAAGGGTGGTGCCAGAATAGCTTGGCGCCTAGAGGTGCCAAGCTATTCTGGCACTACCCTTGAACTATTTTAGTCAAACTTATTTCACACACTGGTGTATTCCGAATGATAAGGGTTAAGTCAAATTAAGGCTGAGTTTGTATACCTTGCCCTGTATATAGGTTAAACGCACCAGCGGCGCCATTGTTGCTATTTTCGCACCAGACCGGTCGCTCGGATCGGTCATGTGCACCAGAACTGCGCGCGCAGATAGGCTTCTGCACTTGTAGTGTGGTCTTGTACGTTTCCGCGGAAGATTGTGATCGCAGTCAAAAAACGGTTCGTTTCCGGTTTTACTTTTAGCATTACCTCCCGTAACGCGCCAGTTGTGTGTAGAGATGGAGGAGGCTTGTGTCACGCACCACGCCCCTGAATCGAGTCTATTGTAATTGTAGTGTGCAGCGCTTATCTCTCGTACTACAACTACGATGGTGCTTTCTGCCACAAAGTGACACAGATGTCGCAAAATCACCATTGAGGAAAAAAGCTATTTTTTTTCTTCAAATCTGCCAAATTGTGTAATGTTTCATGGTGCTAGCATAAGGATGCATTATTGCCGGATTGCCTATGGGAAAGGGTTTATTCTTTATTCATCTTATTTTGCAGCAATAAAACGTCACATGATTTTTTCTCCGAGATTGCTCATTACAGGTGCAGAAAGCACACGCTCTAAACCGATCTGGTGCACATGACCGGTCCGAGCGAAAATAGCAACAATGGCACCGCTGGTGCGTTTAACCTAGGCACAGGGCGAATTAAGACTGCTGAAATCAACATGCCAACACCATAATTCAGAGGGAAAAAAACACACACAAATAATGTATCATGAAATTGTCATGCATGAGAATGACAGGTGCAAACCGGCCATTTCCCCTTGAGCACATTGTGATCATTTGGTATTTAATTTTTTTCCATACAAAATGTGCAGTATTTGTACAATGTACCTGAAGATCTTATATAACCTGGATATAAAAAATTTTCTACACAATCTCAAATTTATTTTTAAAACATTAAGAACAGAACAGAATGTCATAAAAGTACTGGTAGGGAAATTTTGGGAGGTTCGTGTTAGGAGGCGTTGAGCAGCACAGAGGTGCGGACTGACTTAAAAGTCTACATAAGAAATTTCATGTGTCACATCAATGCCCCCCCCCCTCCCCCCCCCCCTCCTTCTGATCCATACATGTGCAAGAGGGACATAAATAGGATTAAGACACTGCATTGTAGGGTGGGGGTGGGGGGGGGGGTGGGGAGCTAGATAACAATGAGGGGCACAGGGGTGGTGACCAACATAGCAAACTATAAGTAGTTTAAGACCTTGCATGCATCGCATCTTCCAGCACAACTGGCCATCATATTTACTTTTACTGATTTGATAGGCAGTGATCATACATCTGTTGAACAGTAATGTTAGAGCAGACAAACTGGCACCAGACTGTCTTAACTCATTCTACCCCAACACTGAAATCCCCAAATTTTGCCCTTGTCCTCTGAAGACTGCACTCTAGTGCAGGACACAGATCGACCATGATAGTTCAAGGGTGATGCCAGAATAGCTTGGCGCCCATAGGCACCAAGCTATTCTGGCATCACCCTTGAACTATCATGGTCGTTCCTTATCTTGCTGTGGTGTCTGGGGTAGAATGAGTTAATGGAATCTTTAAATGAATTTGATGTTTTGGTTATTTGTGTGCTGGAAAGTCCTTGAGTGGTTCCACAATGTTGGTACATGTACATAAAAATGTCTGGCAATGGTCTGACTAGCAGAACAAGAAAAGGTTTCCCAGGCAATCCATCTCTGAAGTTTATTGTGAGCATTTATTTCCATTTGGTGCATTCTTTTTTAGTCTACTCCTGCAGACATGTATTTGCAATAGCATGCAGTTGCAATAGCATATACATGTGAGCAGTGTATATCAGTGGGATGTAAGGAAGTAAATGTAAGGATGAAAATTAAAGATTGGCCTTGTTTTTATTTCTTCCAGATTTCCTTCCATTTGGCTGTGATGGCTGTGGGAAAACGTTCTGGTAAACCACTTGCCAGATTTTACTATTATGCTAGTATTTGTATTGTAAATTGCCATCCAGTCGCATACATTTTAATTCTTGTCATACACAAATAAAATGCAGAGCATCCATTTATCCGTTTTTAAACGGAATTCCTTTTTCCTGCTCGCCAGGGTAATTTCTGTGAAATGCCTAAATCCGGGAGGAAAAGTGGAGGGGGACTTTGAATGGGTGGTGGGTCTGGGCAGGGGGTGGGGGGAGGGGTTGAGTGGGGTGGGGGGGTGGTGGTGGGGGGGGGGGGGATGAGACCACCATTTTCCTTTTTATTTCTCTCACCCTTGTGGAAGCTCTGAAAATGCCTCATTATAGTTCATACTGTAAATGTTTCCTGCGCCAGGCAGTAAAGGGTTAATAGTGCACACTATCTCCTTCATAAATATTTCGTTAAAAATAAGTTGTCTTAGAATAATGCTACACACAAGGGATAAGTTAAATTATGAAGTTTGAATGTCGTAAAATGGAGGACTATTTTGCTCTTTTTTTTTTTGTATAGTGGAGAGTTACACCAACACTTACCAGGGGCAATAAAAAAACAAACAACTCTGTTGCATGTTCCTGCTTAGATTGATTTTGAAAAGAAGGGTAGAAAAATCCAAGACAAAACTGAGAACCCATTGTACTGGCAAATTTTAGCAATCAAAGCCTTCCCTGGAGTAGCTAGCTTTGACTAGAACTGTTTACAAAATAGATACGAGTTGTTCTCCGGTAAATGTAACTTTTAGTAAAAATATAAAGTAACTAATTTTATATAAATCCTCGTTCACTTTCACAGATTAACTAATGGACTGTCTGAATCTGTAAATAAAATAAATAAATCAGTGCATTAAATGGGCGCTTTATCCCAATTGAAAATCGGCGCCGCGAACTGAATCCAACAAGCACGCTCATGTGAATCGCACGCACGTGAATCACGCGCAAACCCACTGCTAGAGATAAGAGAATAGAGATTTCTGAGACTATTGCCATTGTCTTAATTTGGACCTAACTAATTAAGCTCATTAATGCCCGCGTGGTCGTTTCTCTTAAAAAAAAAACAGGCCCCATATAGTACACTCAGTAAAATAAAGATATAAGACATTTTAACCATACCTTTACAGATATGTGCTGTTAATGCAGCAAAGTTGAGTGGTGTAGGAATCCACTATTTTGGCACAATTTGTGGACATTGTTTTCTTTTCCCAAACCCCAAAACATGATTATTTAATCCAGTCCGTGATACCAGGGATTTTTTAATGTGTACTTTTCTTTTTCCTTCAGCTGAAGCTGATATCTGCTCATTATTTAATGAACACTGATCTGTAATAACTGGACACCCCAGAAACTTCCATTTACCAGATAACAGCTCATAGATATACAGAGTGCATAATGTAATGTAATGATTATTACATGTAATCATTTTTTTTTCCATTTTCAGTGATATTTTTTAAAAACACCCATTACCATATTTTCTTTCAACATAATGTTCACATTTCACTGCAGTTAAAATTTCATTTTCTTTTTATTTTGCAATGCAGCAAAGAACACCAAATGAAGGATGCTCATGGCTGTTCACAGGTGACTCCCTTTACCTTACTTTACAAGTTATTGGTAGCAAGGGTTTGCTACATGAACCCTTGTAAGTCTGAGGGAGGTCAAAGTAACCACTGTACCCAAAAGGCCAGAGTACAACAGTACAAGGGTCTGTGTAGCAAACCACTGCTAGAGATAAGAGAATAGAGATTTATGAGACTATTGCCATTGTCTTAATTTGGACCTAACTAATTAAGCTCATTAACACCCACATGATTGTTTCTCTAAACAAAAACGAGGCCCCAAATAGTACACTCAGTAAAATAAAGATATAAGACATTTTAACCCCACCTAAATTAATAATTAGACAATTACTCTTCGTTGTCCCCCATCAACACTCCTCCTATCTCAATACGCGCGGTTTATTTAAAATAAAACACAGTCAAAAACATATTGTACCTACCTTGCTACACACACACACCATCCACACAAAACCATCGCATGCCAGGATTTTTAACAGCGGCCAACTAAGCCTGTTAACTTAAAAAAAAAAAAAAAAGAAGAAACACCATTATCTAGTTAAGTTATCTTGCCACACTAATAACACATCATCAACAAAAAGTAAATTAATATGTAACCTTCAACTGACATGTAAATTCAAAGTTACTGCTACAAGTTCTTATAAGTTAGTTGACATAAGTTCTTATAAGTGACTTAAAACAAGTACTTATCATAAGTTCTTATAAGTTCTTGACTCAAGTCATCAGGTTACTCGGACAGATTTGACGAGTTACATAGACAACAAAATAACTTTTCTCTCAGTAATAGTCTGGCGGTGGAGCTGATGAGGTTAAATAAACATGCATGAGTGATATGAGCGGTGTGTCATCTCTCTGTGAAGTGTATGTTAGAAATAATGAATCATTACCAAAACTTATCTTTACTTGCTTAAAAGACTGTAAAGTTTTTCTGTGGTCTGTTTTACCCCTATCTTTTTTCCTTCCTCTAAAAAAGATGCCTCTAGTTCATCAACATTCATGGGTTGACTATGCATCTTATTTTGAATTTCAGTCTTCTGTTGTTTGTAATTGGCCAAATCATCCTGCACTCTCTTAAACTCATCATCATCAATTTTATTGTCCTCTAATGTTTTACTGATAGTAAGTTTCATACTCCTCAGCTTTGCTCCAGCAAGAGTACATAATGCTTCATGCTTCTGCAGCTTCTTATGAAATCTTTTGTTAAGGGCTTCCAAACCAAAAACATTTCAGGCATGTGGCAGCGCTAACCTCCTCAATAGCAATCCCAATTATACTACCAACTCTCGTTGCAAACAGAGCAATACCACCAGCAGATAAACCAGCAGTAACCACACCCACAGCCATTAGTGTGTTTTGTACAGAATTGAAAACTGTATTATACCGTCTTTTGCACCTGGAGTATTTTGCCTCTTTCCCCTTCCAAATATTTCAACGCGTCTGTAAAATTTATTGATCGAAATGAGTCTGCCTGTAATCTTTCGTCAGGCACAAGCATCGGTATTTGTGGATACAAGTTCATCATTTTTTTGTGGCAAATTAAAAAAAAAAATTTAATCAACGATTACATTTTGCAACTCATCTGGGGTGTATAATTTGCTAGTGAAATAAAATGAAACAAAATCTATGTGTGCCAGGTCTATGTAATTTAATGAAATAAGACTTGGTTTATCGATTACTACTTTAACAGCTCTGTTACTACTCAAAACATCTATATCTGTGCCTTTTCTATAGCAATAAATACTTTTGCTGACTCTGTCACTGAGCTATCCCACATAAGTTTGATTCCCTGTGCGCCCACTCGGCACCGGCCTCCACGTGGCATGGGTGGGTAGTCTCCTCAGTCACTGACTGAGTGGGCTAGCAGAGGGGTGCCATCTTTGTCTAGGATTAAGACTTGATGTCAGCAGATATGTTGTTCAGTCTTTTTCACTGGTCCGGATTTTAAGGAGCTGTGCTAACCCAGGTTGTACCATGTTGGATTGGTCCTTAAAAATACTCGTGAGCTTTTGGTCCTTTGGATCCCAAGTGTTTGCTGTGCTTGGAGACCCGTGTCTGGGGAGAAGAGGATCCTGGTGGCTGAAACACTCCACTTTGGCCTTGACTTCTGCCTAAACGGGAGGCTAGTCGTACCGGCCTAGTCAATCGGCTCTTGTCATGTTGAGCCCTATCCCACTGTTGACATACGGGTTGCTATACGGAGCACCATGCTATAGCCTCTGCTGCTGATTAGGTGCTTTACACCAGTATTCCCCTGGGTTCAGCGGTGTGATAGAAGGCGGTGGCTCAAATGGTTCAATCGGGCTTACCTCCTTGAGTATATCTTTCGGGCAGTCTCCATTGTGCGTTGGCTGGAGACCCACTGACAGTTGCACTTTCCCTTGTTGGGCTCGGTGGCGGGCGGGGACCCCCAGGGGATGAATATCTCTACTAATATAATATGGAAAAAAACAAAAAACCAAAACTGGCACAGAAACGGCACATAACCACTGACATTGAACATGACGGTGATTTAGACTATGAGGAGGCGACGCCTCAGGCGTCGGCCGTATGGCCTCGCTTTCTCATTGTCCATAACAAGGTGAAGGAGAAACCTGTATCCAAGCTGCATCCTTTTCTGGTGGGGGAGACCCTCAGGATCCGTGTTAGCAGACCTGATGCCCAGCCCCTTAGATCTGGTGACTTGCTGGTGAAGTGCCGTACCCGGGCACACTCCAGCGGGCTACTGAGGCTCTCTTCCATCGGAGACACTACTGTGGAAGTCACACCCACAAAACTATGAATTCGTCAAGAGGCGTAATCAAAGATCAAGCTTTGGCAGAACTGTCAGAAGATGAACTTGTACGGAACCTTAAATCTCAGGGGGTGACTTACGTCAGGCGCTTTGCTTCCAAGCTGTAACGCACGCAGACTTGCCCACAGTCGTACGCACAGACTCTCACGCAACAGACGCATACACCGCCACTGACGTAAGTCACCCCCTGAGATTTAAGGTTCCGTACAAGTTCATCTTCTGACAGTTCTGCCAAAGCTTGATCTTTGATTACGCCTCTTGACGAATTCATAGTTTTGTGGGGTGTGACTTTCACAGTAGTGTCTTCGATGGAAGAGAGCCTCAGTAGCCCGCTGGAGTGTGCCCGGGTACGGCACTCCACCAGCAAGTCACCAGATCTAAGGGGCTGGGCATCAGGTCTGCCAACACGGCTCCTGAGCGCCACTGACTCAGACGGGCGCATTCATGCGGTAAAACAAACACACGGGCTCCCTTTCTAAAGTAACCTTTATACAGTATAAATGAAAAAGAATGACTTGAATGACTATCAACTATATACAATATTCTACTATCACACCACACACGTATCACAGTATCTTTGCCAGGCTAGGTTTTAGTCTCTCAATGTCTCCAACCTGTTTGATGTTGTTGCCTGGTTACGTTGGTCCTTCTCACGTCTAGGCGTGAAAGTCCTTCGTCGTACGCTTATTGCCGTCCTGTCTCTCTTTGGGCACGGACGTCCTCGTTCTCGTACGGTACTCAGTTCTCACTTGGACTTGGGTGTCTTGGTCCCCAGTCAGACTCACTCTCAGAAGAGCTGGAGGGATGACCTCACGTAGGTCCCACCTGCGACTCGACGTCTCGGCGTCCGTCTTCCACTCTCGTTACAAGAACTCTGAAATCTAGGCTTCAGAGTCTTGGAATGCGGGCTAGGTAACTCAACAACCATTCCATACGACAAAACAGCCCGCACTAACCAAACTAGACCTCTGACAGACACAGCTTTTGCCTAAAACTCACTAAACAGAACTCACTAAAAAATCCCGTGCTAACCATGTCTTACATATTCCCCATGTGCAGCAGGCCCCACGGACTTTCGGCACAACAAACCGTTAACAAAAACCGTACCGTACTAATCCTACTAAATGAGCACTATGCCCGAGCATAGAGCTTCATCACACAAGCAAAGATCCGTCTCCCTACCATCATCCTGACGTTTGGCACCCCCACCCCTCCTACTACCATCTGGGGAGGTTACTACTCTCTGAGAGTGAAAAAGTACGTCCCTCTCCCCCTCCGGTGCTTTAAGTGCCAAAAGTATGGCCATGGGCAGAAGACATGCCGCCAGGCAGAGGCTTCATGCGCCCGTTGCACTAAGCCCGGACACTCTGCTGAGTCCTGCACAGCCACCCCCCTGTGTGTGAATTTCCAGGGGGCGCATATGGCTTCGGATAAGAAATGCCCTTGTTGGATATCCGAGTGCAAGATTCAGCAGGTGCGTTTGGAGAAGGGGCTGTCCTTTCTGGATGCCCAAAAAATGGTTGAAGGCCCTGGTGCAGCTGCGGCTGCGGCTGCCCAACCTCTAACACCTCTGTGTATACTTTCAGTGCAGCCGTGGCAGGCAAGCGCCCCACCAAAGACTTTTCATGTCAAACCCCAACTTTTTGGTTGGGGGCGGAGCCTCGGCTCATCTCGCCCCTGGAGAGTAATCCTCCTCCGGTGGTGAAGAGCCAGGGAACGCAGAAGGCGGACACTGCCGGTCCGGTAGTGCCGCCTTCTGTTGCCCCTAAGCCTCAGCCCCCACCCAAACCGGCTAGTTTGTCAACGCCAAAGGCTTCTGGTTCTGGTCAGCCTTCTAAGGCCGCTAACTCTAGCGGCAGGAACGCTGCCCAGAACCAGAAGTCTAAGAAATCTATGGGACCGCTGTGCGCACGGGCCCAGAAGGGGAACACTGATGTCCCCCTTCAAAACAAATATGCTGCACTGGAGGAGCGGATGGAGGGAGTGGAAGTTGTCAATGCTGATGCTGCGGCAGCTCCACCCCCTTCATCTCCGAAGAACCAGAGGAGGCCTGGGAACCGGCGCCCCTCTGTTTCTTCAACTCCTTCCAAGGCAAAGGAAAAAGGGGGGAAAACTCTTCAACCCCAGATAAGACATAATCATGTACTCTCTGCTTCAGGGAAATTGTCTTGGTTTTCAAGCTAACTTTGAGGAATTACGTCTTTTAGTCAATTTCTATAACCCCTCAGTAATATCTCTTCAGGAGACTTACCTGAAGACTTCTGACCCTGTCTCCTTTAATGGTTTTAACGTTATACATAAAGGCTCTGATTCGGAGAGGCGCTCCGGTGGAGTGGCTCTTCTCGTTAGTAGCCAAATTTTATGTAGCCCCGTTAGCATCGACACCTGTCTTCAGCCCACTTGGCACCGTTCTCCACGTGGCATGGGTAGGTAGTCTCTCCAGTCACTGACTGAGGGGGCTAGCAGAGTGGTGCTATCATTGTCCAGGATAGGACTTGACGTCAGCAGATATGTTGTTCAGTCTTTTTTCTCTGGTTCGGTTTTTAAGGAGCTGTGCAAACACAGGTCTTACCATGTTGGATTGGTCCTTAAAAATACTCATTATTTTTTGGTCCTTTGGATCCCATGTGTTTGCCGTGCTTGGAGACCCGTGTCGGGGGAGAAGAGGATCCTGGTGGCTGAAACACTCCACTTTGGCCTTGACTTCTGCCTAAACAGGAGGCTAGTCGTACCGGCCTAGTCAATCGGCTCTTGTCACGTTGAGCCCTATCCCATTGTTGACATGTGGGCTGATATACGGAGCACCATGCTACAGCCGCCGCTGCTGATTAGGTGCTTTACGCCAGTATTCCCCTGCATTCAGCGGTGTGATAGAAGGCGGTGGCTCAAACGGTTCAATCGGGCTTACCCCCTTGAGTATATCTTTCGGGCAGTCTCCATTGTGCGTTGGCTGGAGACCCGCCGACAAATGCACTTTCCCTTGTTGGGCTCGGTGGTGGGCGGGGACCCCCAGGGGATGAATATTTAACATACTATAATATGGAAAACCCCCCCAAAAAAAAAACTGGCACCAAAGCGGCACATAGCCGCCGACATTGTTATTGAGAACGATAGTGACTCTGACTGTGAGGAAGCAACGCCTGAGGCGTCGGCGGCCTGGCCTCGCTTTCTCATTATCCACAGGAAAGTTAAAGAGAAGCCTGTTTCCAAGCTGCACCCTTTCCTGGTAGGGGAGACCCTCAGAAGCCGTGTTGGCACACCCCAATGGGCTACTGAGGCTCTCCTCTATCGGAGACACTCCAGTGGAGGTCACTCCCCACAAACTATGAATTCTTCGAGAGGAGTGATTCAAGATCGTATTAGCCGAACTGTCTGAAGATGAACTTGTACGGAACCTTAAGTCACAAGGGGTGACTTACGTCAGACGCTTCATTTTCAAATCCGTCTCCGTACCATCATCCTGACGTTTGGCACCCCCACCGCTCCTACTACCATCTGGGGAGGTTACTACTCCCTAAAAGTGAAAAAGTACGTCCCTCTCCCCCTACGGTGCTTTAAGTGCCAAAAGTATGGCCATGGGCAGAAGACATGCCGCCAGGCAGAGGCTCTATGCGCCCGCTGCACTAAGCCCGGACACTCTGCTGAGTCCTGCACAGCCATCCCCCTGTGTGTGAATTGCCAGGGGGCGCATATGGCTTCGGACAAGAAGTGCCCTCGTTGGATCTCCTTAAAAACCGGACCAGTGAAAAGGCTGAACAACATATCTGCTGACATCAAGTCCTAATCCTGGTCTGGACAAAGATGGCACCCGTCTGCTAGCCCACTCAGGGACTGAGCAGACTACCCACCCACGCCACGTGGAGGCTGGTGCCGGGTAGGCGGGTGGGGACAGAGATGTGCTAACCTAGGTCGTACCATGTTGGATTGGTCCTTAAAAATACTCGTGACTTTTTGGTCCTTTGGATCCCAAGTGTTTGCCGTGCTTGGAGACCCGTGTCGGGGGAGAAGAGGATCCTGGTGGATGAGGTTCCCTTTGGGTTGCGGCTCACTGGTGCCAACACTCCACTTTGGCCTTGACTTCTACCTAAACGGGAGGCTAGTCGTACCGGCCTAGTCAATCGGCTCTTGTCACGTTGAACCCTATCCCACTGTTGACATGTGGGTTGATATACGGAGCACCATGCTATAGCTTCTGCTGCTGATTAGGTGCTTTACGCCAGTATTCCCCTGCATTAACAGTGTGATAGAAGGCGGTGGCTCAAACGGTTCAATCGGGCTTACCCCGTTGAGTATATCTTTCGGGCAGTCTCCATTGTGCATCGGCTGGAGACCCGCTGACATTTGCACTCGGTGGTGGGCGGGGACCCCCGGGGGATGAATATCTCTACTATTATAATATGGATAAAACAAAAAAAAAAAAAACTTGCACAGAAGCGGCACATAGCCACCAACATTGAACATGACGGTGACTCGGACTGTGAGGAAGCGACACCTCAGGCGTCGGCCGTATGGCCTCGCTTACTCATTGTCCATAGCAAGGTGAAGGAGAAACCTGTTACTAAGCTGCATCCTTTTCTGGTGGGGGAGACCCTCAGGAGCCGTATTGGCGGGCTACTGAGGCTCTCTTCCATCGGAGACACTCCGGTGGAGGTCACACCCCACAAGACTATGAATTCGTCAAGAGGCCTAATCAAAGATCAAGCTTTGGCAGAACTTTCAGAAGATGAACTTGTACGGAACCTTAAGTCTCAGGGGGTGACTTACGTCAGGCGCTTCGCTTCCAAGCGAGGTGGTGGGGAGATCCGTCTCCCTACCATCATCCTGACGTTTGGCACCCCCACCCCTCCTACTACCATCTGGGGAGGTTACTACTCCTTGAGAGTGAAAAAGTACGTCCCTCTCCCCCTCCGGTGCTTTAAGTGCCAAAAGTATGGCCATGGGCAGAAGACCTGCCGTCAGGCAGAGGCTTCATGTGCCCGTTGCACTAAGCCTGGACACTCTGCTGTGTCCTGCACAGCCCCCACCCCCCTGTGTGTGAATTGCCAGGGGGCGCATATGGCTTCGGATAAGAAATGCCCTCGTTGGATATCCGAGTGCAAGATTCAGCAGGTGCGTGTGGAGAAGGGGCTGTCCTTTCTGGATGCCAAAAAACTGGTTGAAGGCTCTGGTGCGGCTGCGGCTGCCCCAACCTCTAACACCTCAGTATATACATTCAGTGCAGCGGTGGCAGGCAAGCGCCCCACCAAAGACTTTTCATGTCAGACCCCAACTTCTTGGTTGGGGGCGGAGCCTAGGCTCGTCTTGCCCCTGGAGAGTAACCCTCCTCCGGTGGTGAAGAAGAGCCAGGGAACGCAGAAGGCGGACACTGCCGGTCCGGTTGTGCCGCCTTCTGTTGCCCCTAAGCCTCAGCCCCCACCCAAACCTGTTAGTCAGTCAACTCCAAAGGCTTCTGGCTCTGGTCAGCCTTCTAAGGCCACTAACTCTAGCGGCAGGAACGCTCCCCAGGACCAGGGGTCTAAGAAATCTATGGGACCGCTGTGCGCACGGGCCTAGAAGGGGAACACTGATGTCCCCCTTCAAAACAAATATGCTGCACTGGAGGAGCGGATGGAGGGAGTGGAAGTTGTCGTTGCTGATTTTGCGGCAGCTCCACCCCCTTCATCTCCAAAGAACCAGAGGAGGCCCGGGAGCCGGCCCCCCTCTGTTTCTTCAACTCCTTCCAAGGCAAAGGAAAAAGGGGGGAAAAACTCTTCACCCCCAGATAAGACATAATCATGTACTCTATGCTTCAGTGGAATTGTCGTGGTTTTCAAGCTAACTTTGAGGAATTACATCTTTTAGTCAAGTTCTATAACCCCTCAGTCATATCTCTTCAGGAGACTTGCCTAAAGACTTCTGACCATGTATCCTTTAATGGTTTTAACGTTATACATAAAGGCTCTGATTCGGAGAGGCGCTCGGGTGGAGCGGCTCTTCTCATTAGTAGCCAAATTTTATATAGCCCCGTCAGCATCGACACCTGTCTTCAGGCTGTCGCAGCTCGGGTTACCTTGAAGAAGACCATAACCATATGCAGTGTTTACCTGCCACCATCACTGGGGGTCAGTAGCAAGGATATTTTTAACTTGGTAGATCAACTGCCCCCTCCCTTTATTCTCATGGGGGATTTTAACGGTCACGCTCACCTTTGGGGCAGTGACCACTATGATGGCAGAGGTCAGATGTTAGAAGATGGTTTTTCTCAACTTAACCTATGTGTCTTTAAAGATGGCTCACCTACATTAACTCGGGTTCAGGATCTAGTTCTGTTCTAGACCTCACTGTGTGTGATCCTTCTCTCATGCTGGACTTTGACTGGAAGGTTCACGGCGACCTGTGTGGTAGTGACCACTTCCCAGTAGTTCTGTCATCGGTCAGCTGTGAGGAGGATTCGCCGGTGGGGCGCTGGAATCTCAAGAAAGCTAACTGGCCTCTGTTCGCCTCCCTCTGTCAGTCTCCTCTTACAGAAGAGGTGGTCATGTCAGCTGAAGAACCTGTTTCTTGTTTTACTTTGATTTTGTTGGACGTAGCAGGTGAAACCATCCCTAGAACTTCCACATCAGTCCCTCGGAAGCCGAGAGTACCATGGTTCAATGAAGAGTGCCGCAAGGCCCAAAAAATACGCAAATCTGCTCAGCGTCGCAAGCAAATATTTTAACATTTAAAAGACAGCGGGCGAAAGCCCGTTACATTTTTAAATGCGAACGCCGTGCTTTCTGGAAACGCTTCGTCTCATCTTTATCTTCTAGGACTCCGTCCCAAAAAGTTTGGAAGGCTGTTCGAAGAATTAGGGGCAGGGGTGGCTCGGCTTCTGTCGGCCATCTTAGAGATGGTGCCAGTTTGGTCACAGATAAAAAGGCTGTGGCCAATTTGCTTGCCTCCACCATTGCCCATAATTCTTCAACAGAGCATTATTCACCTTTCTTCCAGAGAGAGAAGGAGAAGCGAGAATCTTGTGCTTGTGATTTTATATCAGATAACTAGGAAGACTATAATGCCCCCTTTACGTTTTCAGAATTGCAGCAAGCCATGCAGAAATGTACTGACTCTGCTGCTGGATTAGATACCATCCATTATCAGCTCCTAACTCATCTGCCTGAGGATTCACTCCTTGTACTTCTCAAGGCCTTTAACCATATCTGGATAATCGGTCGTTTTCCGCCATCTTGGCGCCAGGCTGTGGTTGTGCCAATCCCCAAGCCGGGTAAGGATCCTTCCGACCCGGGCAACTACCGGCCAATAGCTTTGACATCACGTTTATGTAAGACTATGGAACGCTTGGTCAACGCCCGACTGGTGTGGCATCTTGAGTCACGTGGTCTCATCACAGACCTCCAGTGCGGTTTCCGGCGCTTCCGTAGTACAACTGACCATCTAGTCCGCTTTGAGTCTTTTATCCGAGATACTTTTGTCAACAAGCAGCATGTCTATGCAATTTTCTTTGATCTTGAAAAGGCATATGACACTACCTGGAAGTATGGTATAATGTCTGATTTGTCGGACATGGGTTTTAAAGTGCACCTGCCTGTTTTTATTCACAATTTTTTGTCTAACAGGTCGTTCCATGTCCGTATGGGCTCCACCCTCTCCGACTCCTTTGAACAGGAGATGGGTGTCCCACAGGGCAGCATTCTATCTCCTGTTTTATTTAGCATTAAAATAAATAACATTGTAAAGGCCGTCAAGGATGATTCTGAATGCTCTTTGTTTGTGGACGCCCCCACCCGGGTCTGCCCTGGGGGACTTGGGTGGGGTTAGGTACCTTTTAGTTCCCAGGGTCACCCTGGTCAGCCCCACAGGGTGAGTTTTTCTCTCTATTCTGGGGCATGTGTTTCTCTCTACCCGAGGTCCATTCACCTGTATTTGCCTTTTTAAAACTCTCCCTACTGTCTGCACTGCCTGTAGCTCTTGATATTGGATGTGTGTTGCTAAATGGTCTTAGCTTTATTTAGCCCCATTTGTTAGGTTTATTTAACATATTTGACCGGCTGGCGACATACATTCAATGTTCTGTTTATTTTTTTTTTTTCCACAAGCAGTGCAGGCACGTCCTGAGAAAGCCTTGTTGCTGTCGGGACGTTAAGCAATGTACAATCAATCAATCAATCATTGTTTGTGGACGACTTTGCTTTGTGTGCACGAGGTCGAGGACTTGTGTCCCTTGAGAGGCGCTTGCAGCTGTGCGTTGATCGCATCCAGTGGTGGGTGTCTCTCAACGGATTCAGGTTGTCGCCCTCCAAGAACCTGTGTGCATTTTACTAACCAGACGAAATTTTTTCCAAAACCTACCCTGAGCATTGCTGGAGTGCCAATTCAGGTGGCCGAAGAGGCAAAGTTTCTGGGGGTCATCTTTGACAAAATATTGACCTTCTGCAACCATGTTAACTACCTTAGAACCTCTTGTCAGAAGGCCCTCAACATTCTTCATGTCGTTGGTCGTAATGACTGGGGTGCAGACCGCATTGTCTTACTTCGACTGTACCGGGCCCTTGTTCGGTCCAAACTGGATTACGGCTCTGTCGTCTATGGCTCGGCTTCCAAGTCTGTTCTACAGCGTCTGAACACAATTCACCATCAAAATCTGCGCATATGTCTGGGAGCCTTCAGGACATCTCCAGTTCCTAGTCTGTATGCCGAGGCAGGGGAGCCTTCTCTCAGGCTCCGCCGCATCCGCCTCATGCTCAGCTACGTTCTGAAGCTGAAGGCCCATCCAAACAATCCTGCCTATGATTGTGTTTTTAACCCGTCGTTTGCAGAGATTTACGATGCCCATCCGGGAGCTGTCCGTCCACTTTCCTTCCGTGTCCGACCTCATCTGCAGGCGGCCGGAGTGGACCTGGACAAATTTTCTGAATCTCTGCAACAAGTCACTCCACCCTGGCTACTACCAGTTCCTGACATCTTGCTGGACTTGACCGCCCACAAGAAGGATTGTACTCCACCAGCCATATACCAACAGAGCCTCAATGAACTCCTTTCAAGTTTTCCTGGCTATTGTCGTCTTTATACGGATGGGTCCAAGTCTGAGGATGGGAGAGTGGCTGCGGCTGCAGTGTCCTCTCGCCATCCTAGACGCCCATTTAAGCTCCGCCTACCTGACCATTCCTCTGTATTTAGTGCAGAACTGCAGGCAATTCTGCTGGCACTCAAGCATGCCTATCAGTCTCGGGAACGGAACTTCCTGATTCTGTCTGACTCTCTTTCTGCCCTGCAGGCCCTTCAGGGCGCGGGAACAGACCACCCACTGCTGGTGCAGTTTAGAGAGCTCTAAGCAGACTTGATGAAGGAATATTATGACATCATTTTTATTTGGGTCCCAGGCCATGTGGGCATCGAATCGCAGATTCTGCTGCCAACAGTGCCCGCAGTGACCCTGTCCCTGACACACAGACTGTTTTTAGTGATTTTAGACCTGTGATTAGTGCGTACATAGGCCGGGAGTGGCAGTCCGAGTGGGACAAAGAGGAAGGGAACAAGCTTCATGAAGCTCTTCCTACGTTGTCCGACAGTCTACCTTTCCGCTGCGGCAGCCGCTGTGAAGAGACTGTCCTTGCTCGGCTCTACATCGGGCACACGTATGTTACGCACTCTTACTTACTTAAACAGGATGAGCGTCCATGGTGTTTTGCCTGTGATGAGCAGTTTTCTGTTCGACACTTTTTGCTGTATTGTGCTGACCTAATTGACACCAGATATAAACACTTCACAGCAGACTCCTTGAAGGTTTTGTTCCGGGATGTTCCCCCGGACAAAATATTCAATTTCTTGCGAGCATGCAATATTTTTAACAAGATCTGAGCATTCATAGACTATGCGAATCTTTTTTATTTGCCCTTTTTGAGAGTCTGTAGACGTTTCTTTTAAAGACGTGCGACATTTTAGCCTGAGATTTTTAATCTATATTTACATCTTGTCTTAAGACCTTGCTTTTAGTCTGGGTGACCAGATTTTTACCCATCCCGCCGTGAGATGGCCTTAGTCGCCTGCTCGGCATTAAACCCAAATAACTAACTCCGTCCCCACCCGGGTCTGCCCTGGGGGACTTGGTTGGGGTAACTACTTTTTAGTTCCCAGGGTCACCCTGGTCAGCCCCACAGGGTGGGTTTTCTTCTGTATTCTGGGGCATGTATTTCTGTCTACCCTTGGTCCATTCACCTTTATGCCCCACCCGGGTCTGCCCTGGGGGACTTGGGTGGGGTTAGGTATTTTTTAGTTCCCTGGGTCACCCTGGTCAGCCCCACAGGGTGGGTTTTTCTCTCTATTCTGGGGCATGTGTTTCTGTCTACCCTTTGTCCATTCACCTGTATTTGCCTTTTTAAAACTCTCCCTACTGTCTGCACTGCCTGTAGCTCTTGATATTGGATGTGTGTTGCTAAATGGTCTTAGCTTTATTTAGGCCCCATGTGTTAGGTTTATTTAACGTGTTTGACCGGCTGGCGACTTACATTCAATGTTCTGTTTATTTATTTTTTTTTTCACAAGCAGTGCAGGCAGGTCCTGAGAAAGCCTTGTTGCTGTCGGGACGTTAAGCAATGTACAATCCATTCACCTTTATTTTCCTTTTTTAAACTCTCTCTACTGTCTGCGCTGCCTGTAGCTCTTGGTGTTGGATGTGTGTTGCTAAATGGTCCTAGCTTTATTTAGGCCCCATGTTGTAGGTTTATTTAACGTATTGGACTGGCTGGCGACATACATTCAATATTCTGTTGTTTTTTTTTTCACAAGCAGTGCAGGCACGTCCTGAGAAAGCCTTGTTGCTGTCGGGATGTTAAGCAATGTACAATCAATCAATCGTTGGATCTCCGAGTGCAGAGAAGTACCCAACGGAGAAAGAACCCACATTCTTTCTGCCAATGAAGATAAGTAGCGGCTAATCTCTCTGTTTGTTTGTTTGTCTATTTTGACAAAGGGTATTTACCCGAAATATTAATAAATTGTGTTGTACCCGTCTTTTCTAAGCGTGTTTCTTTCTCCGTTGGGTACTTCTTTGCATATTACACGCTTGGCAGTCACCTTTTTGCTCCGAGTGCAGGATTCAGCACTGGTGCAGCTGAGGCTGCGCCAAACTCAAATAACAACTTTGTGTATACTTTCAGTGCTGCGGTAGCAGGCAAGCGCCCCACCAAAGACTTCTCTTGTCAAACCCCAACTTCTTGGTTGGGGGCGGAGCCTCGGATCCTCTCGCCCCTGGAGAGTAACCCTCCTCCGGTGGTGACGAGGAGCCAGGGAACGCAGAAGGCGGACACTGCCGGTCCGGTGGCACCGCCTTCTGCTGCCCCTAAGCCTCAGCCCCCACCCAAACCTGTCAATCTTACTACAAAGGCTTCTGGCTCTGGTCAGCCTTCTAAGGCCGCCAACTCTGGCGGCAGGAACGCTGCCCCGGCCCAGAAGTCTAAGAAAGTTACGGGACCGCTGTGCGTACGGGCCCAGAAAGGGGACACTGATGTCCCCCTTCAAAACAAATATGCAGCATTGGAGGAGCAGATGGAGGGGGTGGAGGTTGTCATAGCTGGTGATGCGGCAGCTTCTCCTCCGTCATCTCCGAGGAACCAGAGGAGGCCCGGGAGTCGACCCCCCTCTGTTTCTTCGATTCCTTCCAAGGCACAGGAAAAGGGGGGAAGGAACTCTTCTCCTACACATAAAACCTAACCATGTACTCTGTGCTTCAGTGGAATTGTCATGGTTTTCACACCAACTTTGAAGAATTACGCCTTCTAGTCAAGTCCTATAACCCCTCGGTAATATCTCTTCAGGAGACTTTCCTGAAAACTTCTGACCCTGTCTCCTTTAATGGTTTTAATGCTATCCATAAAGGTTCTGATTCGGAGAGACGCTCGGGTGGAGTGGCTCTTCTCATTAGCAACTAGTTTTTATGAAGCCCCGTTAGTGTTGACACCCCACCCGGGTCTGCCCTGGGGGACTTGGGTGGGGTTAGGTATTTTTTAGTTCCCAGGGTCACCCTGGTCAGCCCCACAGGGTGGGTTTTTCTCTCTATTCTGGGGCATGTGTTTCTGTCTACCCGAGGTCCATTCACCTGTATTTGCCTTTTTAAAACTCTCCCTACTGTCTGCACTGCCTGTAGCTCTTGATATTGGATGTGTGTTGCTAAATGGTCTTAGCTTTATTTAGGCCCCATGTGTTAGGTTTATTTAATGTATTTGACCGGCTGGCGACATACATTCCATGTTCTGTTTATTTATTTTTTTTTCACAAGCAGTGCAGGCACGTCCTGAGAAAGCCTTGTTGCTGTCGGGACGTTAAGCAATGTACAATCAATCAACCGTTAGTGTTGACACCTGTCTTCAGGCTGTCGCAGCTCGGGTTACCTTAAAGAAGACTATAACCATATATAGTATTTATCTGCCACCATCCCTGCGGGTCTGTTGTAATGATTTTTTTAAATTTAGTAGATCAACTGCCCCCTCCCTTTATTCTCATGGGGGATTTTAACGGTCACGCTCACCTTTGGGGTAGTGACCACTATGATGGCAGAGGTCAGATGTTAGAAGATGTTTTTTCTCAACTTAACCTATGTGTCTTTAACGATGGTTCACCTACATACTCTAACCCAGGTTCAGGATCTAGTTCTGTTCTAGACCTCACTGTGTGTGATCCTTCTCTCATGCTGGATTTTGACTGGAAGGTTTACAACGACCTGTGTGGTAGTGACCACTTCCCAGTAGTCCTGTCATCAGTCAGCTGTGGGGAGGATCCGCCGGTGGGGCGCTGGAATCTCAAGAAAGCTAACTGGCCTCTGTTTGCCTCCCTCTGTCAGTCTCGTATTACAGAGGAGCTGGTCATGTCTACTGAAGAACCTGTTTCTTCTTTTACTACAATTTTGTTGGACGTAGCGGGTGAAACCATCCCTAAAACTTCCGCATCAGTCCCTCGGAAGCCGAGAGTACCATGGTTCAATGAGGTGTGCCGCAAGGCCCAAAAAGCGCGCAAATCTGCTCAGCGACGTGCTTTCCGTAATCCGTCGCAAGTGAATATTTTTACCTTTAAAAGACAGAGGGTGAAAGCCCGTTACATCTTTAAACGTGAACGCCGTACTTCCTGGAGACGCTTTATCTCATCTTTAACTTCTCGGACTCCGTCCCAGAAAGTCTGGAGGGCTATTCGAAGAATTAGGGGCAGGGGTGGCTCGGCTTCTGTCGGCCATCTTAGAGATGGTGCCAGCTTGGTCACAGATAAAAAAGCTTTGGCCAATTTGCTTGCCTCCACCATTGCCCATAATTCTTCAACAGAGCATTATTCACCCTTCTTCCAGAGAGAGAAGGAGAAGCGAGAGTCTCGTATTTGTGATTTTAACCCTTTGAACCCGGCAAACCGCTGTAGCGGTTGGCAGCCTCGTATACCGTTGAACCCGGGAAACCGCTACAGTGGTGTCGGTTGTTTCGTATCGCGCGCCCGGTGACGCGCGAGCCTCGCTGCGTGTGGGGTGACCTCGCCCTTCGCACTGACACATCCTGTTTACACTCAGTACACGGCCTGATAGTACACACGTACGTTCGTCTGTGGTATGCGGTCAGTTTTGCGGCAATAGCGTGGGAATTACGGTCGGAATGGCGAGTGGATGTGTAGATATTCGGAGTGATACAATTTTGTGTTTGGAGACATGGTTTCAAAAGCAGATAGCTTTGATGTATTGGGACATGTGTGCCTACCTACCGCGAGGCAGCATAACCACGTGTTGGCAGTGCCAGCTGGAGTGATCGCCGTTTGAGGCACTGACAACGGCAATGACTTACAGTTTGATTCTAATGCTGAATTCAGAGGTTCTAATTGATATTCCTTTTTTGTTTGTTTATGCCACACCTTGGTGCACCTGTAGGTGACTCTGTGGACACCAACGACACACATTAGTCACGTGTAGTACGTGTATAGTCTTTACAACACTGGTACTTCCATCCGATCGTGTACGAGACACAACACAGACACACTGCTCATCATTCGATGCCGCTTATTACATGTTGTCTAGACCGTGGATATACCTTATCAGTGGCAGGTGTAAACATTGATATCTGGTGACAAGGTAAGGGCCTTACGTTGTATCGGCATGCTGGAAATGCATGGACACTTATGTGTCACACTAACAGACACCCTATTTAGTGATGCATGTTAAGTACCAGCGACCTGTCATGCACCAAAGACATTTTTTTCAAGTTTATTGTCACCTGTCACTATTTTTGTCAACAGGCATTACGACACACGTGACACAGTGTGGTCAAATCCATAAAACGATAGTCCATCCAATGGCAAATCTGTACATATATACCTTTATGGGGATATCTGTTGTAAAGTATTATTTACAAATATTTTACAGTGCACACCCATTTTCAACAGAAATTTCTCAAATAAAGTCAGGGCTGAAGGGTATATAGACTTCTTATTTACTCAGGGTTCAAAGGGTTAAGTCCGATAACTCAGAAGACTATAATGCCCCTTTTACATTATCAGAATTGCAGCAAGCCTTGCAGAAATGTAATGACTCTGCTGCTGGCCTAGATACCATCCACTATCAATTCCTAACGCATCTGCCTGAGAGGTCACTCCTTGTACTTCTCAAGGCCTTTAAACATATCTGGAGAACTGGTCTTTTTCCACCATCTTGTCACCAGGCTGTGGTTGTACCGATCCTCAAGCCGGGTAAGGATCCTTCCGACCCGGGCAACTACTGGCCTATCGCTTTGACATCATGTTTATGTAAAACTATGGAGCGCCTGGTCAACGCCCGCCTGGTGTGGCATCTTGAGTCACAAGGTCTCCTCACAGACCTCCAGTTCGGTTTCCTGCGCTTCCGTAGTACAACTGACCATCTAGTCCGCTTTGAATCATTTATTCAAGATGCTTTTGTCAACAAGCAGCATGTCTATGCAATTTTCTTCGATCTTGAGAAGGCATATGACACTACCTGGAAGTATGGCATAATGTCTGACTTGTTGGACATGGGTTTTAAAGGGCACCTGCCCGTTTTTATTCAAAATTTTTTGACTAACCGGTCGTTCCATGTCCCAACCCTGTCCGACTCCTTTGAACAGGAGATGGGTGTCCCACAGGGCAGCATTCTATCTCCTGTTTTATTTAGCATTAAAATTAATAATATTGTAAAGGCCGTCAAGGATGATTCTGAATGCTTTTTGTTTGTTGATGACTTTGCTTTGTGCGCATGTGGTCAAGGACTTGTGTCCCTTGAGAGGCGCTTGCAGCTGTGCGTTGATCGCATCCAGCGGTGGGTGTCTCTCAATGGATTCAAGTTCTCGCCCTCCAAGACAGTCTCACCCCACCCGGGTCTGCCTTGGGGGACTTGGGTGGGGTTAGGTATTTTTTAGTTCCCAGGGTCACCCTGGTCAGCCCCACAGGGTGGGTTTTTCTCTCTATTCTGGGGCATGTGTTTCTGTCTACCCTTTGTCCATTCACCTGTATTTGCCTTTTTAAAACTCTCCCTACTGTCTGCACTGCCTGTAGCTCTTGATATTGGATGTGTGTTGCTAAATGGTCTTAGCTTTATTTAGGCCCCATGTTGTAGGTTTATTTAACGTATTTGACCGGCTGGCGACATACATTCAATTTTCTGTTTAGTTTTTTTTTCACAAGCAGTGCAGGCACGTCCTGAGAAAGCCTTGTTGCTGTCGGGACGTTAAGCAATGTACAATCAATCAATCCAAGACAGTCTCTGTGCATTTTACTAACCAGATGAAATTTTTTCCAGAACCTAGCCTGAGCATTGCTGGAGTGCCGATTAAAGTGGCCGAGGAGGCAAAGTTTCTGGGCTCATCTTTGACAAAAGACTTACCTTCTGCAACCATATTAATTACCTTAGAACCTTTTGTCAGAAGGCTCTCGATGTTCTTCGTGTCGTCGGTCGTACTGACTGGGGTGCGGACCGTACTTTCTTACTTCGACCGTACCGGGCCCTTGTTCGGTCCAAACTAGATTACGGCTCTGTGGTGTATAGCTCAGCTTCCAAGTCTGTGCTACAGCGTCTGAACACAATTCACCATCAGGGTCTGCGGATATGTCTGAGCGCCTTCAGGACATCTCGCCTGCTCGGCGTTAAACCCAAATAACTAACTAACTAACTTCAGGACATCTCCAGTTCCTAGTCTGTATGCTTCGCCATCTGCACCACACTTCTCCGACAGCTGCCTTCTCTTCCCACTGGCATCAGCGAACGAGTGATGAAGCTCCGTTTCCCCATCTCCCACACCCAACATGTCACCATCATAAGCGCCTGTGCTCCGACACTCACCAACGCCGATGACGACAAAGAGGCGTTCTATGAGAGCCTCGACTCCCTCCTGAAGTCCACCCCTGCAAGTGACAAACTCATCGTACTTGGTGACTTCAGTGCTCGAGTTGGGCGCGAATGTGACTGCTGGGAAGGAGTGATGGGCCCACATGGGCTGGGCAAGATGAACAGCGATGGCCTGCTTCTGCTGACATTGTGCGCTGAGAATGGACTCGCCATCACCAACACCCTCTTCAGTAAGTACAAGACAACAAGTGGCATAACATAGACTATGTCATTGTCCACCAGCAGGATACTCATGTTGTCAGAATCACCAGAGCCGTGAGAGGAGCCAAGTGCTGGACCGACCATCGGCTGGTGCAGTCTGTCCTCGACCTGCACATTGCAGGTAGCATATCAAGATTAGCTTAGTCTGGATGTGCTGCCTGGATATGTTGGTTGTTTCCGTATGTGGGTAGCCCATGTAGATAGGGTGTGTGTGTGTGTGTGTGTGTGTGTGTTTCATGTTAGGAATGCGCCTACATGGTGCGAGCAGATGTTTATTTAAAGAGTGAGTGCGTTCTAATTTTTCTCCTTTTTAATATTTTTTATGTGCTGTAAAGCGCTCCGAGCTTGCTGTTCGTGGGGAAGGGCGCTATATAAAAACTATGTATTATTATTATTGCACCAGCACATTGCACCAGCACACAGGAAGAGGCCGAAGCTCACCCGACCTTCATTCAGCCTGACCAAGCTGAAGCGCCCGGACGTCAAGGAAAACTTCCAGTCCCACCTTGATGACCTGCTAACTGCCCATGGACCGTTGACTGGCAACCCAACTGAAATGTGGAATCAGTTCAAGGGGATGGTGACTGAGTCTGCCAAAGACGTGCTTGGACCCAAGCAGAGGGTACACCAGGATTGGTTCAATGAGAACAATGAAGAGCTCAACAAGCTACTGGAGCATAAGCGCAGTGCCTTCAACGAGTGGCAGAACGACATCCAACTCCTTGTCCAAGAAAGACCGCTTCAAACATCTCCAGAGAAAAGCCCAGAGAAAGCTCCGTAACATGTAGGACACCTGGCGGGACAGCAAGACGAAAGAACTTGAACACTTTGCTGAATCCAACAACTCCAAGGAGTTTTTAAGCGCAATGAAAGCTGTCTACAGCCCTGCCAGACCCAGCACAACCCCTCTCTTTTCTTCCGACGGCTTCACCTTGCTGAAGGGCAAAGGCAGCATCACTGAGCGCTGGAGAGAACACTTCTCAAATCTGCTGAATCTGCCTTCCACTGTCGACCCCGCGGCCCTGGACGTGATTCCCCAAAAGCCAACTCTGGATGACCTTGACCTCCCGCCTACCCTGGACAAGGTCAAGAAAGCGATCAACCAGACTAGCTCCGGCAAGACTGCAGGCATGGACGGCATCCCCGCAGAGCTCTTCAAAGCAGCTGGGCCTGAGACCCTTGATGCCTTCCTCAACATTCTGACATGCATCTGGTCAGAGGAGAACATGCCACAGGAATTTAGAGATGCTACAATCGTCTCCCTGTTCAAGAACAAGGGCAGCAAAGCAGACTGTGCCAATTACCGAGGCATCTCACTCTTGTCCATTGCTGGCAAGATCCTCACGAGAGTATCCTCAACTGCCTGATCAGCTCTGTATCTGAGGAAGCACTCCCAGAGGCTCAGTGTGGCTTCAGACCCGGCCGCAGCACAGTCGATATGGTCTTCTCTGTGAGACAGGTACAGGAGAAATGCATTGAGCAGCACATGGACCTCTACGCTGTCTTCATAGATTTGACCAAAGCATTCGACACCATGAACAGATTCGCTTTGGGTCATCCTCGCAAAGCTCGGCTGCCCCAGGAAGTTAACAACATCATCCGCCTCTTCCATGATGGAATGGTAGGAGTTGTCCAGTCAAACGGCAACACATCTGCACCCTTCGACATTTCCAACGGTGTCGAACAAGGTTGTGTTCTTGCCCCCGTGATGTTCAACCTGTTCTTCACGTGTGTCCTGACCCATGCAGTACGTGACCTTGAGAAGGGAGTGTACTTGAAGTACAGACTAGACGGCTCTCTCTTCGACCTCTGTCGACTGAACGCCAGGACCAAGACCATCGAGAGACTGATTCTTGAGGCGTTGTTTGCCGATGACTGTGCACTGATGGCGCACACGGAGTCTGACCTCCAGACCATCGTCAACAGGTTCTCGGAAGCCTCTCAACTGTTTGACCTCACCATCAGTCTCAACAAGACCGAGGTCCTGCACCAACCAGCCCCAGGCACAAGAGCCCCACCCACCCAAAGTGTATATCGAAGGCACCGAGCTGAAGACTGTCGACCAGTTCAGGTACCGGGGGAGCATCATCTCTTCTGACGGTACTAACGACAAGAAAATCGCAGCTCGCATCAGCAAAGCCAGCCAAGCCCTGGGTCGTCTGCGCACTCGTGTGTTGAATAACAAAATCAAGCTCTCCACCAAGATCAAAGTCTACAAGGCAGTAGTCCTCCCCAGCCTCCTCTATGGCTGTGAGTCATGGACGCTGTACAGAAAGCACCTCAAACAGCTTGAACGTTTCAACATGAGATCCCTGCGCTCACTCATGGGCATCAAATGGCAAGACAAGGTGACAAACCTGGATGTCCTGGATAATGCTGGCTTAGTGAGTGTTGAAGCCTTGATCTTAAAGACACAACTTCGCTGGACAGGTCATGTCATACACATGGATGATTCTTGCATGCCACGCCAACTTCTGTATGGTGCACTCTCAAAAGGCCACAGGAAGCAAGGACGGCCAAAGAAACGCTTCGAAGACTGCATAAAAGAGAGCCTCAAGTACTGCGTCTTCCCAGTAAAGGAACTTGAAGCACAAGCACTAGACAGATCTGGCTGGCGTGCTGCCACCAGGAAAGCCTGCACACTCATTGAACACAATTGGCGTGAACAGATCACCAGTGCCAGAGCTCGCCGAAAGACAGTGTCGTCTCTCCCCACAGCCACCTTCCAGTGCCCCCATTGCCCTCGCAGGTGTGGCTCCAGGATTGGCTTGGCCAGCCACACCCACACCCACAAATAGAAGTCATGCACAATGACGACATCATCGGTTTTCGATGGTCTACCCATTATTGTAATACTTATAAAGGGAGCCTCATCTAAACAAAACCAATTGCTATCGCTTCTGTGTTGTGGAGAACTAAGATATGAGAGACTTAAAATCAGGAACACAGAGTTAAATGACAACACAAAATCCTCAATCCTCTGTTAGCACCCTGGGCCTTAACGGCGTCGTTGTGCTTTCTAAGGTAAACAAAGGAAACTGACCATGACAACCATGCTGATGGCGTTATCGCCGTTTCTAAGGTAAATGGAGAGAACCAACCATGACAACCACGCTGATGGCGTTATCGCCAAGGGTGTTAACGAAAGATTGAGCCTTATCTAAACAGAACCAATTGTTATCGTGAACAACGAAGAAGAAATGAGAGACAGAACACAGAGTTAAATGACATAACACAAACACTAAATCCTCAATCTTCTGTTAACACCCTTGGAGTTATCGTAGTTTCTTCGATAGAACTGGACATGACAACCACGCTGACGGCGTTATCACGGTTTCTGAGGTAAACAATGACTATAGCAACATTGATTACTCGGCCGTCTGCCTAGCGCGTGGGCTCGATTCACCTATGCTCGCTTTTAGCTAGCCGGTTTCCAATTAATGTTTCCTGAATGAGAAAATAGCGTTCCTCAGAAATCGGCCCTGTTATGTGATGCATGGGGCGGTATTGATTTGGTTTTGTGTGGGTTATGTGTGGCGATGATTATAATAAATTGTTTTTAGAGATCGATGAGGCATTAGTGATATAGGTGGGGTCTGTCTCTGATGATTAAAAAATGTACCGAGTGCACTGAAAAATGGTAGGGACTTTGTAGTAGGTGAAGAGGGTGATGGCCAAATTAACCTTGTTTTTAGGGTCGGCTTGAAAACAATGGAAATCCTGACCGAGGATTCTCCAATTCATTATCTCTATCCTTGGTCTCCTTCAGGAATTGCACTTCAAATTCACCCTCTGCTTCATCTTGTGACAGTATCTACAGACTAAAAAGAAGAAACTTGCATGTTTGTTACTGTCGCTTAATAGACACAAAAATTAGACAAATTATTACGGTTACTACAAGCAACAGGCCACATTAAATGAGCTATGATGTCGCAGTAATAAACAGAATTTTTAGCAAAATATTACAAGTCCAGCAAGTAAAAATGTGGATGAACACAGATTAACATTGAACTAGAAATATTGTGTCATAAGTACACTCAGCTGACCTAGTAATGAGTAGTGACGTGTAGCCGTCCAAATTGTTACATGCGATAGTTATGTGATCAAGCTGAAAACTGGTCTGT
This sequence comes from Semisulcospira habei, assembly GCA_036245525.1. Lineage (NCBI taxonomy): Eukaryota > Metazoa > Mollusca > Gastropoda > Semisulcospiridae > Semisulcospira > Semisulcospira habei. The sequence goes on along the minus strand of BTPG01000002.1, from coordinate 124,342,450 downwards.
TCATACTTTACAATTGAATAAAGAACACTGGACAGTCAACCCCGTATATAACAGCCACCCAGGGGACAGAGGAAAAGTGACCGTTATACAGTGACCAATAAGATAAGAATAAGGGAATAAACTCTAGTGAACAGTGTCTGATATACCTTTGTTCACTTATTTTTATCACTTAACCCTTATCATTCGGAATACACCAGTGTGTGAAATAAGTTTGACTAAAATAGTTCAAGGGTAGTGCTAGAATAGCTTGGCACCTCTAGGCGACAAGCTATTCTGGCACTACCCTTGAACTAAATCCGTTGGTCTATATCCTTATCTGTAACTTACTGTAAGTACTATAATGTAGCTTGCATATGGCAGTGTGTACAAATTTGAAGCTTTTAGCCTCAGTATGATATGGGTTAAATGTTTTGTTCAGTGTAAGTGTTGTTTTTTAACAGAACTATTTTTAGGACATACGACCATACTATCGCATAACAAGCTGAACACGTTAATATGTGCAGCGTATGGCGACCAGCCACTCAAACACAGAACCAGTAACATACAAACAGTTTGCTCCAATAGAGGGGTTAATATTTTGCAGTATCTCCTTTGTAAATGTTCTTAGTAAGTCTAACAATTGTGCTTCAGATAAGGGCTAACTGAACTTATAGTTTAAATGTAAAATACAAGAGCCTTCTGCTCTTCTCCTCCTTTGTACATAGAAAAGTTCCACAGATGTGTTCCAGGAGCAGTAGAGAACCTTTGTTATTTGTGCCTGCTCACATGGAGTGAGGCAAGACAGCATTGATAACCTGTTGTATCTCAGAATTTTAGCAATCAAAATCCACCCTATCCACCCTAGTGTTGGCAGATGGCTGCAGCTTTAGTATGTATGTTACAGTGTGCAGAATTAATGTAATTTTTTTGTTAAACAGGATTTTTTGCCAAAAACATCTGTTGAATACACAAGGACTCGAAAAATTTCTTGTGCTGTGGGGGGATGCACCAACAAGGAACTGTTGTCTGTCATATGTGAACATTGTCATCTTAATGTATGTCTGAGGTACTGTGCTTTTCCTTCTGAGTGATGTGAATGATATAAGTTATTGTTAGCAGGGGTTTGCTACATGAACCCTTTTAGGCCTGAGGGAGATCAGAGTAACCAATTGTATCCTGAAGGCTGAAGGCCTGAGGGGTACAGTGGTTACTTTGACCTCCGTAAGGCCTATAAGGTTTCATACAGCAAACCCCTGCTACCAATAACATACTTGTTTTCATTCCTCCACTATTTTCATAAAAGAATCAAGTTGAAATCTTCTGACCCACAATGTAAGTTCTTTCATGAGGTTGCCGTCTGCATGAGCAGCAGCATTGTCTACAAATTGTAGAGTAATGCAATGAAAGAGGTGAGTGACTATTTCCCTCAAAAGACTTTAGAATTCTTCAATAATAGTCGCATAGGATGCTGATGTGCTTTCTATTTTGCCAAAATTCTTTTAGTCATTTATATTATGCACTGTATTATTGCAAATGTGTGCCACAAACAACTCCAGTAGTGTGCCAGTTGTTTTGAACAACACTAAGTACCTTTGCACTTTGGAACATTTTGATGCTCTTATATTGAAGAAAACTGGTAAGATGCATCACAGAAGAGCAACAAGAAGTCTATCATTAGTCATTACATGTTTTTTTGTTAGGAGGTCACATGTTACGGTTTGTGCTACAGTGTTGGGTTGAGTGACATAGGAATGAAAACAATGTATTTTGCATGTTTAATCTGTGGTAAAGTTCAAACTTAGCATGGCTTCTTGGGTCATGTAATACACCCAGGATTTACAAGTATCATGATAGACAAACACTGCAATTTTGACTGCTTTAAATTTTACCACCAATTTTAATGATGATTGTGCAAAAAATGTATGCTTACTTTTTAAAGTTGTCTTTAAAAGGTCAGGGTCACAAAAGTTTAGCAAAATTTATGCTGATGATAAGTACTAAAAATTGGAAAAGAGGTACAAATGAAAAATTTGCCTGATCTGTACAGAAGTGTATATAATATACTTCATGCCATGAAGTTGACTTTTCAATATACTTTGCATTAAAAGCAGTGTAATGAAACTCTATGCTCATGCATAGGGTTCACACAGAGAGTTTAGTACGGTACAGTTTTGTTAGCAGTTTGTTTTGTAACAGATATTCTGTGAGGCCCACGTGAAATCGTAGGGAAACGTTTGGTGCGGGGGTTTTAGCGTGAGTTCAGACGAACAGAGCTGTTGGAACGTAAGTACGGGCTAGACTGTCAGTAAGAATGGATGTATGTCAGATACACTAGCCGTATTCCAAGACTGAAACCTAGAATTCAGGTATGTGTTTTATATGTATTATTGATGATTACTGAGTTAAAGTTAGTATGCATTAGTGAGAGGTAATTCGGTTGTATAGCGTTGTCTGGTTTGGTTCAGTTATGAGGGTTTGGAATTTGTTGAGGTAACCGGTGTTTTGCCTAGTGGTTATTTACTGAGATGGATAACTAAGGAATGTGAGGTTTGTATGCCTAAGTCATTATGAAGGTAGTACGTGGTTAAGTATAGTCTTTTCCAGTGTATGGGATATTGTATGGCGAGAGTGTCAGGTTATAGTCTATTTCAAGGTAGTGATAGAGTTATGGGGTGTTACGGAGGTAGTTCGGGTTATGAAGCACGTGCGTGTTGTGAATGAACGTGCGAGGGTTGTGTGTATCAGCCAGGTTACGTAATGTATCTCATTTCATTCAATATGGGTGTGTTTAGCAAGTGTTATGATTTAGGACTTTATTATTCAGAGTGCTTGTCGGGAGCAGAGCGACGGACGCCGAGACATCAGTCACCAGAGGCTACCGCCGAGGGACCTATTGTGAGGTCATCTCCATCTCTTCACTCGGGGAGTGAGCGACAGGTGCCGAGACACCCGGGTCAGCAAGGACTGCGCCACAGAGCGAGTTACGAGGACGTCCACGGTACGAGAAACGGGACGACTCAGGAGCGTACGACAAAGGACTTGCACGCCTAGACATGAAAGGACAGAACGTAACCAGGCGAGAAGACCAAACAGGTTGTTTTGTGACAGCAAACTGAAAATGTTACTAGCCAAACTGAAAATTTTACTACTGAAAATAGCCCAATGCAACAATATTATGTACCACAAGTGTTTGACGCCCAATGTTAGAGTACTTTCGGATTGAGGACTGAAAAAGTACGGATCGGAAAACGCATGTATCAATAGCCCAGATCTGCTAATCACTACAATTTCGCTGTATTTTCCTACGCCAACGTTCCCAATACTACGCTACTATGATCATTAATGAAATTCTACGCTGAAGAATAAAATATACCAAAAACTTTTTTGGTGTTGTTTTGGTTTGTAGTTGGTAAGAGCATGCGGTTTGGGGCCAGTGAGAACTGTTGGGTCCCAAGCCCAACAAAGAATGGATATGATGTATACAGACATCATGGCGTCTATAATAGGCGGTCCAAATAAGAATTCCCTTCACTGTTTGCACGAATGGACGTTGAGCCGAAGCCCAACTTAGGACAAATGTAGCATTTTAACTTCGGATGCTGAACCTGCCTGTGCGCCTATTGTTTCCATCCTTTAGCATTGTCTTGTTAGTACCTAACTTCGGATACCGAACCTGCCTGTGCGCATATTGTTTCCATCCTTGACTGAGAAATAAAGTCCGTCACTCTTTCTCTCTACACTTGTGACAGGGTCCCATGTTTACACACTGTGTTTAGGAATTGTCAGGCTAAGTTCATGTGCGAAACTCTGACATTTTAATGAGGACTGGCTGTTAGTAAAATGCAAACAATAGTATCTTTTTGCACAGTTATGCATATCTGTATCTATGCATAATATTAAGTTATATTACATATAATATATACATATATATGACAATTACTTCCGCTCCATACATTCGTTGTGTCCAAGGTTGGGACCCAGAGTTGCTCCATTTCACGTCTTCAAAATGTCACAAAAGTCTTACACTCAAAGTGCACAAAAGTATGAGTACTACGTCGTCTGACGCGGGGATTTCATGTGTACTCTATCACCGATTCCGATGTTGGGATGTTGGCGTTAGTTGGGACCCTACAAGAACAAGCGGAGCGAACTTCCGGTTTTCCCAGCGTGCGTCATTTCATTCACAAAGTGCGTCAGATAAACAACTGTCTGAACCATGCCGAAGAGAAAGGAACCCGAATCGAAAAGTGCACCGCCTGAAAAGAAGAAAGTTTGTACCAGTCAGCCAAAGCTCTGATCGCTCTGCATAAGGCAAATTTCTGTCGTGCTTTGACTCTAACAGTCAATAAAGTTGTGTTCTATTGAGAAATTTCCATGCATCAAGTGGCGTTCAGCGTTGAGCGAACAGTAACTTATGTGCTAAACTACGCTTGACATCTCCAAAACTCCTACCACTTGTCCAAAATTCTACTACCATAGCTGTGTAGGGGTTGGCAGGTCTGAATTGTCAAATTTTTAAAAATGTTTTAACGCACTCGCCAAAAATGTTGTTGTAGAACTTGTCTCTATTGCTTGCTTAGTATTACAAGAAGTAAAGGTTGAATGTTCTGGCACTTTCGGATTTAGGACTGAAAAAGTATGGATTGGAAAATGCACGAGCGCACTCGCATTTGGCGAGTGGATTTTTTTTTTTTACTCTCAAAATTTAAAAAAAATCACTCACCATGGTGAGTAAATTACTCGCCATTTTCAGGGCTGACTTCTGTTGATCTTCAGAAGGCGCACTAACTTACTTTTTTCATATTTTACATAATGAAACGGACTAGGAAGAGTAAATATTACATGCGTATCACAGTGGTACACAACATGTAACATATAAGTCAATAGCCGCAGTTACCCACACAAGCGTGCATACATGCGCATAACACACAGAAGTGAATGCTGTAATAGGTACTGAGATGTGTTAGGGCCTGAGATCCCAGTCCCCATTGCTCCAGCAACAGGGAACAGAATCACAGGCCATGGCACACACAGTATACTGCTTGCATACTGACAAAAGTGCATTAACCAACCCACACACATACACAGCACACTGCGACACACGTTATTTGGGTCTTAAAATCGTAACTGTCAGTGCATCCACCAGCGCTATGAACAGTACCAGTGGATGTGCGCACATAGGGGCCAATAACATCGGTGCCTACATATCTGAAAAGAATTATGAGCCAATGTAAAATGAAAGTTAGATATCCAGGCAGCAGCTGCACAAGTTTTGAAATGTGCAAAAAAAAAAGTCCTATGTATATTATATGGGCGTGTTTCCCTATAGCTGCGTGACAATAGTGCACTGGGTGACACAGCAACAAAGTAGCTGAGCAGCAGGCAGAAAATCACTTTGTGTACAAAGTAAAGTAGATTATAGCACTGTCAGGGGAGAGAAATGTGCATGATCGACCAGTGATCATAGATCTACTGTGGCCAAAGCACCCCTCTCTTTCCTATCTTTTTTTTTTGTGCTTTGGCCACAGTAGATCTATGATCACTGGTCGATCATGCACATTTCTCTCCCCTGACAGTGCTATAATCTACTTTACTTTGTAACCTTCCTAAAATATTAGCACTGGCAGTCTCCCCTTTTCTTTTCATTTACTACTACAATATCGACTGCAACCCCTTCCCCCCTTTTGGTAGGTTCTCTTTTAGGGTGCATGGAAATTTGGCTCTAGGTGGTGGCATGGAATGTATGCCCTTGCAGACACCACAGTAAAATGTGGTTGTCTTTGCAGGTAGGCAGAAATTCCTGCCTCCTCCAGTATCGCCGATGGTGTGCTGAGGAGGTCGCCAAGACCGAAACAGCTGTCCACACCGGCTAAATATCTGGACCCCCCTCGGGGGGACCTAGATTTAAATTTCCATGCACTGAGTGGCTGGAACAGTGGGATATGTGATACGCCCCCCTTCGGGGGGGCTTCCATATGCATTGCTTTCAGTCACTTTTTTAGCGCCCCCTCTCTTTCCTATCTTTTTTTTTTGTGCTTTGGCCACAGTAGATCTATGATCACTGGTCGATCATGCACATTTCTCTCCCCTGACAGTGCTATAATCTACTTTACTTTGTAACCTTCCTAAAATATTAGCACTGGCAGTCTCCCCTTTTCTTTTCAATCACTTTGTGTGTTTCCATATAGCGATATGACGGGCAGTATCGCGGCCGTTTTAAAGTTTTTTAAAATTGTTGCTGGTTACTCTAGCTTTCTGTTAACGGAATATTTCCATATTTCAATGGACAATTTTTGAGAGGGACGAACAAAATGGAAGGCCTTCTGTTCCTGGGATGAACAAATCTTGAGAAAAGACCCAAACTTATCCCAGCTGTGTTTCAAGTACGCGACCAACTGTAGGATGCCTGGGACAGAAATTTGGCACACATGCGAAGCAAGAGTTGAGTCTATGTTCTGGGCCAGTGGTCATCTGTCCGCTGTCTCTTGTCGGTCCACCATCGTCCGTGGTAAACTTTAACATTGGCATTTTCTGCGAGACTAAGGCCACAGGGGATCAGGAAATAGGTCCAAAATAGCCATATTTTGACAAAATGCAATGTTTTTTTCAAATACTATTCACAACTTCAAACCCACACTTAGTACAAAGGTACCTGATGGTAAGACCTTTCTATGCATACTACATTTGTAATTTGGTTGACCCCTCGGAGAGGTCAAGGGTCACGAGATCAGGAAATGGGTCAAAAATAGCAATTTTTTTTGGACAAAAGATGTTTGTTCTCAGATACTATTTTAAACTTCAAACCCAAACTTGGTACAAAGATACCTAATGGTAAGACCTATCTATGCATATTTGGATGATCCCTCGGAAAAGTAAAGGGTCACAAGAGGTTGGCAAATGTGTGTAAAATGCCAATTTTTGCATATAATGGTAGTTATTATCGACACTTTTTGCAAACTTTTTCTGGCACAAAGGTAGCTGACGATAAGACCTTCATATGCATACTAATTTAGTCGACTCATCGCAATGGCAGGCATGCCTATCCATACGGAATTTCTGTATTCTTTACGGAAATTTTAAAAATCGAGCTAGCACTAAGGAAAATACGGAGACTTGTTTTACGTTACGGAAACACAAAAAAAGAAGAAAAAAACAAAAAAAAAAACCACCAAACAAACTTGTTGGCCTGTGGTTGGCCGTGACAGGTTTCCGACAGGTCGTATAGCCATCGCACACGACGCAGCTACGCAGCCATATGTCCACGCAGCCAGCACTATGATTGGCCAATTGCGCGTTTTGACACTAGAAAATAGGAACAAAGCTTTCTGATTGGTCGCGCTTCATGACGCATGACGCATTTATGCATCGTGTGCGACACCCGTGGTGTTGAAGTTTACCGAACTAGTTTTTGCGCAGTCACAGTGAAGATCGGTGTTTACTTAACCTTTTAACTACCATACCGCCCAGTTCCGCCCGTGACATACCACTCCATGTACGACCATACCGCCCCGTTCCGCCCGTACATACCTACTTTCAGTTTCCACTCAATTCCGGTTCATTTCGCACCCATTCCAACTTTTAACAGAATCAATGCATTGTGGGATATGCCTACTTCCGTTTCCGCTACTTGTGGGATGCCTTTCGAGTTTGTTTTGAATCAAAAGTTCGGTGTTTTTCGAGACTGTTTCGCTTACAACGTTACTTGAGCATGGAGAGTGAATGTGACCCTGAATTTACAGCATTACTGGATATTTGTTCAAATCCTGTCAGAGAAGATGACTCTGAATCGGACTTCAGCTTCAGTTCAGTGCACATTGAAGATCTTACTAATTTTGAGTCTGATATCAACGATCATGACGAAGAGCTACCTGTACATACCTGTGTAAAGCGGAAGATGACTCTGACCTGTGTAGTACTGGCCACGTGACGATTTAGACCTATGTTGAGTTTCTTTGACATTCAAAAATATTTTTCTCATATTTTCTTCAGATGGAATTACGTCAAATCGTTAAAACTGAATACAGTTCTGAAACATACCTGACTTGTGTGTCACCTGTCATGAGATATATGTACATGATCAGTATCATGGAATGAGTAGAGTGGTTCCTGTGGTGACTTCCTGATTGCCACTGGTATGTTTCTAACCAGTTTTGTTGTTTTCTGGATTGAATTTCTGACAGAGGTATGGTTTAGCGCCTTTTACTGAGATAATGACAGGTAAACAAAGACTGTGGCACTTAAAATGACAAAACTATGATATACTGTAAGTATTTTACAACATCATGTCAAAATTTGGTACATTTTGAAGCAGAATTAACATCATACTTACAGTTTGAATTATGTACCCCTTTTTTACTTGGTTTGAATGAAAAAAAGTTAGGGACACAGGGCAATTTGTAGAAAAATAAGTTGGTAGTTAAAAGGTTAAACTTGTAAAAATGGCGTCCAAACGAAAGCAAAGTGATTGTGAACTTGAATCTTTGAAGAAACCGCGCAAGAAGCAGACATATCTTTCCTCGTATACGGAAAAGTATGCTTTTATTATTCGCGGCAGCACTGACTCAAAAGTGAAGTGTACGATTTGTGACAACCAGTTTGGCATCTCCGCCGGTGGTATCAACGACATCACACGTCACGTGAAAGGACCACAACATATCAAGAATAATGAGGATTTACTTACTTACTTACTTACGCCTGTCACCCCTACCCGGGTATAGGCCGTCGACGAGAGACCTCCAGCAACTCCTGTCCTGTGCTTCTCCTTCGATTCTACTCCAGGTGGTTCCCAGTCTCTTGATGTCTGCTTGGAGGTCTCGACGCCAGGAGTTTCTCGGCTTACCTCTTTTCCTCTTTCCCTGGGGGTTCCATGACAATGCCTGCCTAGTGATACTGGAAGCTGGCTTTCTCAGACTGTGACCGATCCATCCCCATCTTCTTCGCCCAATTTCATTCTCTGCTGTTATCTGCTGTGTTCTCTCCCAGAGTCTGACGTTGCTGATCTTCTCTGGCCAGTGGATTTTCAAAATTCTTCTAAGGCAACTGTTCATGAAGGTCTGTACTCTGTTGACTGTGGTTTTTGTCAATCTCCAATTCTCTGCTCCATATAGGAGAACTGCTTTTACATTGGAGTTGAAAATCCGGACTTTGGTGTGTTGTGACAGCTCTCTGGAACTCCACACTTTTTTCAACTGGAGAAAGGCTGCTCTGGCTTTACCGATTCGTGCTCTGACATCTGCATCAGTGCCGCCTTTTTTGTCTATGATGCTCCCAAGATAGGTGAAGGACTCCACCTCCTCCAATGGGGTGCCAGCAAGCAAGACTGGTTTCTCCCTGGTTGCGTTCAGCCTCATTGTCTTTGTTTTCTGTTTGTGAATGGTGAGGCCCACTTGGGACGAGATGTCAGCAAGCCTCGTGGCCTTGTCTTGCATTTGTTGATGAGTGTGGGACAGTAATGCCAAGTCGTCTGCAAAATCGAGGTCGTCAAGCTGTGTCCACAGTGTCCACTGTATTCCACTTCGTCTGTGCTCTGTGGTCATCTTCATGACCCAGTCTATGGCCAGTAGGAAGAGGAACGGAGACAGCAGACACCCCTGCCTGACACCAGTTCTGACCTGGAGCTCCCTGGTGAACTGCCCTTCGTGGATCACGCGACATGTCATGCCATCGTAGCTGCTCTTGATCAGGCGGACGAGCTTTGTGGGTACACCGTAGTGTCGTAGGAGTTTCCACAGAGTCTCTCGGTCCACACTGTCAAATGCTTTCTCATAATCCACAAAGTTGACGTACAGCGGGGAGCTCCACTCCAGAGACTGTTCCACGATGATGCGGAGAGTGGCGATCTGGTCTGTACATGATCGGTTCTTCCTGAATCCTGCTTGCTGGTCTCTCAGCTGGGGGTCAACGGAGCTCTTCATTCTCTCCAGGATGATCCTGTTGAAGACCTTTGCTGGTACTGACAGCAAGGTGATTCCTCTGTAGTTGGAACACTTGCCGAGGTCGCCTTTCTTGGGAAGCTTGATTAGGTACCCCTCCTTCCAGTCAGCCGGCATCACCTCCTCTTCCCAGATCTTTCCAAACAGTGGGTACAGCATCTCCACTGTTGTCTCTAGGTCTGCTTTCAGAGACTCCGCTGGGATGCCATCTGGCCCTGCTGCTTTGCCGTTCTTCAAAAATGCCACTGCTCTTCTGATCTCTTCCCGGCTGGGTCTGTCACAGCTGATGGGTAGGTCGGTCTCTGCCGGCTGGATGTCTAGGGGGTCGGGTGGGCTAGATCTGTTCAGTAACTCTTCAAAATACTCGGCCCATCTGTCGAGTTGGTCTGCTCTGTCTGCAATAGGCTTGCCTTCTTTGTCTTTTACTGGTCTTTCTGTATGGCCATACTTGCCTGACAATCTTCTGGTAATGTCGTAGAGCTGTTTCGTATTGCCGCTGCCTGCTGCCTTTTCTGCCTCTGCTGCCAGGCTGTCTGTGTAGGCCTTCTTGTCTGCCCTGATACTCCTCTTCACCTCGCGGTTGGCTTCTGAGTATTCCCCCTGTGCCGTTGCTTTGGCTGCTCTCGTGCGACTGTTGTTGACAACTGCTTTCTTCTGCTTCCTCACTTCTATCTTCTTCAAGGTCTGTGCCGACAGCCAGTCCTTGTGATGTTGTTTCCTGAACCCTACAGTGTCTTTGAAGGTTGATTTCAGCGCCTCTCTAACTGCCTTCCACTGCTGCTCTGTGGTGACCGCCTCCTCTTCATTTACTAGCTCCTGTAGCGCTTGAAACCGGTTGGACAGCATCAGTTTGAACTCTTCTCTAACTCCAGTTTCTCTCAGGAGGCCTACATTATAGCGCTGTCTTCTTGTTGTCTCTGTGCGGCTTTTCTTTAGCTTGAGCTTCATTCTTAAGGTAAGCAGATGGTGGTCGGAGGCGACATCTGCTCCCCTCCTCACTCGAACATCTTGAAGGGATCTTCTAAATTTCTTGCTAATGCAGATATGGTCTATTTGGTTCTCTGTTGTATGGTCAGGTGAGACCCAAGTTGCTTTGTGTATCCTTCTGTGTGGGAAGATGCTGCCTCCAATGACAAGTCAGTTTAGAGCACAAAAGTCTACAAACCTCTCCCCGTTCTCACTCATCTCCGAGCCTAGTCCCTGTCTCCCCATCACCTCTTTGTATCCGGTGTTGTCCTCCCCTGTTTTGGCATTAAAATCGCCCATGACGATGGTGATGTCTCGCTCCGCACATTTGTCCAAGGCACTCTGGAGTCGGTCGTAGAACTCTTGTTTCTCTTCCTCGTCCCTGTCATTAGTGGGCGCATAACACTGGATGACGTTCAGCTTGAGCTTTTTCTTGGTTCTAAAGGCTGCTGTGATGATTCTTGGCCCAAGAGGTTCCCAGCCCATCAGCGCTCTCTGTGCCACTGGTGACAGCATGAATGCTACTCCTTCTGTATGGGGGCATTCTCCTCTTCATGACCTGAATACAGAATCATCTCCCCACTTAACAGCCTTTTCTGGCCAGACTGCGTCCATCTGGCTTCACTGATACCTAGCAGGGAAAGGTTGTACTTTTGCATTTCCGCTGCTATCTGGGCGGCCTTGCCGCTCTGGTACATGGTCTTGACGTTCCATGTGCCCATGGTTGTATCCCTGGATAGAGAGAGGCGGCTCGGTCCTGTGGCTTCCGAAGACTTCTGGCTTTCACCACAGGCTGCAGGACGTCATAAGTCTTCTGGTAGAAGAACCTTCCTCCTCCAGGAAAGGAATTACTGTTAGTCTTTTCGTCGGCGTTTTTGTAGCTATTTTCTTTTTTTGCAGGGTGGGGAAGCTACCCCCACGCCCAACCCCCTTACTAGGAGGACCAGGGGTTTTCTGTCGGGGTCACCTTCCCTTAGACCATGTTGGTTCACGGCACTTTTATTTCATTCGGTGCACCCCTCTCACGAGGGACCCCCCTATCCACCACCCAGGGGACGCGCCTCAACGCCATATGGTCCCAGCGCGAGGAATGAGGATTTGGAGAAGCAAAAAAAGATTGTGGCGGCAAACAAATCTATCACTGGATTTTTTGCTCCTGCGCCTTCTACCCAAGTGTCTACATTCGATATGGATGTCATTCGAGCTGAAGCTATGCTTGTCGACTTGATAGTGCAACTTAATTTGCAAATGGCTGCTTTAGATAAATTGAGCAAAGGGGTGAAGCGGATGTTTCCAGACTCAAAAATAGCTAAGGAATTCAGCTGTGCCAGGAGCAAAGGGACTGCCATTGTGAAAGAAATGGCAGCCAAAACAACGTTTTCTTTTGCAGAAAGAATGAGGCTTCAGCCATTCACAGTTTCTACTGATGAAAGCAACGACAGAGTTAAAGTTATTTCCCTTGGTTGTGAGAACAATCGATCCTGACACAATGCAAGTGCGTTCAGATGCTTTTTCTGTTCCATCAGTTGAAGGTTCAGCCACAGGTGAGTGCATTTTATCTCTTACTCTATTAAAATGTCTATTCTCTCTCTCAGTCTCAGTAGTCCACTGGACCCTGTAAACATTGATATATAATATATATAATATATATAATATACATATTTCTCTCTCTCGCTCTGCTCATTAGTCTCTCTTTTCGTCTTTTTTGTTATTTTGCATTTGGTTACATTTATGATTTTAACTAAGAGGTTTTTTTTTTACATTTGTTTTTATTTCTCTGATTTCTGTGTCTAGTTTGTATTTTGCATTCATTTTCTTTTCAGGTGTGAAGATCTTTGGTTTGATCGATGCTGAACTTCAGGCACATAACATTCCCTGGGAAAATTGTCTTGCTTTGGGCAGTGACAATGCCAACGTCATGGTTGGAAAAGAAGCTGGAGTCTATGGGTGCATGATGAAGAAACATCCAGATCTGTATCTATCAGGATGCGTTTGTCATCTAATCCACATTGCAGCTGAGAAGGGTACGAATTTTCTTTCTTTTGCTCCTTTCATTGATTTGTTTTATGAACACTTTTGTATTCTCTCTCTCTCTCCATCTCTTACCTTTTAATATTTTACACCTGCATGTAATGTTCTTTGCTCATATTATTATTATTATTATTATTTGGGATCAGTATTGGTGTTGTGCGCATGCTTATAACTGTGTTAGTTTGAATGTAAAGGACACATTGGAAGAATATGCCTATGGCCTAAAGTGTTAATCATTTCCTTTAAGTTTAAGTAATAAAATGTTCTTTAATCTCTCTCTCTCTCTCTCTCTCTCTCTCTCTTTATTTCTCTGTCTCTTTCTCAAGCTCTCTTTATCTTTCTCTCTCTCTCTCTCGCCTACCCGGCACCGGCCTCCACGTGGCGTGGGTGGGTAGCCCACTCGGTCCCTGACTGAGTGGGCTAGCAGACGGGTGCCATCTTTGTCCAGGATTAGGACTTGATGTCAGCAGATATGTTGTTCAGTCTTTTTCACTGGTCCGGTTTTTAAGGAGCTGTGCTTACCCAGGTCTTACCATGTTGGATTGGTCCTTAAAAATACGCGTGAGCTTTTGGTCCTTTGGATCCCAAGTGTTTGCTGTGCTTGGAGACCCGTGTCGGGGGAGAAGAGGATCCTGGTGGCTGAAACACTCCACTTTGGCCTTGACTTCTGCCTAAACGGGAGGCTAGTCGTACCGGCCTAGTCAATCGGCTCTTGTCACGTCGAGCCCTATCCCCCTGTTGACATGCGGGTTGTTATACGGAGCACCATGCTATAACCTCTGATGCTGATTAGGTGCTTTACGCCAGTATTCCCCTGTATTTCGGGCAGTCTCCATTGTGCGTCGGCTGGAGACCCGCCGACAATTGCACTTTCCCTTGTTGGGCTCGGTGGCGGGCGGGGACCCCCGGGGGATGAATATTTATCATACTATAATATGGAAAATATCAAAAAAACAAAACTAGCACCAAAGCGGCACATAGCCGCCGACATTGTCATTGAGAACGATAGTGACTCTGACTGTGAGGATGCGACACCTCAGGCGTCGGCCGCCTGGCCTCACTTTCTCATTATCCACAGCAAAGTTAAAGAGAAGCCTGTTTCAAAGCTGCACCCTTTCCTGGTAGGGGAGACCCTCAGGAGCCGTGTTGGCAGGCCTGAGGCCCAGCGCCTCAGGTCTGGTGACTTGTTGGTAGAGTGCCGTACCCGGGCACACTCCAATGGGCTACTGAGGCTCTCCTCCATCGGGGACACTCCAGTGGAGGTCACTCCCCACAAAACAATGAATTCCTCTAGAGGAGTGATTAAAGATCAAGCATTGGCCGAACTGTCTGAAGATGAACTTGTACGGAACCTTAAGTCACAGGGGGTGACCTACGTCAGGCGCTTCATTTCCAAACGAGGTGGTAGGGAGATCCGTCTCCCTACCATCATCCTGACGTTTGGCACCCCCACAGCTCCTACTACCATCTGGGGAGGTTACTACTCCCTAAAAGTGAAAAAGTACGTCCCTCTCCCCCTTCGGTGCTTTAAGTGCCAAAAGTATGGCCATGGGCAGAAGACATGCCGCCAGGCAGAGGCTCTATGTGCCCGTTGCACTAAGCCCGGACACTCTGCTGAGTCCTGCACAGCCATCCCCCTGTGTGTGAATTGCCAGGGGGCGCATATGGCTTCGGACAAGAAGTGCCCTCGTTGGATCTCCGAGTGCAGGATTCAGCAGGTGCGTGTGGAGAAGGGGCTGACCTTTGCGGACGCAAAAAAACTGGTTGACGGTCCTGGTGCAGCTGAGGCGGCGCCAAACTCAAATAACAACTTTGTGTATACTTTCAGTGCTGCAGTGGCAGGCAAGCGCCCCACCAAAGACTTCTCTTGTCAAACCCCAACTTCTTGGTTGGGGGCGGAGCCTCGGATCCTCTCACCCCTGGAGAGTAACCCTCCTCCGGTGGTGACGAGGAGCCAGGGAACGCAGAGGGCGGACGCTAATGGTCCGGTGGCACCGCCTTCTGCTGCCCCTAAGCCTCAGCCCCCACCCAAACCTGCTACAGTGGAGTCCAGTTAACACGAACTCGCTTAACACGAATTTCCGGTTAACACGAACCGCTTTTGCATTCCCGGCTGACGGCCTTCTTATTATGTATTAAAATTTCACTGATAACACGAAATGCTTAACACAAAATTTTGCTTAACACGAAGCTGTTTTCGGTTCCCGACCATAGCAATTTCACTATTATTCACCTGTTTAACACGAACACACATTCCAGTCTCAAACACCGAAAACCGATTCATGAAAGGGGCACTGCACGTGTCGCTCTCGTGCTGTAGTACACACGACGCATGAACGAACTCTAGCCTGTGATTGGCTGAATAGCCTTCAGTCGTTGTAATCCGTCTTCTCATTGGCTAGTGTTTCTGAACTGAATTCATGCATCATTCGTGTACCAACACTCCCTCAATTCAGTTAACTACCGATCACGGCTACCCCCAAGGTAAAACAGAAGTCGACTACGCTTGAAGTGAAAAAACAAGATTAATGAGATCCACGATTGTCTCTCTACACGGGCTGTCAATAACGCAAGACCGACTTCGATCATGGCCCGTTTTTTAAATGACTTTGACTGTGTTGCTTTTACCGATGCCAGATGCCCGTGTTGCTTTTACTTTACTATGGATTTTACCTGATGGATTTTACGTTAACTACGTGAGCTGTACACATCCTTGTGTTTTCCTAGCGAGCTGAACGTAATGTAAGCATATATAGTACAATAATGTGCACTTTTAACCTCGTACTCATTCATGCACGCATCTCTTACACACTTTTTCCTTGCCGGGAGGGCCGTGATCAATTTTGAGGCCATATTGGTTAACACGAAATACGGTTAACACGAAGTGATTTTCCGTGTCCCCAGAAATTCGTGTTAAGCGGACTCCACTGTAGTTTGTCAACACCAAAGGTTTCTGGCTCTGGTCAGCCTTCTAAGGCCGCTAACTTAACAGCAGGACCGCTGCCCAGGACCAGAAGTCAAAGAAATCTATGGGACCGCCGTGCGCATGGGCCCAGAAGGGGAACACTGATGTCCCCCTTCAAAACAAATATGCTGCATTGGAGGAGCAGATGGAGGGAGTGGAAGTTGCCGATGCTGCGGCAGCTCCACCCCCTTCATCTCCTAAGAACCAGAGGAGGCCCGGGAGCCGGCCCCCCTCTGTTTCTCCGACTCCTTCCAAGGCAAAGGAAAAAGGGGGGAAAAACTCCGCACCCCCAGATAAGACATAATCATGGACTCTCTGCTTCAGTGGAATTGTCGTGGTTTTCAAGCTAACTTTGAGGAATTACGTCTTTTAGTCAAGTGCTATAACCCCTCAGTAATATCTCTTCAGGAGACTTACCTGAAGACTTCTGACCCTGTGTCCTTTAATGGTTTTAACGCTTTACATAAAGGCTCTGATTCGGAGAGGCGCTCGGGTGGAGTGGCTCTTCTCATTAGTAGCCAAATTTTATGTAGCCCCGTTAGCATCGACACCTGTCTTCAGGCTGTCGCAGCTCGGGTTACCTTGAAGAAGACCATAACCATATGCAGTATTTACCTGCCACCATCCCTGCGGGTCTGTAGTAATGATTTTTTTAATTTAGTTGATCAACTGCCCCCTCCCTTTATTCTCATGGGGGATTTTAACGGTCACGCTCACCTTTGGGGTAGTGACCACTATGATGGCAGAGGTCAGATGTTAGAAGATGTTTTTTCTCAACTTAACCTATGTGTCTTTAACGATGGTTCACCTACATACTCTAACCCAGGTTCAGGATCTAGTTCTGTTCTAGACCTCACTGTGTGTGATCCTTCTCTCATGCTGGACTTTGACTGGAAGGTTCACGATGACCTGTGTGGTAGTGACCACTTCCCAGTAGTCCTGTCATCGGTCAGCTGTGGGGAGGATCCGCCGGTGGGGCGCTGGAATCTTAAGAAAGCTAACTGGCCTCTGTTGGCCTCCCTCTGTCAGTCTCGTATTACAGAGGAGGTGGTCATGTCATCTGAAGAACCTATTAATTCTTTACTACTATTTTGTTGGACGTAGCGGGTGAAACCATCCCTAAAACTTCCGCATCAGTCCCTCGAAAGCCGAGAGTACCATGGTTCAACGAAGAGTGCCGCAAGGCCCAAATAGCGCGCAAATCTGCTCAGCGACGTGCTTTCTGTAATCCGTCGCAAGTGAATATTTTAACCTTTAAAAGACAGAGGGCGAAAGCCCGTTACATTTTTAAACGTGAACGCCGTGCTTCCTGGAGACGCTTCGTCTCATCTTTAACTGCTCGGACTCCGTCCCAGAAAGTATGGAAGGCTGTTCGGAGAATTAGGGGCAGAGGTGGCTCGGCTTCTGTCGGCCGACTTAGAGATGGTGCCAGCTTGGTTACAGATAAAAAAGCTGTGGCCAATTTGCTTGCCTCCACCATTGCCCATAATTCTTCAACGGAGCATTATTCACCTTTCTTCCAGAGAGAGAAGGAGAAACGAGAGTCTCGTATTTGTGATTTTGAGTCCGATAACTCAGAAGACTATAATGTCCCGTTTACATTATCAGAATTGCAGCAAGCTTTGCAGAAATGTAATGACTCTGCTGCTGGCCTAGATACCGTCCACTATCAATTCTTAACGCATCTGCCTGAGAGGTCACTCCTTGTACTTCTCAAGGCCTTTAACCATATCTGGAGAACTGATCATTTTCCGCCGTCTTGGCGCCAGGCTGTGGTTGTACCGATTCCCAAGCCGGGTAAGGATCCTTCCGACCCAGGCAACTACCGGCCTATCGCTTTGACATCATGTTTATGTAAAACTATGGAGCGCCTGGTCAACGCCCGCCTGGTGTGGCATCTTGAGTCACAGGGTCTCCTCACAGACCTCCAGTGCGGTTTCCGGCGCTTCCGTAGTACAACTGACCATTTAGTCCGCTTTGAATCATTTATTCGAGATTCTTTTGTCAACAAGCAGCATGTCTATGCAATTTTCTTCGATCTTGAGAAGGCGTATGACACTACCTGGAAGTATGGCATAATGTCTGACTTGTTGGACATGGGTTTTAAAGGGCACCTGCCCGTTTTTATTCACAATTTTTTGACTAACCGGTCGTTCCATGTCCGTGTGGGCTCCACCCTCTCCGACTCCTTTGAACAGGAGATGGGTGTTCTATCTCCTGTTTTATTTAGTATTAAAATTAATAACATTGTAAAGGCCGTCAAGGATGATTCTGAATGCTCTTTGTTTGTTGACGACTTTGCTTTGTGCGCACGTGGTCGAGGACTTGCGTCCCTTGGGAGGCGCTTGCAGCTGTGCGTTGATCGCATCCAGCGGTGGGTGTCTCTCAATGGATTCAAGTTCTCGCCCTCCAAGACTGTTTGTGTGCATTTTACTAACCAGATGAAATTTTTTCCAGAACCTAGCCTGAGCATTGCTGGAGTGCCAATTAAGGTGGCCGAGGAGGCAAAGTTTCTGGGGGTCATTTTTGACAAAAAGACTTACCTTCCGCAACCATATTAATTACCTTAGAACCTCTTGTCAGAAGGCTCTCGACATTCTTCGTGTCGTCGGTCGTACTGACTGGGGTGCGGACCGTACTGTCTTACTTCGTCTGTACCGGGCCCTTGTTCGGTCCAAACTGGATTACGGCTCTGTGGTGTATGGCTCAGCTTCCAAGTCTGTGCTACAGCGTCTGAACACAATTCACCATCAGGGTCTGCGGATATGTCTTGGGGCCTTCAGGACGTCTCCAGTTCCTAGTCTGTATGCCGAGGCAGGGGAGCCTTCTCTCAAGCTCCGCCGTATCCGCCTCATGCTCAGCTACGTTCTGAAACTGAAGGCCCATCCAGACAATCCTGCCTATGATTGTGTTTTTAAACCATCGTTTGCAGAGATTTACGATACCCATCCGGGAGCTGTCCGTCCACTTTCTTTCCGTGTCCGACCTCATCTGCAGGCGGCCGGATTGGACCTGGACAGAGTTTCGGAATCCCTGCAACACATCACTCCACCTTGGCTCTTACCAGTTCCTGACATCTTGCTGGACTTGACTGCCCACAAGAAAGACTCTACTCCACCAGCCATATACCAACAGAGCCTCAATGAACTGCTTTCAATTTTTCCTGGCTATTGTCGCATCTATACTGATGGGTCAAAGTCTGAGGATGGGAGAGTGGCTGCGGCCGCAGTGTCCTCTCGCCATCCTAGATGCCCATTTAAGCACCGCCTCCCAGACCACTCATCTGTATTTAGTGCGGAACTGCAGGCGGTTCTGCTGGCACTCAGGCATGCTTATCGATCTAGAGAAAGGAACTTCCTGATTCTGTCTGACTCTCTTTCTGCCCTGCAGGCCCTTCAGGGCACGGGAAATGACCACCCACTGCTGGTGCAGATCAGAGAGCTCCACGCGGACTTGATGAAGGAATATTATGATATCATTTTTATTTGGGTGCCAGGGCATGTGGGCATCGAAGGCAACAGGATCGCAGATTCTGCTGCCAACGATGCCCGCAATGACCCTGTCCCTGACGCACAGACTGTTTATAGTGATTTTAGACATGTGGCTAGTGCGTACATAGCCCGTGAGTGGCAGTCCGAGTGGGACAAAGAGGAAGCTAACAAGCTGCATGAAGCCCTTCCTAAGTTGTCCGACGGTCTACCTTATCGCTGCGGCAGCCGCCGTGAGGAGACTGTCCTGGCTCGGCTCCACATCGGCCACACGTATGTTACACACTCTTATTTACTTAAACAGGAGGAGCGTCCATGGTGTTATGCCTGCGACGAGCAGTACTCTGTTCAACACTTTTTGTTGTCTTGTGCTGATCTAATCGACACAAGGTATAAACATTTCACGGCAGACTCCTTGAAGGTTTTGTTCCGGGATGTGCCCCCAGACAAGATCTTCAGTTTTCTGAGAGGGTGCCATATTTTTAATAAGATTTGAGCGTTTATAGATTATGATGTTTCTATTATTTTGACCTTTTTGAGAGTCTTCCGACGTTTTCTTTAAAGACCTGTGCGACATTTTAGCCTGACATATTTTTAAGGTATATTTACATCATGTCTTAAGACCTTTCTTTTAGTCTGGCTGACCCTTCCCGCTGTGAGATGGCCTTAGTTGCCTGCTCGGCGTTAAACCCAATTAACTAACTCTCTCTCTCTCTCTCTCTCTCTCTCTAAAACACACACACACTGACATTTTTCTTGGTTTCTCTCTCTTATTTTTCAATGTTTGTTGTTTTTTGCAGGTTCAGGATGTTTTCCATTCAGCCCAAGTCAGCTTCTGATTGACATCTTCTACTACCTCGATAAGAGCAGCAACCGTCAGTCATCACTGAGAGTGTTCCAAGTCCTGCATGAGCTAAGGGAGACCAAGATGCTGAAGCATGTCACCACAAGATGGTTAAGCATTGGTAAATGCCTGCCTCGTGTCATCACTTCTTGGGATGCCCTCTACGACTTCTTCCGTGATGAAGAAACAAAAGCCACTGCTTCAACAGTCAAGAAAAAGGCTGGAGACTTGAAAAAGATCTTTGCCTCCTGTACGAACAAGCTCTTTTGCCTCTTTCTAGTTGACATCATCAATGTGTTTGAGGCCATCAACACCACTCTGCAGTCTGATTAGCCCATGACCCACTGCCTCGAGAGTCTTTTAGAGAAGTTTTTCAAAGACTTGCTCATGAGGTTTATCAAGCCTTCAGCAATGCTGCACAAGAGTGTGATGGATGTTGACTTCTCTGCACAAAGCAACATCAAGAGTAAAGCAGACCTCATCATTGGAGAACAAGCCAAAAACTTTGTGACCAATCAACAGCAGAACAATCTGAAGACTGAAAGGATTGAAGAGTTCTACGACTGTGTGATCAAGTTTTTCAAAGCTAGCTGCACCTACGTCAAGAAAAGGTTGCCCCTCTCTGATGCCCTGCTCAGCCATGCCACTGTGGTGGATCCAGCCAAGCAAGTGGACAGCAGCTTTGGAGATTTGGAGTACTTTCTCAAGAGATTCCCTAAGCTGTTGCCATCTGGTGTGACCTCTACTGACATGCAACTAGAGTTTGCCAAGTACCAGTGCACAGACATCCGCCTCTGTATTTCTGAAGAAAGAGTTGACTCCACCTGGTTCAACATCTCACAGCTGAAGGATAATGAGGAACTTCTATTTCCACATCTGCCCAATTTGATGCTTTCAATTTTAACAATTCCTCACAGCTCCGCTCACTGTGAGAGAATCTTCTCAGTGGTGAGAAAAAAACAAAACAGAGTTTAGAGGAAATATGGGCCATCACACACTGGAGGTTCTGGTTGTGGCCAAGTCAAGGCCTGTAGGAGCCCTTGACAGAAAATATAGTGAAAGAGAACTGAAAGACCTGAAGAGTGTCTACTACAGGTCTCTTCAGTCCAAGTGAGCTGTGTGCAGCTATTTATTGTAAATCGTGTAAATAGAGGTATATTTCTTTATCTTACTTGAATGACTGATATTGCTGTTTACCCCTTTTTGTGTGTGTGTGTCATTTTTATTTTTGCGCTCGTGCTAATATAAAAGGCACAATATAAAAAACAGTGCAGAAATAATAGGTAACAATAGTAATAGTATTAAACTTGGCTTGACTTCGCGAACGAAGATTCTATAGGGTCCGTGGGCGTTTCCTAAAGCCTGCGCGGTGGAGCTTTTTGGTGGAGTGCAGTGTGCGCAGTACTGGCCCCACCCTTTAAACCCTTGGTTCGTTTGCCATGGCCTAGCAAGCTGGGACTGTGGCATCGAGGTCCTCGGGTCGTAGGTTTTATATCGGACTGTCCTTGTCTTAGTCTCTGGCTCTAAAGCCTTCCCCAGAGACATGGGGGCTTTGATGTCAGGGGTTTCCTCCCTTAGCCTTTCCGCAGCCAAGCGGCCAGGCAGCAGGGGACTCGTGGGGGCCGGGGTCGTCTATGTCCCGTGCAGATGTGAACATCTGCCCACTGCCCAGACGGTGACACCAGAGGAGAAAAGTCCAACGCCGGAACCCGGTATCGAACCTCGCACCTTTGGCATTGTAGGCAGATGCCTTAACCACTGCGCCACTTCCCCACCTAGTAATAGTATTACTGAAATGTTAATAGTATTACTGAAATTTCAAATAGCTAATACTGAAACTTCAAATTGAGGGTAGGCATGCCTGCAATGGTCAAGGACATGGGGTTTGAAAGATGTGTGAGAAATGCTTAAATTTTGAGAAAACATGGATTTTGCTGGTGCAGAAGGCAGCCCTTATTGTCACAAAGGTCACAGATATGTTGATTGGTCATACTTGAGCCAAAACGGCTTTGTCTTTCTTGTTTTGTTATGCTGTCTGTCCCGATGATGGACAGTTTTCAATTAGAAAGCCTGTTGCTGAAAGTCATGCTCCCTTCACAGCAGAATCACTCAATGGGGTGATAAAATGTCAAACTGCTGTCACGTTGCACAACTAGAAACACTCATGTTTTATTGCTATTATGTTCTGGACTTGGATCAGTTACCTCATAGGAGGAAGGGGGGGGGGGGGGGGGGGGGGCAGCTTCATGTCTTGGACCCACAACCTGACACAAAAGGCCTTGCAACACCAGACCGTGTGTGTGTGTGTGTGTGGGGGGGGGGGGGGGGGGGCTGGAAGATTGCACACTGGCACACACAGATCAAATGGCACAAGCTGTATCCCCATATCCCCGTACATGGCAAGTCTTGCAAAACAACTAACAAAAATAACAAGAACAGCAAAGCCCTTTAGGCTCATGTGTGTGACCAGTCCACATAATCTGATTTTTGAGATCTTGACCTTTCAAGTGTTCACATTTTCTAAAATAAGTAAAGGATTGGCTTTTGCACCTTTAAAGTCTCAGAATTTGTGCGTTTGTCACACGTTTACCAATCGCCCTTGACCATGTGAGTAGTGAAAAGTAGTATACATAAAAAGGTCCAATTACTGACCTTTCTGGTTGTAAACTTTTGAAAAAAATGCATATAACAGCTATCATTCTACAAAACACTTTTTTTTTACATTTTCTGATCACTAGTGACCTTTGACATATGAGGGGCATCACCCATAATAGCATGCATAAAAAGGTGTTAATCATCAGGCATCTTGGTATCAAATTTGTAAATAGTATTTTTGAAAAAAAAGGTCCAAACTGGCTTTTTGCAACCTATTTCCTAATATCCTGACCTTTTCAAGAGGTCATCCAAATTGCTATGCATAGAAAGATCTAACCATCGGGTATCATACAGTCTACTCCGCTTACAACAAGGTCTGATATAACAAAAGTCAGATATAGCAGCAATTTTTTAAAGGTCAAAACAGAAGTTTTTCAACGTAAATTACTTTGTTTATAACAAACACTGGATATAACGTTAGAACAATTGCTGGCGCTTATGTCGTGAGTTTACTGTACATCTGGGTTTGAAGTTGTGAATAGTATTTGAGAAAAACAAATGTTTTCAACATACAGCTAATGTTAACTTATTTCCTCATCCTCTGTGACTTTGACTTTCAGGTAAGTCACTGAAAATGCCATGTTAAGAAAGGTCTTGCCAAAAAGTATCCCTGTGGCGTCTCTGAGAAAATGCCAACTGTAAAGTTACCATGGACAGACGACCACTTTCATATCCGACTTGAGCCCTAAATGGCAGAATTTTCCAAGTCATATTTGACTCATTTTTCAGCAGGGATTGATTCTGTAGGTTGTCAGATGCACTATTTTTGCAGTCTAAGTTATGCTTTAGTGTAACTGGAAACACAGTTTGACATGCCAGGAGGGGGCATGGCAGAGGTGTAATCACATCAATGCATTCATCTGGGTGGCTTGGACATAGAGCGTTCGACTTTTGTCCGAAAGGTTGTGTGTTTGAATCCAGTTGGGGTAACAATGTGTTCAAACCCTATCCAGTGTCTCATGTTTAAAATCACCTTTGTAGTGGACAAAAGAAGTTAAGCCCCAATTGTTGTAAGAATAGAAATATGTGAATATGCACGCAGCCGCCGATACTGTTCACAGTACCAGTGGCTTCACAGTACTGGAGATTGCATGTACAGGAAGGCCAATCATATCAGTACATTCATATTCTACATTAATTATTTACAGAAATTATGACGTTTCAATAAGACTGCACAACAAAATAAGAGGACTTTGAATATAGCAATCGACACATGGAGTCAACAATTAGGTTCTACAGAATATTCACACAAGTTTTCATGTTTCTGTAAAAACTGCACAACAATTAAACATTAGCGTTTAGGGCTTAATATCTCTTGTCCATCATGAAGGTGATGTCAAAGACAAGGCACTGAATAAAAGCAACTGGATTTACTGAACGCGTGAAATGTACTAGCGAAAGAATATACATGACATGTAATGTTCTGTGGCCCTAAACTTCCTGTGCGTTCCCATCACCAATGGCAGTCCCATTTCAATTTACATCAGTTGTGCCAGGGGTGTTGGACACTTCTGCACTATATTACAATGGACACCAATGCTTGATGACTCGGACATCTGCACACACACGCACAAATTCAGTGTGCATTGAACTACAGGAATGATGCAACATTAAAACAAACAAGAAAGGCAAAGCTCTTATGGCTCACGTGTATGATCGATGCACTTATGTATGACCTTTAAGTAAAGGGTTGGCTTCAGCAACAGCAAAATCCATGTTTTCTCAAAATGTTAGCATTTCTCACACAACTGTCAAACCCCTGTGACCTGAGTCAAATGAATTAGTATGAAAAGGAAGGTCTTATCATCAGCTACCTTTGTGCCAAAAAAAAAAAGTTTCAAAAATGTTGATAATAACTACAATTCTATGCAAAAATTGGCATTTTACCCACATTTGCCATCCTCATGACCCTTGACCTTTTTTGAGGGATCATCCAAATTTGTATGCATAGATAGGTCTTATCTTTGTACCAAGTTTGAGTTTGAAGTTATGAATAGCATTTGAGAAAAAAAAAAACTTCTTTGTCAAAATATGGCTAATTTTTCATATATTTCCTGATCTTTTGTTACCCTTGACCTTTGAGAGAGGTCACTCATATTGGTATGTTTAGAAAGGTCTTGCCATAAAGTATCCTTGGACAAAGTTTGAAGACTGGCTTGATCAGTCTCAGAGAAAAAGCCAATGTTAAAGTTTACCACGGATGACAGATGAATGAATGACCACTGGCCCAGAACATAGACATAGCAAAAAAAGGCAAAGTCCTTAAGGCTGAAGTGCATAACTGATCCACCGAATTATGTATAATCTGACCTTTGTGGCCTTGACTGGAAATGATAATGCACATGTTCATGTGTCATAAAAGAAGTAAAAAGCTGGCCTTTGTACATAGGTAACTCAATTTTTGTCCTTTTATTAGCACATTTTCTGCACATGTGTCAACACCTCATGACCCTTATGTTTTACAAGCATCAACCAATTAGACCATTCAACCAGAAGTAAATAATAACAAGAGGGGCAAAGTCCTTACGGCTCACGTATATCGACCGATCCACACGTCTGAAAAAAAAGTTTCTTATAATAATAATAATAATTACGGTATTTATAATGCGCTTATCTTATAATAATTATAACTCTAAGCGTGCACTCACCACTCACGCACGCACGCATGCGCACGCTTAGACAATGGCTCGCATACCACAAAAAGTGAAATACATTACGACAGTCGACTTGGGGTGGGGAGTGTGGTGATATAGTGCTAAAACTGTTGAAAGAGGTGAGTTTTGAGGGCGGACTGGAAGGAGGAGAGAGAGTGTTTCTGACGGAGAGAGAGTGGGAGAGTGTTCCAGGTGGATGGACGTATACAGAGAAGGAGCGGGGGCCGAAAGTGATGAGTTTGGTGCGGGGTATGTGGAGGCGAAGAGGGTTGGAGGCGGAATGGAGGGAGTGGGGAGGAGTATAGGGGTGAAGTAAGTTGGAGAGATAGGCAGGAGCGCAGTTGTTAAGGGATTTGTAGTAGAGAGACAGAATCTGTATTGGATGTGTTGGGGGATGGGAAGCCAGTGAAGGAGTTTGAGCAGGGGAGTGATGTGGTCGGATTTTTTCATTCTGAGGACGAGGCGGGCAGCATTGTTCTGGACACGCTGGAGGGTGAAAGTGGTGGAGTGAGGGAGGCCGGAAAGGAGTGAGTTGCAGTAGTCGATGCGAGATAGGATGAGAGAGACAGCAAGTTTGGTGGCAGCTTCGGTAGTGAGGTATTTTCTGATCTGACTGATGCGGCGGAGGTGGAAATAGCATGCCTGTGCCGTGGCAGAGACAAAGCTGGTCATGGAAAGAGGAATCGAGGATAATGCCGAGGTTTTGGGCCGAGTCAGAGAGGGAGATGGGAGTGCTGTTGAGTTGAAGGTGGAGAGAGGAAGGGAGCTGGGAAAGTTTCTGGCGAGTAGGCTTCCTTTTTGTCGTCATTCAGTTTAAGCTTGTTTGCTGTCATCCAGTTTTTCACGTCTTCGTAGCAGTCAGCCGTGCGAGTCAGTAGTGACTGAGTGTTGTCGAATTTGTCTTCGTCTAGTAGTTGTGAGTCATCAGCGTAGAGGTGGTGGTTTATGTGGTGAGACTGGATGATGTTGGACAGGGGAGAGGTGTAGAGCGTGAAAAGGACTGTGCCCAGGACAGACCCCTGTGGGACTCCGCAGGAGAGCGTGACTGGGTTGGAGGAGACGCCATCGATGGTGACGGACTGCTGTCTGTCGGAGAGGTAGGAGAGAAACCAGGAGTGAGCAGAGTCAGTGATTCCAAAGGAGTGGTGAAGGCGGTGGAGGAGGATAGAGTGGTCTATAGTGTCGAAGGCGGCAGAGAGGTTGAGTGGCATAAGAAGGGAGATGTTGCCCGAGTCGGTGGAGAGAAGCAGGTCATTTAGAATATGTAGAAGGGCTGTTTCAGTGCTGTGATGTTTGCGATAGGCGGACTGGAAGGGACTGAGGAGGTTTTTGTCAGTGAGGTGGAGGTTGAGCTGGTTGAGAACAACCTTCTCAAGAAGCTTGGACAGGAAAGAGAGATTGGAGACTGGGCGATAGTTTTTGAGTTCGTTTGGGTCGAGGTTGTGTTTTTTGAGGAGAGGACGGACGGTGGTGGACTTGAAGATATCGGGGACGGAGCCGTTCTCTAGAGATGTGTTGATGATGTCGGTAATGAAGGGCAGAAGTTTTGGAATGCCGTCCCGGTAGATAAGATTTCTCAAAATATGGCTATTTTTTACCTATTTCCTGAGCTCTTGTGACCCTTGACCTTTCCAAGAGGTCCTCCAAATTAGTATGCATAGATAGATCTTACTATCAGATATATCTGTAGCAAGTTTGGTTCTGAGGTTGTGAATGATATTTGAGAAAAAACATTTTTTTGTAAAAATATGGTCATTATGGACCTATTTCTTGAGCTCTTGTGACACTTGACCTTGCCAAGGGATCAACCAAATTAGTGTGCTTATAAAGGTCTTATAATTAGGTATCTTTGTACCAAGTTTGGGTTTGAAGTTGTGAATAGTATTTGAGAAAAAAAAAATTATGTCCCAAAATAGCTATTTATGATACATTTCCTGATCTCCTGTGACCTTGACCTTTGTGAGAGGTCACTGAAATTTGTATGTTTAGAAATGTCTTGCCACGAAGCATCCTTGGGCCAAGTTTGAAGACTGTAGCCTGAATAGTCTCTGAGAAAACGCCAATGTTAAAATTTACCACAGACAACGGACGGACGACCACTGGCCCAGAACATACTCACTTTGCTTCACATGTGTGCCAAAAATATGCATCTTTTGATGCAAACAACAGATCAAAACTCCAGACAAACGTACTAACTGCGCTTCTTTGTGGGAAATACTCAGCCTAAATTGCAATATCACATTTTTTTGTCAAGGCTTATTAATCCACTGTTAGCATCTGAAGATGCAGTTGTTCACCAACCTCTGATTTCCAGAAATCATCTATTAGCAAAACAAGAATGGCAAACCTTTGTTACTTTGACCTTTGCAAAAGGTCAATGAAATAATCAAGTGTTTAATGTTGTAACAGCAATACAGGGTTGGCTTTTGTACCTGTAAATTCCATGTTTTCTTGAATTTTATGCATTTTTCATGCTTTTGTCAACCTCCCATGACCTTTGGTTTTTGCAACTAGAGAACCAAATTACTATGCATAGAATGGTCTGACGTATCATTCAGGCATGGGAATTGTCCACGAAAACCACGGGAATCCGCGGGGGAAAAAAAAATTGTCCGTGAAATTAAAAAGGCATGTCTGTGAAAAACTATTGTGGGTAGGAAAGCGAGCAAAGCACCGGTTTTACTCCGCGCCAGAATTTGATGCGGCAGGCTGTGTCTGAGTGTGCCACACGCTGCACAGTAAACTGAGAACTTAGGCGGGCAGACCCAAGGTGCCCCATCAAACCCCCCCCTCCCCCCCCCCCCCCACTGTTTTTCGGCGCCCAGAAGCAAGCAAGGTCCGTCGTCTACCCCCCTACCCGCCCACCCCCCCACCCACTGTTTGATTTTTCGGCCCTCATGGAAACAAGATCTAGCGTGGTGGAGGCCTTTTGTATCAGGTTCAACGTCCCAAAGAAAAAGTTGCACCCCCCCCCCCCCCCCCCCCCCGGTGCCAAGTAATCCGGCCCTGTTTTGTATCAGGTTCAAGGTCCTGTTTCAGATGATCATTGCTTGGGCAATTCCCATGCCTGATCATTGGCTACCTTTCTGCAGAACTGGGTTGAAAAGCATTGCAGAAATGTGATGAAAACTAAAATTCTAAAAACAAAAGTAATAAAAAAGAACACTACCAATCTCTTGTGAACCACAGCCTTTCTCAGGAGTCGTTCAAATTAACATGCATCTCCGCACATAAGTTGGGATAGAAGGTGTAAACAGTATTTGAGAAAAAAAAAAACTTTTTTTTGTCAAGCAATAGCTATTTGTGACGCTATTTGCTGATCTCTACCTTTCCAACGGGTCATCGAAATCAGTGTGCAGCGAAAGATCCAGGATCTCCACCTATGGAATGTTCACACCGTATTTCATGGGAAAAAAATTGACATGGACAGAAAAAAAGTGGAAGGCTGTCCATCACCAGGATGGACACATCTTAAGACAAGAAGGGCAAAGCCCTTATGGATGACGTGTATCAACCGATCCACGCGTCTGTTAAAAAAAGGTTTCTTGTCAAAATATGGCTATTTTTTTTACCTATTTCCTGAACTCTTGTGACCCTTGACCTCTTTGAGGGGTCATCCAGTCATCATTAGTATGCATAGATAGGTCTTACCATCAGGTATCTCTGTAGCAAGTTTGGGTTTGAAGTTATGAATAGTATTTGAGAAAAACATTTTCTGTAAAAATAGGGTCATTTTGGACCTATTTCTTGAGCTCTTGTGACCCTTGACCTTTCCAAGGGATCAACCAAATTAGTGTGTGTATAAAGGTCTTACGATCAGGTATCTTTGTACCAGGTTTGGGTTTGAAGTTGTGAATAGTATTTGAGAAAAAATAAATTATGTCCCAAAATAGCTATTTTTGATGTATTACCTGTTCTGTGACCTTGACCTTTGTGAGAGGTCACTGAAATTGGTATGTTTAGAAATGTCTTGCCACGAAGCATGCTTGGGCCAAGTTTGAAGACTGTAGCTTGAAAAGTTCTCAGACGACATGGCCCTTGTACGCCTACTCCAAAAAGAAGACAGTCTGGCTGAGTACTTTGCACAGATAGCAGTATTAGAGTCATGGTGCAAAGATAGTTTTCTGGAAATGAATGTACAGAAAACCAAGGAACTCGTCATTGATGACAGGAAAGTTGATGACATTTTTGTACCTGTCTCAATTAATAATCAACCTGTAGAGGTGGTCACTGAATTTAAATACCTTGGCACAGTCATGGATAGTGGGCTGTCCTTCACTGGAAACACCGATCTGATTGTGAAAAAAGCAAACCAGCGTCTGTACCTTCTTAGGAAACTGAGAAGTTTTGATGTCAGTTCCAGGGTTTTAGAATCCGTTTATAGAAGCCTGATCGAAAGCATACTGACTTTTAACATCACTGCTTGGTATGGCAACCTCAGTATGAAAAACAGGGGCAGACTGTCACGTATCGTCAGAACAGCTGAGAAGATCATTGGCCTAGGACAGTACCCAGTAGATGATCTGTACCATAGAGCTGTCCGAAGGATAGCTGCTAGCATTGTCAATGATCCTCGTCACCCACTATCAGTTTCAAATGCTACCATCAGGTAGACGTTTCAACATGCCACTTGCCAAAAGGAATGTTTTTAAGAAGTCTTTTATTCCAACTGCTGTCTCGATTTTGAACTCTCGTTTATAACGCCGCGATAAGTATGATCTACTTAACATTACCTCCCATCTTGTGACAGATTGCTTGTGATAGATTGCTTTAATGATAATTTTTCATATGTTCTTGTAGCGTTTGTTAATGTCTTATATTGTTGTTCATGACGAGCCGAAAGGCAAATTTCTGTCGTGCCTTGACTTGAACAGACAATAAAGTTGTATTGTATTGTATTGTAGTGTAGTCTCTGAGAAAATGCCAACGTTCAAGTTTACCACGGACGATGGACGGAAGACCACTGGGCTAGAACATACTCACTTTTGCTTCGCACGTGAGCCAAAAAAAGAACTTATCCCTGCACCTTTCAAGTCCACGATGGGCTGTAATGTGCCTGGGACAGATTTTTTGTCATGCTGTTCATCCTGATATGGACAGTTTTAAATCCTGATGGAAAGCATGAATGTCATACCATCAGGTATCTTTGTACCAATTTGGGGACTAAATGTGTGAATAGTATTTGAGAAACAAATTGTCAAAATATGGTGTGTTTTTTTTAACCTAGTTCCTGCTCCCCCTTGACCTAAAAGACGGTGCACTGAAATTGGTATGTTTAGAAAAGTATTGCCCAAAAGTATCCTTGGGCAACGTTTGAAGACTGGCTTGAACAGTCTCCGAGAAAATGTTAGAAAGTTTATGACGACGGACAGACAATCACTGGCCCAAAACATAGACCCACTTTTGCAATTGCATGTGAGCCCCCACCCCCCACCCCCCTCCCAACAGGTCTTGTCATCAGCAACTTGTGTGCCAAATTGTACTACTCAGTTTCCAGAAATAATTATATTGTACCCAGTTAGGCATCTCTTGTGGCCTTTGACCTTTCCAAGCAGTCATCACATTAATTAAGCATAGTAGGTGCTAGTCACATACCTCGGGTGGCGGGGGGGTGGGGTGGGGGGGGTCCAACTTTTTGTTTAGGACTTTTTCATTACAAGACAAGAGTCCTCCCCAACACTAGACTGTCTTCCAGTGGCTGAAAAATCTAACGTAGTAACACCCTGAAAAGGAATAGGTAGATCTAACCATCAGGTATTTGGGTGTGAGGTTGACAATAGTTTTTCAGAATGTTTCGACATACAGCCTTTTTGAGAAAGTCGATGAAACTTGTTCATGTTTGTTTACACAGGTCTTGCCACAAAGTATCGTTGGGTCAATTATGCCACATCGTGTCAATTAGGAAGATTGTGGTTTGAGTAGTCTCGGAATAAATGTCAACATTGCAATTTACCTTACAGAAAGTGTGTGTGTGTGTGTGTGTGTGGGGGGGGGGGTGTATGTGTAAGAATTCGCTCACCCCAAAAAGAGCCCTTCCCCCCCCCCCCCCCCCCACATCGGCTCCTGCATAGGAAGGTCTAACCATTAAGTATTTTGGATGTGAAGTTGACAATGTTTTTCACAATGTATCAAAATACAGCCTTTGGAAATGGTAGTAAAATACCTTGGCTCCACACTGATTTTAGGCTGAGCATGAAACCCCCTAGTCACAGGTGATAGCAGCTCCAGGAACCTGGCTATATAATCATCGATATCACCAATGCTCTGAAAGCAAACATACACTGCTATGTATTGTTTTATAACTGATAATAATAATCCTATAATGAAGCATTAGCACACAATAAAACGTGACACAGGCCTCTTATATATTTGGTTTTAACCTTGGATCACACGATCCTTGCAACTGTGGTTCCCCTCTCTATTGCACTTTGCATGTATTGTTTACAGGGCTCTGTAAAAAAAATATTGACAGCCCTAACCTCTCTTCCATTCATCTCTCACCATCACCACCCTCCTCCTCCCTCTTGCCAGTCATTGTGTGTAAGCAGGGGTGGATCTGGGACAAAAAAATTATTTTAAATCAATAAATGCCATAACAAAATCCTTTTGGGGGAGTTTTGGACCCCCCCCCCCCCCTCCCCAATTTGGGGAAAAAATATTTGAAATGCTATAAACACATTCCCTTTTGGGGGAATTTAGACCCCCCCCCCCCCCCCCCCATCCCCCCCAAGTCATTGTTTGATATTTTGGTGAGTGGTGAGTCTTGACACACACACACGCCTGCACACACCCCCCCCCCCCCTCCCCCGCGCCTGCCCTGGGGTCGGTCACTGGAATCAAGGTCTACCATGGAAGAGGTCTTTTGTGTCAGGTTGAAGGTCCCAAACAAAAAGTTGCCCCCCCCCCCCCCCCCCCCCCCCAATGACAAATGTCCAACAGCAGTGCACATCAATACTGATGGGAGACTACACTAATTTCAGGCTCACCGTTTTTAATCACTTTAGTGTTAGCAAACCCACAAACAAAGGCTGCATAAAACTTCACTAACATGTATCATGCACAATCACTGGCCGCATAAATGTACACCAAAGTTAGCAATTGTCCAAGGAACAAACTAACCGACTGCATTGTGGTGTGAGGGGTATCCACCAACTCTGGTTTGTGAACTTGTGACTGCACATCTTTCAATTGATTTGTTTCACCAATTTGCTGCACCTGTGATCTCAACCCACTGCAATTCTGCGGAAAAGTGAACAAGGTTCTGAAATGAAAAGAATTGGAGAATAAATCCGAGGTAGCTTAACTGGTATCTATGCTGTAATGTCAGATGCTGTATTGCTGATACTTTTATGACTGAAATGAAAATTCCAACCCATCAGACCCTGGCAGAAATGTTCTTTTTAAAAAGGGTGGGCTGGGGGGGGGGGGGGGTGGCGGAACCCCTAGGACCACCCCCACCCTGGATGCACCCCCGCATTGATGATTAAAAGGCAATGTGTTGCTGGCCTTTGGGTCAAGAACTATTGGCTAAATCAGTAAATGAACCTCCAGCCGTCCAGTTAAAACGTTTAATGCAGTATGTGACCTCTGCATTATCACCAGTTGCACTGTCAGTCCTGCATTTCAGTACAAATGTAGTAACATTGTCACACTTGTACTAAAACATACTGTAGTGCTCCCACCTCCTGCATAATAACCACACGTCCTCTACGCATACTTTAACACTTAACGTACATTGAAAATTACATTTTAAATTTTAACTTAATGACCATGTATTGTTAAACAATTTTGCAATAAGCAAGTAATAAATAACAAAAACTACACAACAGCAGCCAACATCAGAAATGATGGGCAACTATTAGTACGTTCAGATTTTTAAACTTTAACACTAACCAGTGCATTGCGTTGTGGTGGGATATCCAATGGATACCCAAATCGCAGTATGTATGTTCATTGTGATCTCTGGAGGGCACATGAGCTTGGTTCTGAAATTAAACACGGATTCATCGTACTGCATGTTCATGGTGATGACCTCACCTGCAATGCAGTCAGTTTCAAATTATTATACACACGAATAAATCTGGTAGCTGGCAAAGAATATGCTGTACTCCTCATACTTTTATCACTGAAATGAAATTGACAGTATTCTTAAAACTACAACTATTGAAACCTACCAAACTGGTCATAACTAGATAATGTATTTAGAATAAGTATACAACAAAGCACATAACATAAGTACAAATGCCCAAAAATAACAAATGACAAAAAGGATGAGCAACTGTTTGTAGGCTCAACACAGTTATAACAGTGCAAATAATTAAAACACAGGCTGCATGCATACCCTACAAGAGTGTCTAAGAACAAACCAATTGACCACGTTATGTAGATATCCACATGGATTTGCATTACAAGTATAGCATGTATATGCATCGTGATGATCTGACAAGCAATGCAGTCATATTATCACAGGAAAAACATCTGGTGTAGCTGGCATAGAAAACTGGTATTCTGCATTGATCATACAAGTTAACACTTAAATTAAAATGGCATCCTTCTTGAAACTAATACTAACAAACCTTACCATATCTACATGCAGTTGGATTATGTGATTGTTTTGTTTTTGAAACTAAACTATGTTTTGTTTTTGAAACTAAACTATCAAAACTTACAAAATTGATGTAACATGATCATGTATTTAGATCAGATTTGCAACAAGCATATCACATGAACAAAATAATACCCAAGAACATTGAACACAAAACACAATGTGGGGGTGGTAGTTAAAAACAGTGACAGATAGGCGGTTTTGATACCGGACATGATTTGTTGTTATGCAGTCGGTATGTGTTAAAATTATCATCATACGGACAGGGGATACATTTTAGATACTTGGCAAACACACAGTTGCTGTGTTGAATGTACTACATCAATCTGAAGCGTGCTTATCATGAGAAATATACATAAACAGAGTACATACTGAACTCATTCTTCAATATCGTTTCGTCTATCTTCCTCTGATTTGAAGTATTAAAATGTAACCGGACTGGGTGTAGGTGACTTAAATAGTTTATCAGATAGACAAAAACTGCCCATCTAATACAGTACTCAAGTGCCTACAGAGTTTAGTCCGCATCCCTTTTTGTGGTCTAGGGAAGGGCTGGAGATTGCTGTGGAGAGTAAACTATAAGTCTACTCTAGTCTCGCATGCGCACAAAATCCGTGTTTATTTGCCTCTCGTTGTGTTCAAAAGTCAAAGTTACCTGCGCAATGGACTGACCACAGTCCCCCCAAAAAACCTATTTTGACTGGATTTAGTGTTTGTTGCTGTTAGCATTTCTACTGAGCTCACACCATCATACCAAACGGACATACACACAAACAAACTTCTTGCACTGACACATGCACAGTCTCAGTCTCGCTCTAACTCTAGCTGAGCATCATAAGATGGAAATAAGATTCCAAGATTTATTTATACCAGGAAAGCATTCATGATGAAACAAACAACATGATCAAACCAATACAAGTTAGTCCTAATAACCTTAAACACCTTAGGCCTAACACTCCTACACCTTCGAACACGACATCTAGCGAACCTAGCTCCTAAGCCAGAAATCCACAAAGTGAAATACGATCCTATGAATCAAAACTATGCTAGCCTACACACTAGACATAACAACCAACACAAATAAAAACCAAATTCTAATAACTACAGGAGTTCTAATTAACTAAACATGCCTTAATCTACCGTAACTGCTCACGCAGTTTGGTGCCTTTCTATACTGAGGAACTCCGGTTTAATTAACTAAGCATTCCCTTACACTAGGAATTCTAAATAACTAGGTGCAAGTCCTTTGCAAGGATTCTATCTAAGTGCGCCTTAATATAGCGTCGCAGTGGACAGTATGAATTCTAATGAACTAAGGTGCAAGTCCTTTACAAGGATTCTAACTAAGTGCGCCTTAATATACCGTCGCAGTAGACAGTATAAACTCTAATTAACTAAGGTGCGAGTCCTTTACAAGGATTCTAACTAAGTGCGCCTTAATATACCGTCGTAGTGGACAGTATAAATTCTAATTAACTAAGTGCAAGTCCTTTACAAGGATTCTAACTAAGTGCGCCTTAATATACCGTCGCAGTGGACAGTATGAATTCTAATTAACTAAGCGTGCCTTAATATACCGTCGCAGTGGACAGTATAAATTCTAATTAACTAAACAGGGAGACAAGAGAGAAAACTTAAGCTATACGTCCTGTGTAGAACGGAGGCTTGGCATGCAAGGAGGCCTGCCCGACTTTGCTAGGCACCTACTATTTATACTCTCACTCTTAAGAGTGTGTTCGTGTGCCTCGCGCTAATTGGCTGACATACTCGCTCTTGACACATAGCTGTGTCGACAGCTTCTGAGTCTATGGGGGTGCTGGGGAAAATATGTGCCACTGTACCGAAACACTGGGCTAAAATCGTCTCCCCTGCTACAAAAAGAACTAAGCGATTCAGCCGTGCTCCTGACAAGTTCCGGATGTTTATGTACGGAAACAGCGGACTTTTCTAGTCATGCGCAGATATCTCTAACCGTCCGTATCGTCTGCTACTGTTAACAATGTAAACATTCACTTTTACTCAGTTACTTTGAACTGTTTAGCGAAATTAACAAATATTTATATCACATACCTTCACCGACTCGATCTCGTCTGTCTCTGCGGTGGTTGATTTTTCAGTTGAATACTTCTTGTTCTTCCCGTCGAGTAGAACACCATCAGGACAACTGAGAAGCACGTTTACAACACAAATCATTAGTATTTTTTTCTAAAGCAGATACGCAAACAAGTTCTATACAATTTGCAACTTGTCAGTGTAGACTAGGACGGAGTCCGGTTCATATGCTGTAGAACTAAATGAATAACGGCAATGGCTTATCGGTGATGTGCCGCATAAAAGATATGCAGGAATTTTTTTAAAGAAATATTTACATCGTTAGCAAGCAGCTTGAGGACTGAGTGTGGCGGCTGACTGCATTGGATGGCCTTGTGAATAAAAGCACAAATAGGCAAAACATTGGTCA
Source organism: Semisulcospira habei (assembly GCA_036245525.1). NCBI lineage: Eukaryota > Metazoa > Mollusca > Gastropoda > Semisulcospiridae > Semisulcospira > Semisulcospira habei. The sequence goes on along the minus strand of BTPG01000002.1, from coordinate 124,305,870 downwards.
GCCATCTTTGAGGCCAATCACTGTGAAACTACCCGCTGAAGCATCGCGGATAGAAATTGTCGCCTCCCGTTCCTAAAATGGTAGCGCCCATGTAAGGGGCATCTAAGCAATGTTGTACCATTTTGCTGGATGCGCTAGAAAGTTACTTCCCGTTGCAACTTCACCTGCACATCAACGGCGTTTTCTCCGCGTACAGACCCCGCATTGTAATTTCGACAGCACCAAAAAGACTTTTCAAGACATAACGGAAACAAAATTTTAGTAACTTTGGGCATACAAATTTGACGTTAGTCACACTTTAATTTGCTTGTTATACAATATATCAGTACATGTGTCAAAGAAGGGGACATTTTATGGAGTGGGTACTTAATTCTATATCATCAGAGCTTTAAAGTGCACCATACATACTATGAATTTTACCTGGGAAAACTGACGTCAAAGTGACCCCCAACTGTCCATTTTCCAAGGGGACAAACTCATTATTTCAAATGTCCAAAATATTTAGTTGTCCCAGCTATTGTTGTTTACATATAGCATGAAACTGAGGGTTGAGTTCATTAAAAAGTTAGTTTTCCCAGTTAAAATTATAATGTTCGGCATGCTTGATGGTGTACTTTTAATTTTTCTTGTAGGCATCGCCATCAGCAGGATCATTGTTGCGAGGAACTGAAGGAAGCCTCCATGCGCAACACCCACACAGCGCAACATGTAGCAGAGATTCTTGGTATTTCTAATGGCTCTTTTTTAAATTTTTTTTTGTTAAACTCTTCCAGTTGGAATGTTCAGTTATGAGCGGTTTTAAATAATATATAATTTCATAGAGTATTTATTAATCATGCATTTTAAACTGTGAGATGTAGAGTTGTTTTCAGTGACCACAGCTTTTATTCTATTTTATCTAGCAAAGAGGGAGGTGAAACCTGCACAGAAAGATTTCAAATCCCCCAAATCTCGCAAGATGGCTGCGCAGCTGGCTCTGATGAAGCTGAAGGGGAAGGCGGAGGGTGACAAGGGGATCCCGGAGGCAGAACGTGTCTACTTCTCTGTTGCTATGCCAAGAACATTAAAACAGACAACAAAGGCCTTTTACTTTTCCAAGGTATAAACACTCTCACAACACTGAATTTTTATCATGTCAATGCATACGAGGTATGGAAAAAAGTAACGATGTTGGGTAGCCATTTTAACTACTTTAAAGTACCATTACGCACAAATCTGAAGGCACATTCGAGCACCATTTGTGTTTGTTATGCCTTGTTGACACACCTAATGAACTTTAACAGTAGTTTGGACATGCAGCAAAAGCACATGCTTTATCGCATTTATTTATTCTGCGCTGCCGTTAGTGTGTCAATCTATTTTTAGCTGCTTCTTGTACTGAAAGCGTATTTCTAGAATGGAGTGGAGTCGTCAGGTTACTTGATATAAAGACGACGTACTGAACTGGATTCTCCTGTGTCTAAATGAACCATGACTAGACCTGTGCGTAGCATTTCATAACCATCTGTTACATAAGTGTATCTTTGAACAGTTACGGTGGTAGTGGTTAGTTATTAGTTAGTTATTGGTGTTTAATGCCGAGCAGGCGACAGGCCATCTCACGGCGGTACGGTGGTAGTGGGCCTTCAAGTCACATAAATAAAATTAGTATCAAAGTCAGTATCAGCCTTTCCCCTTTATTAATGCACAATATGGGCTTGTATCTTCAGCCATGCCACTGTATGACATCATTGAAAAAGGTATATAAATGTCTGCGCTTGAAAACAGTGGACTCTAAAAGACAATAAATTTATTCTGCATTGTTTTAAAGAGTGAAACTGTAAGACAGTTCTGTCAGAGTCAAAACAAATGTGAAATTTGTTTAAGGTAATGTATCTCAGTGGGAGCGTACCTCTGTCTGGCTTCTTCTACTGATACTGAAGTGAGGCATTGTTTCCCTTGCGCATCAGCACGTGACCGGAAAATGAGGGAGTGGTCCATAAGTGTATGCGATCATGACGTCAATAGATGTAATTTCAACTGATGCCATATCACATTAGAACATGCTTCCACTCACGTTAGAATTCTAACATGTGCAGGCAGTGCAGCGGCAGTCCATGAGAGAGATTCTTTGTTGCTGATGGTGTCACACACGAACGCACACACACATAGAGAAAGACTTGGAGAGATTGCAGTAGATAGGAAAATGGACACAGAGAGAGAGAGAGAGAGAGAGAGAGAGAAGGCAGTTGATGGGAGAGAGAGAGAAAAAAAAAATGAGAGAGAAACGTGCATATTGTATACATGTATACTCAATTTATCGTTTAAACAGTAAATTGATCTTTTTCTGTCAAGCATCTGTCCATATGGTGAAACTTTTGCAACATTTCTCCTACTTCCCCACCATCAACCCTGCAGTCTCCACCCATCACACAAAACACACATATACACACACCAGTGCCACTGGAAGATATTTTTATTGGGGGGGGGCGGGGGGGGGGGGGGGGGGGGGGGGGGGGGGCAGCTTGCTTGAAATGTTACTTTCTAGCCTAAAATCAAACAGTTGGTGCTCGGGGTAGAGAACAGTCCAATCTCGCAAAATCAAATGACGAAAAATGAGAGGGGGTGAAAGTCCAACCTTGTAAATGCATAACAATCAAAATAGTGGGATTTTTTTTTAATCTCAAAATATCAAATACATATTTTTTGTCATTATTTATTTTTACCAAAATATCCCCCCTCCTAAAAAAGAGGTGTGAGGAAAGGGGGTGGACGCCAGGGGGCCTGAGTACCAGGGGACACTGCCCATATACAGATTTACAGATATATTATATTAAGCAACACATTTGAGTGCAGTACCCAACAACCAGTTTTACCACAGGCATTTTTGGGGTCTCAGTTTGGTCTTACAAACAGCCTATTCCGAACTCTGTTAGCAGTAGGCAGACACATAAACTGCACGCATGTCTTTCTTTTCCAATCCGTTTAGAAAAATTTGAATATCATGAATATAAGGAAAATCGTTTCTAGTCTCAATATTGACATTTTCTGGGAAGAGTATCAGTGTTACTGGAGATGTTTTCTTGTTCCGCATGTTCTAGCTTTACTGTGTGCACATCAGATTACAGCATCAGATTCAGAAATGTGAATTCAGTCATAGGTCCAACGCCACCGGAGTCCCTGAAATTTTAGGGAAACCCCGATACCCCCTGACTCCGGGGTGAGGTCAGAAACCTCATCAGGATGATGTGAGCGCTCGTGTTTATGTTCATGTCGCTTGCAACAATATTACCCTGTCAGATTATTTCAACTACACTTGACATAGATCCACATGCACCTTCACAGACTGAGTCATCTCACGCAAATCTGTGCGGCGTTTTGCGGCCACATTAGCTCCCCTAAATGAGTGAATTCTTGTTGTCGTATTCCCATATCCAGGACCCCCCCCCCCCCCTCCTCTCTCGTCTACAAGAGACATAGATTCTCATGTGCAAAAGGTTGTTGAAGATCATACAGCTTCTTGCAGAGATCGACCCTATGTTCATCCTACGGCTAAGGGGGGATATTTCCGAAAGTGTATGATTACATGCAGACGAGACAGTGCACAGTTGCCTAATACATAAAATGTGTGGACGTCAGTATATAATTCTGAAACGTATGCGGTGCACATTTCATTTCTGCAGTTGCTATATAATTTCAAAAATCAGCTTCAAATTTTCTTTGTTTTTTGTGATATTGTGTGTCGTATTTTGGATACTTTATCACTTCACAAGTCAGAGATGGCCTCTAAATTTGCAGCCGTCACCAACTTGAACTCGGCGAAGATGTCAGCATTATCCAACGGGAAGGCTGTTCGGCCCCGGGGCTTTTGAGGCTTTGATTTGTTAAGTCCCTTCTATTTTACTCCGTAAGGCAGTCAGGCATCAGAACTGTTCACCCAAAAAAATCGGAAAACGGTGATTTTGAAAAATTGTAGAGTTATTTAAAGCCATTTCCAAGTCAAAAGTGTTATTAAACAGGGGCCAGGAAAATCGGAAAATCGCCGAAAATCGGACAGTTCTGATGCCTGGCAGTCCTGGCTAACGTGCACCCCCCCCCCCCTCCAGTACTCAATAAGATGGGTTTCAAAGTGTACCTTAGTATGTCCTGAGATGTTTAAAGCCATGTTACCCTAAAATCCTTAGGAACACACCAGAGATATAGCCGATGGTGCAATTCACGCTCTTCGCGGATGTTAAAATGAGGTTGAGAAACATTCTCATCTAAATAAATCAAAATTCATTCCGGAAGCCCAAATCAGGCAATATTATGTTAAGGCACACCTTTTGCGTTCTCTGCCCCAAAAAATAAAAAATAAACAGAATGAAAAGATATTGAATCTCTGGCTCATAGTGAAGTTATTTGTGCACCCAGTAAACGACCGTTTCCATGAAATCGCAAAAAAGACATATGTGCCTTCAGACATTTTCTATAGCACTGGCAGTCCATTTTTAGGCTTACATCATTAACTCTTTCGATACGTGCCGCATCTGGATTTACGCTGCGAATCCGGATGCAGCACATCTCGAAAGAGTTAAAACAGGATGTCACAATTATTATAAATTTGACTAACATAAAATTGCCTGATTTGGGCTTCAGGAATGAATTCTGATTAATTTAGAGGAAGATGTTTCTCAACCTCATTTTAGCATCCACGAAGAGCATGAATCTCTGGTGTGTGCCTAAGGATTTTCAGGGACCATGGCTTAAACATCTCAGGACATACTAAGGTATACTTTGAAACTCATCTTATTGAGTACTGAGGGGTGGGAGTGGGGGGTTGCACAGTAGACCGGGATAGCTTTTGGACTATTTATAGAAGAGCCTTTTTAGGACGTGTTGTGGTGGGGCGAATTTAATAGCTTGTCCATGATGTCAAAGGCGGACAGGCTAAACCTCTAACAATTGAAGTAACAAGATTAAAAATTGCATCATGTCAAGTTACGCTAACCTCGCTGCTGAACGTACATTTGGCGCAAAGCGCCGTATGTATGTATGTATATATGTATGTATGTGCGTATGTGTGTGTGTGTGTGTGTGTGTGTGCGTATGTATGTAAATAACAGAATCTCCGACATTTCTGTACACACAAGCTTGAAACTTGGCGAACAACTTTCTTAAGTGGGTGGCTAAAAGACAACCTCCGAGCATATTGTAACGAATGTCTCATTGAAGAAATAAACTACCGTTTATAGGAAGTCGGTTGACCCAGATTAGAGTCCATAATTTTTGTAATATTTACTTGAACTTTTGCATATAGCTAGTTTGGAGAAGGACATTGCATGAGTTTGTTAGCCAGCTTTGTATCCTTTCAACTTCTTTAGTAAAAATTAATTCTTTTCAGAAAAAAAAAAAAACGGTGAAAAACCTTGACTTCTAGAGAAAGTCAGACAGTGGTGGTGACGTAAAAGAGGCAACTCCGTCACCATGCAGACACTGACATAATATTCTAAATAATTATGATGTCATTTTCTCTTGGAGATGTTTGGAGAGCGCGCACGCACGCACTAACACGCACACGTTGACGCGCCAGAAGAGCATGCAGCGTACTTAGTATATCATGTTAATAATAATAATAATAATAACGGTATTATATAGGCGCTTTTTCTCAATTTTTTGCGAATTGACTCAAAGCGCCGCAAACTAAAACCCAACACGCACGCTCACATGATACACACAGATTTTACTCTGGAAACAAACAAGACAAACGGTGCAAGACAAACACATTACATTTGCGTGGTGCGAAGGGTCAACTCTGCTACTGAAGTTTCAAAAATTTTGATCGCTTGTATTTGAAATTTTGTGGCCTGAGACCGGTACCAAAGTGGGGAGGGGGGTGGAAGAACAGGAGTACCCGGAGAAAGAACCCCTGACGGTCCGCCCGAATTAACGGTGACACTTACTAGAGGAGAAAAGTCCGCCGGAACCCGTTTTTGAACCTCGCACCTTTAGCATTGGTGGCAGGCACCTTAACCACTGTGCCACGGCAGGTAAAGTCAACCTGCTTTCACACAAATTATAGCAAGACTGAAATTGTACTGTGAAGTTCTAGTTTTGGCACCATTTTCTCAAACCTATGAAGCGAAAGGGAAACTCATATCACGTAAAATATAAGATTACGTAAAAACTAAAACTTACGTCATGACAAATGACGTTTGACAAATCAATGACGCGTATGCCCTGTGCCGCTTACAGAACTCACTGACGCATTGGCAGATCTGAAGGACGTTTTCAATAGGAGATAATTCAACATCAGAATCAGGTCAAAGACAAAAGGTAGAGACCATTGACAGTGAGGACAGCTCTGATATAGAAGGGACTTTGTGGGTTATGTTTCATCCCATCTTGTTTAATTTGCCAGTCAAAACATTTCCTCAGTGATGTCAAGATCTTTTTAGAAAAATGTTTTGTTGTTTGACACTGATTCCATGTTATGAAATCAGTTATATAGTTATATTTTCTAGCGTATTTCATGTTTTTTTTTTTTGGTTTTGTTGTTTTTTTTACTTATTTGTTCCGTTCACAACAGTGTATTTTAACATCATGATCTGTAAACTTCCTCGCAGAACAGCCCATTGTTCTCAACAATTTGTATTTTAAAACATGATAATATTGATATGGTGATTCGATTTAACATCACGACTGAGTCACTACGTTGGCAATAACATGTAACATATCATGTTGTTAAGTGAATGGTGTTGGATATTTCACTCACTGTACACAGTCTTAGTTCCAACGCCAAGGGAGGGAGAGGGTTGTGGTAAGATGGTAGGTGGGTGAGGGTCAAGCTATCTAAACTAATTTTTGGACCAGCGCCTGATGACGGCATCATATTTCAGGACCCTTCCTTTGCTCTCTTTAGCACTGTCACAATTTATTTTAATCATTATGCAGTATTTTCTTTCGTGGAGAACTTTCGTTCTTTGTTGTGTGTTGCGGTTATGGCATGTACTTTTTAGTGACGTCAAGAACATATGACGTAAGATGTGTGTTTGGAACATGTGACGTAGGATGTTGGTTTGAAGAGTTACGTCACTGTGAATCGTTTGGAAGACAGTCAGTCAGGAGAGATTTTGCTCTCGAGTAAAAGTTGTTTTTTTGTGAGGTGTAGTGGGCAGAGAAATGCCGTGTTATGGTCTATGGTAGAATAGACGATTGAGAGCAGAATGCTCAGTACAGTGGTACGTAAAATTTTGTAGTTTAAGAACTACGACTAGTAACCAGATCGACTGATTAGAGTAACGAGTACCGGACCTTGTCCAACGGCCAAGATGGGCAGACAGGCCTGAAACAGTCGAAGGTTTACTTCACGCATCTTTGGGTATGTATTTGTTTATTATATAGCTGATTCGCGTTTGTTAAGTAGTAGATTCGGAAAATGTATTAGTTGTTCGGCTCTAGATCTGAGATTGTATGATATTCGGCGCGCATCGGCGAGTTTGCGGTGTCGTCTGGCGATCGGCGCGCGGGATTGAATGGAATGATCGAAACGTTTTGTGGAGCCTGTTGATTTTGAAATGAATAATTCGTATCGTGGTGAGAGGTTATGTGTTGTGCGGAAATATGTCGTATTCGTGTGTGTGCATGATATTTCGAATTGACTGTTATTACAATATTTATTCGATGTCGGAAACGATCGGGAATCGGCGACAACGTCCGGAAGCCGTTAGGGGTCGTCATCGTTACAGTGTCGTCATTCCGGCGGAAGTAACTTTTTAGCAATGGCGGATTTCTTATGGAGAGATACGTTTTGTATGTGTTATAGATGCTTCCCTCCCCTATCACCAGCTGAGAAGTTGGATTTGTGTATGCTTCGTGTGGGAATGTGGTTAATCAACGTGGTGTGCGAGATAACAAGTTGATCCTGACGGTGTGCGTGTGGAGCTTCGACGTGTCATCGCGAGAGACAGTGCGATTATTCGACCAGTGGTGTGGCCGAATCAACAGCAGCGACGCTACATCCATCTTTATCCACGGTCGGAGTAATCAAACTGTTTGATCGTTCGAGGATCTAAGCGTTAATTAGTGTCAGTTATTATCGACAGTCATTGCGGAGATGTGACATCGTAGTGGAACAATAAGTGTAGGATGTGTGGTTAGTGCTGTGAACATTGTGCGAATGGTTGAGGGTGTGCGTATTTTACAGATGCATGTATGAATTGAGTGAATATTGCGTAGGTTTGTATACGTCTTGTCTATTGTTTGTCGTGCGAATGAGAAGATCAAATCATTAAAATCGAACAAATATCTAAATATTCCGAGTGGTATATATTCTTCCTCCCTGGTGTGACAATAATTTGGGGGCTCGGCCGTAGATTCGAACCACGGTTATTTCCAGATTCGGGATCACAATTTAGTGATAACGATTGGGAATTAATCTTGGCGATTCGAGCCACGGATATTTGTATCTATTTACACTGGCACGTAAGCTTTGGCTTGACCAATTGTATAACGATAGCGTTATCGGTTCAGGTTACTTACTGTGTAATTTTTTAGAGTAGTCTAAATTTACGCACCAGTGTAATTTTCTGTCATTACCAAAGGACACTCGGAATTGCTGGATAACCTGTGGGCGGTTGGAGGGCGTTGTTACATCGGGCGGCATTCAGCTCCGAAACTTCGCCATCATTATATTCATCCCTTCCGTTTATTCAGGTACCGAGTTGTGTTCGATTGTCAGCGTTAGTGGAGACTAACCGATTGCGCGGAGTGTCATACAAGTACAGAGTACAGGTTATGATATTACTTTCCTTGATAATCTGTAGAGGTATACTGAACTTCCGCAGCATATTAGATTTTCTTATTTCACATTTGTTTTGTCCTTTCGTAAAAAGAGTTAGTGGAGACTAACCGATTGCGCGGATTGTCATACAAGTACAGAGTGCAGGTTGTGATAATACTTCCCTTGATAATCTGTAGAGCTGTAACTTCCGCAGCGTAATCGATTTTTTTTAAATTTCGCATTTGTTTTATCCTTTTGTAAAATGGGTTACGCCAAAACTTGTTGACAGATCAACAAAAGTTCACGTTGATAAATGGTTATCGATAGCTTATAAACAAGCAATAGTTGAAGTCATTTTGTTGTTGCACGGATTTTGGGCAGTACAAACAAACTTAGCCGTCATGCCCGATACAAGAAGTAGTAGAACAAGATCTGAGAATCCTAGCAGATCAGAAACGGAACAAGAACCAGATATGAAAACCAGGATGCAGGCTTGGAAAGAAGAAGGGGAATTATTGAGTTTAGCGGGGAACGACTTAACTGCTTATGTTCTGGATGAGAAAAAACGTTGGTCAGAGCGGCGAGAACGAGAAGCGGAGTTAGCGCGACAAGAAGCTGAACGAGAAGCGGAGTTAGCGTGACAAGAACGAGAAGCGGAGTTAGCGCGGCAAGAACGAGAAGCGGAACGACGAGAACGAGAAGCTGAGCGTCAGACTCGATTGAGAGAATTAGAAATTCAGGCAGAAGGTCGGCGTATAGAAGGAGAACAGAACAGAAACAACAACGCGCAAGATCGACGCAGGATTAAAATCAAGTTACCATTTTTTGAAGATGGAGATGATTTAGAAGTCTTTCTATGGAAATTTGAAAAGGTCATGAGAGCAGAGCGTATTCCAGATGACGAATGGGGATTACACCTGATCGCATTGCTAAAGGGAAAAGCAGCAGAAGCTATCACGCACATGCAGCATGTTGATTTAGAAGATTTTGAACAGATTCGCAAAGAATTGCTGAAGAAGTTCCGTTTGACATCAGAAGAGTACAGAGAAAAACTGAAGAATGCCAGGAAGAAAAATGACGAAACAGCCAGAGAACTCATGAATCGGATTACGCAATGGATAACCCGATGGATCGAACTTTCAGGGAAAGAAAAGAACTTTGACAGTATCGTAGAATTATTGGCAGTGGATACCTTTTTAGACGCACTACCAAAAGAGCAAGCTACGTTCGTACGAGACAGAAGACCAGCCAACGTAGATGAGGCTACTGAAGCAGCAGAAACCTACGAGGTGTCAAGAGGAAACAGGGGACATGAGAATAGAAGTATGTTCAGAGATAACAACAGGGACACATTTAGACACAGGGATAGTCCGTCACCTAGAAGGGATCACAGTAAGCAAGGATTGCGTGACAACAGATCACCAAACAAACACGAAAATCAATCGGTCAAGAACAGAGTATCATTTAAGATCGAATGTTTCAATTGTGGAGGACCCCACAAAGTAGCAGTATGTCCAAACAGAAAACAGAATGCGTTGTACGTACAACCTACATGTGGATCGATGCATACAGCGAGTTGCAGTTGTGCAGCCACGCACCACCAGCACCATGAAAGCATAGACCACCACGCACTGAGAGTGGGAATGCCTTACCTTGAAGAAAAGTTGGAAAGAAATCACAAAATGACGCTATGCGACACATGCAGCAAGATAAATTATCAGCCATCGTGTCAAGTAGAGATAGAAGGCAAGGAAGTGCCAGCATTGAGAGACACAGGAGCTACAATTAGTGTTGTTGATACAAAATTGGTACCAGAAAACAAGTATACAGGCGAGATGCGATCCGTGACATTTGCGTCATGCGACGTCAAGCAAGTACCTGTTGCTAGATTGTTCATGCGAACACCATTTTTTGAAGGAGACGCGGATGTACTAGTAATATCCAGACCAGCATTGCCAGTTTTGGTAGGGAATGCACGATTCTTGAACAAAGAGAAAACAAACACTATTCCAGTTTATCCAGTGATGAAACCTTGCTCAAAAAGAGATGCAAGCGAACAAACTGAAGACCATGTAGAAAACATCCCAGTTGTAATGGAAAGCACCGAGACGATCACAAAGAAACGAAGCGAACCAAACGATACGAAAACAGATGAGCAGTGTGCAGAAGTAGAAACAAGAAGCACGGCAACGGAAGGAAATCAAAAAGAGCTCAAGATCCCAGAAACAAAGATTGTTGATGTTACACCCGAGGAATTGAAACAGGCTCAAAAGGAAGATGAAACTTTGAAGAAATGCAGAGATGCAGCTGATGGGGAAAAAAGAGGGAAATCAAAACAGCAAACAAACCAAATCCGAATTTAAATGGAAGAATGGAATTTTGGTACGAGAATTCACTGAAAAGGAACAGAGAAAAACGCAGATCGTTGTACCCAAGAAGTATAGACAGGGTGTCATGAAATTAGCGCATGATACGCCAATGAGCGGGCATTTAGGTGCTAAGAAAACCAGAAACAGAATTTGGGCTGATTTCTATTGGCCAGGAATTTGTGGTGACATACAACGATACTGCGCATCATGCGACGCATGTCAAAGGTCATCACACAAGGGCAGACAGACGCGTGTACCATTAGGTAAAGTACCCATAGTGGACACACCTTTTGAAAAAATCGCCGTGGATTTGATCGGACCGATCAACCCAGCATCAGATAGAGGGTATAGATATGTTTTGACTGTAGTCGATTATGCAACCAGATACCCTGAGGCAGTACCTCTGAAAACATGTCAGACTACCGAGATTGCAGAGGCACTTTGGACAATTTGGACAAGACTAGGTGTACCAAAAGAGATTGTATCAGACCAAGGAACCCAATTTGTGGGAGATTTGATGCAACAGTTACAGAAACTACTGGACGTGAAAGGCATAAAAACGACACCATACCATGCACAATCAAATGGGTTAGTGGAAAAATTCAATGGTACATTGAAACAGATGATGAAGAAAATGTGTCTTGAACAACCAAAAGAGTGGGACCGGATGATACCAGCTTTGCTATTTGCATACAGAGAAGTGCCACAAGAATCTATGTTGTTCTCACCATTCGAGCTTTTGTACGGCAGATCAGTTAAAGGGCCAATGCAGATTTTGAAGCAACTTTGGATGAAGAGCGAAGTGGAAGAGGAAGAGAAGACGACAGCACAATACGTGATCGATTTGAGAAACAGGATTGAACAAACCTGTATCATAGCTCAGGAAAACTTGCGAAAGGCTAGCCAGAGACACGCGAGAAACTTCAACAGAAGAGCAAAACCTAGAACTATCACAGAAGGTTCAAAAGTACTGTTGTTGTTGCCAGAGAAAAAGAACAAACTACAGCTTACATGGAAAGGGCCATTTACGGTGACTAAGAAAATAAACGATTTCGATTACAAAGTGAATGTGCAGGGCAAAGAAAAAGTGTACCATGCGAATTTATTGAAAAGCTACATTGAGAGAGAAGAAACAGAAGAGGTCGCAGGGGTTATGACTGAACTCAATGTTGAAGGTGGAAAGCACTAGTAGTAGTGCATGATGAATGAAAGCACTAGTAGTAGTGCATGATGAGTGAAAGCACTAATAGTAGTGTATGATGAGTAGCAACACTAGTGGTAGTGTATGGTGAGTGGCAGCATTAATAGTAATGCATGATGAATGGCAACACTAGTAGTAGTGTATGATGGGTAGCAACACTAGCAGTAGTGTATGATGAGTGACAGCACTAGTAGTAGTGCGTGATGATGAGATTGCAGTTGCAGCAACACGATTTCCAAGTGAAGGTGATCAAAGGAAAAGATAGCTGGGAAAGGGCCTTGTGTCACAATTTATTTTAATCATTATGCAGTATTTTCTTTCGTGGAGAACTTTCGTTCTTTGTTGTGTGTTGCGGTTATGGCATGTACTTTTTAGTGACGTCAAGAACATATGACGTAAGATGTGTGTTTGGAACATGTGACGTAGGATGTTGGTTTGAAGAGTTACGTCACTGTGAATCGTTTGGAAGACAGTCAGTCAGGAGAGATTTTGCTCTCGAGTAAAAGTTGTTTTTTTGTGAGGTGTAGTGGGCAGAGAAATGCCGTGTTATGGTCTATGGTAGAATAGACGATTGAGAGCAGAATGCTCAGTACAGTGGTACGTAAAATTTTGTAGTTTAAGAACTACGACTAGTAACCAGATCGACTGATTAGAGTAACGAGTACCGGACCTTGTCCAACGGCCAAGATGGGCAGACAGGCCTGAAACAGTCGAAGGTTTACTTCACGCATCTTTGGGTATGTATTTGTTTATTATATAGCTGATTCGCGTTTGTTAAGTAGTAGATTCGGAAAATGTATTAGTTGTTCGGCTCTAGATCTGAGATTGTATGATATTCGGCGCGCATCGGCGAGTTTGCGGTGTCGTCTGGCGATCGGCGCGCGGGATTGAATGGAATGATCGAAACGTTTTGTGGAGCCTGTTGATTTTGAAATGAATAATTCGTATCGTGGTGAGAGGTTATGTGTTGTGCGGAAATATGTCGTATTCGTGTGTGTGCATGATATTTCGAATTGACTGTTATTACAATATTTATTCGATGTCGGAAACGATCGGGAATCGGCGACAACGTCCGGAAGCCGTTAGGGGTCGTCATCGTTACAGTGTCGTCATTCCGGCGGAAGTAACTTTTTAGCAATGGCGGATTTCTTATGGAGAGATACGTTTTGTATGTGTTGTAGATGCTTCCCTCCCCTATCACCAGCTGAGAAGTTGGATTTGTGTATGCTTCGTGTGGGAATGTGGTTAATCAACGTGGTGTGCGAGATAACAAGTTGATCCTGACGGTGTGCGTGTGGAGCTTCGACGTGTCATCGCGAGAGACAGTGCGATTATTCGACCAGTGGTGTGGCCGAATCAACAGCAGCGACGCTACATCCATCTTTATCCACGGTCGGAGTAATCAAACTGTTTGATCGTTCGAGGATCTAAGCGTTAATTAGTGTCAGTTATTATCGACAGTCATTGCGGAGATGTGACATCGTAGTGGAACAATAAGTGTAGGATGTGTGGTTAGTGCTGTGAACATTGTGCGAATGGTTGAGGGTGTGCGTATTTTACAGATGCATGTATGAATTGAGTGAATATTGCGTAGGTTTGTATACGTCTTGTCTATTGTTTGTCGTGCGAATGAGAAGATCAAATCATTAAAATCGAACAAATATCCAAATATTCCGAGTGGTATATATTCTTCCTCCCTGGTGTGACAAGCACTAGCCAACGGTCAGCGGGTTTTCCATCGCCGGCATTGTCCGCCCCTGAGACTGAGCCAGCTCAGTCTTCCTCTATCGTTATAACTGAGATAACGAAAAGGAGATAGTGATGCATAATCGCTGAGACATCTCAACTAATAATATGGCGGGTCTTTGACTGGTTCTCCTCATATTTCAGTGTCTGACAGGTTCCAACGTGTCATTATACAAAATTCTACTTCCGCTCCCCTCCTTCTGAGATATGGCGTGCCCCAGGGCTCAGTTCTCAGACCAGTCTTGTTTTGCTTGTGTCTGAGGTGATCGCCAGTTAAGGATGTGAACACATATATGCAGATGACACAGTACACAGGTGAACTGAGAAAGATGCTCCTCTCAAACATTCCCGTCTCTTCACAGTCTGAATGACATGGAACAATGTATAGAAGCTGTTAAAGACTGGATGACAGACAACAAGCTAAAGCTCTTACTTACTTACTTACACCTGTCACCCCTACCCGGGTATAGGCCGTCGACGAGACTTACTTACTTACGCCCATCACCCCCCCTGGGGCATAGGCCGCCGACAAGGTCCCTCCAGCCGTCTCTGTCCTGGGCGAGTCTCTCCAGCTGTCCCCAGGTGTGGCCCATCTTCTTGGCATCTGTCTCCAGGTCACGTCGCCAGGTGTTTCGTGGCCGACCTCTCTTCCTTTTTCCCTGTGGGTTCCATCTTAGGGCTTGCTTTGTGGTGTTGGTTGCTGGCTTGCGTAGTGTGTGACCTATCCATCTCCAGCGGCGTTGTTGAAGCTCCACTTCTGCAGGCTTCTGCTTTGTCCGCTGCCACAATTCCTCGTTGCTGATTTTCCCCACCCGGGTCTGCCCTGGGGGACTTGGGTGGGGTTAGGTATTTTTTAGTTCCCAGGGTCACCCTGGTCAGCCCCACAGGGTGGGTTTTTCTCTCTATTCTGGGGCCATGTGTTTCTGTCTACCCTTTGTCCATTCACCTGTATTTGCCTTTTTAAAACTCTCCCTACTGTCTGCACTGCCTGTAGCTCTTGATATTGGATGTGTGTTGCTAAATGGTCTTAGCTTTATTTAGGCCCCATGTGTTAGGTTTATTTAACGTATTTGACCGGCTGGCGACATACATTCAATGTTCTGTTTATTTTTTATTTTTTCGGAAGCAGTGCAGGCACGTCCTGAGAAAGTCTTGTTGCTGTCGGGACGTTAAGCAATGTACAATCAATCAATCAATCAATCGTTGCTGATTTTGTCCGGCCAGCGTATCCCGAGGAGCCTTCTCAGACTGTTGTTGATGAACGTCTGTATTTTCTTGGTGGTCAACACTGTGGTCCTCCAGGTCTCTGCTCCATAGAGGAGTACTGGTTTCACATTGGTGTTGAACAGTCGGATCTTGGTGTTGACTGACAGATCTCTTGAAGTCCAGACGTTCTTCAGCTGGAGAAATGCTGCCCTGGCCTTGCCTATCCTGGTCTTCACGTCAGCATCCGTCCCCCCCTTCTTGTCGACTATGCTGCCGAGGTAGGTGAAGCTCTCCACCTCTTCTAGCGCCTCGCCTTCCAGTGTGATGGGCGTTCCACTGGCAGCGTTGACTTTCAGCACCTTGCTCTTTCCACGGTGGATGTTCAGGCCTAGCCTTGCGGAGTTCACTGCCACTGCGTTTGTCTTTTCTTGCATCTGCTGTTGGGTGTGCGAGAGCAGGGCTAGGTCATCTGCAAAGTCCAGGTTGTCCAGTTGGGTCCAAAGTGTCCATTGGATGCCATTTCGCTTCTGTGCTGTGGATGTCGTCATGACCCAGTCGATGGCCAGAAGGAACAGGAACGGTGACAGCAAACACCCCTGTCTCACCCCTGTCCGGACTTGGAAGGCGTGGGTGAGCTGGTTTCCACAGATCACTCTGCAGGTCAGTCCCTCGTAGGAGTTCCTGATGATTTTGGTGAGCTTTTCAGGTACTCCATAGTGTCTCAGCAACTTCCACAAGGTGGCTCTGTTGACGCTGTCGAAGGCCTTCTCGTAATCAAGGAAGTTGATGTAGAGGGACGAGTTCCACTCTAGCGACTGATCCAGGATGATTCGCAGCGTGGCGATCTGGTCAGTGCATGATCGGTCCTTGCGAAAGCCCGCCTGTTGATCTCGAAGTTGGGGGTCCACTGTGTCCTTCATCCTGTTGAGTAGGATCCTGCTGAAGACCTTGCCTGAGACAGACAGTAGGGTGATTCCTCTATAGTTGGCACAGTTGCTGAGGTCTCCATTTTTGGCAGCTTGACCAGGTAACCCTCCTTCCACTCTGCTGGCACTTGTTCTCTCTGCCAGATTTTCCTGAAGAGGGGGTGGAGCATCTCGATTGTGGTTTCAGTATCCGCCTTTAGCCCTTCTGCCGGTATACTGTCGGGTCCGGCTGCCTTGCCCGACTTGAGCTGTTTGATGGCTTTCCGGATCTCTTCCTTGGTGGGCTCGCTACAGTCTATCGGCAAGTCTCTCTCGGCTACCTGAATGTCTGGTGGGTCTTGTGGAGCTGGTCTATTTAAGAGCTCCTCAAAGTGCTCCTTCCATCTGTTCTGTCCCTCCTCTCCTTGGATGGCTCTTCCCTGTTTATCCTTTACTGGCCTCTCTGGCTTGGCAAACTTCCCTGAAAGCTTTTTTGTGGTGTTGTAGAGCTCTCTCATGTTTCCATGTCGGGCTGCCTCCTCTGCTTCTTGTGCCAGTGACTCTACAAAATTTCTCTTGTCTGCCTTGATGCTATTCTTTACTATTTTGTTGGCTGTTGTGTATGCCTCCTGAGCGCGGGCCTTCTCTGTTCTTGTGCGGCTGTTGTTTACTTCTGCTTTCTTCTTCTTTCTATCTACTACTTTCTCGAGTGTCATTGGTGTTATCCACTCTTTGTGAGTGTGCTTCCTGTAGCCCAACACCTCCTTGCATGCTGCAGTTACTGCGTCTCTCACCCCTCTCCACTGCTCGTCAATGGTTCCTTCGTCCAGAAGCTCTTGGAGAACCTGGAACCTGTTGGAGAGGGCGAGTCTGTACTCCTCATGCTTGCCTGAATCTTTCAGCAGCATAGTGTTGAACCTCTGGCGCTGACAGGTCTCGCCGGTCCAGTTCCTCTTCACTTACTTACTTACTTACTTACGCCTGTCACCCCTACCCGGGTATAGGCCGTCGACGAGAGACCTCCAGCAACTCCTGTCCTGTGCTTCTCCTTCGATTCTACTCCAGGTGGTTCCCAGTCTCTTGATGTCTGCTTGGAGGTCTCGACACCAGGAGTTTCTCGGCCTACCTCTTTTCCTTTTTCCCTGGGGGTTCCATGACAATGCCTGCCTAGTGATACTGGAAGCTGGCTTTCTCAGACTGTGACCGATCCATCCCCATCTTCTTCGCCCAATTTCATTCTCTGCTGTTATCTGCTCTGTTCTCTCCCAGAGTCTGACGTTGCTGATCTTCTCTGGCCAGTGGATTTTCAAAATTCTTCTAAGGCAACTGTTCATGAAGGTCTGTACTCTGTTGACTGTGGTTTTTGTCAATCTCCATGTCTCTGCTCCATATAGGAGAACTGCTTTTACATTGGAGTTGAAAATCCGGACTTTGGTGTGTTGTGACAGCTCTCTGGAACTCCACACTTTTTTCAACTGGAGAAAGGCTGCTCTGGCTTTACCGATTCGTGCTCTGACATCTGCATCAGTGCCGCCTTTTTTGTCTATGATGCTCCCGAGATAGGTGAAGGACTCCACCTCCTCCAACGGGGTGCCAGCAAGCAAGACTGGTTCTTCCCTGGTTGCGTTCAGCCTCATTGTCTTTGTTTTCTGTTTGTGAATGGTGAGGCCCACTTGGGATGAGATGTCAGCAAGCCTCGTGGTCTTGTCCTGCATTTGTTGATGAGTGTGGGACAGTAATGCCAGGTCGTCTGCAAAATCGAGGTCGTCAAGCTGTGTCCACAGTGTCCACTGTATTCCACTTCGTCTGTGCTCTGTGGTCATCTTCATGACCCAGTCTATGGCCAGTAGGAAGAGGAACGGAGACAGCAGACACCCCTGCCTGACACCAGTTCTGACCTGGAGCTCTCTGGTGAACTGCCCTTCGTGGATCACGCGACATGTCATGCCATCATAGCTGCTCTTGATCAGGCGGACGAGCTTTGTGGGTACACCGTAGTGTCGTAGGAGTTTCCACAGAGTCTCTCGGTCCACGCTGTCAAATGCTTTCTCATAATCCACAAAGTTGACGTACAGCGGGGAGCTCCACTCCAGAGACTGTTCCACGATGATGCGGAGAGTGGCGATCTGGTCTGTACATGATCAGTTCTTCCTGAATCCTGCTTGCTGGTCTCTCAGCTGGGGGTCAACGGAGCTCTTCATTCTCTCTAGGATGATCCTGTTGAAGACCTTTCCTGGTACTGACAGCAAGGTGATTCCTCTGTAGTTGGAACACTTGCTGAGGTCGCCTTTCTTGGGAAGCTTGATTAGGTACCCCTCCTTCCAGTCAGCTGGCATCACCTCCTCTTCCCAGATCTTTCCAAACAGTGGGTACAGCATCTCAACTGTTGTCTCTAGGTCTGCTTTCAGAGACTCCGCTGGGATGCCATCTGGCCCTGCTGCTTTGCCATTCTTCAAAAATGCCACTGCTTTTCTGATCTCTTCCCGGCTGGGTCTGTCACAGCTGATGGGTAGGTCGGTCTCTGCCGGCTGGATGTCGGGGGGGGGTCAGGTGGGCTAGGTCTGTTCAGTAACTCTTCAAAATACTCGGCCCATCTGTCGAGTTGGTCTGCTCTGTCTGCAACAGGCTTGCCTTCTTTGTCTTTTACTGGTCTTTCTGTATGGCCATACTTACCCGACAATCTTCTGGTAATGTTGTAGAGCTGTTTCATGTTGCCGCTGCCTGCTGCCTTTTCTGCCTCTGCTGCCAGGCTGTCTGTGTAGGCCCTCTTGTCTGCCCTGATACTCCTCTTCACCTCGCGGTTGGCTTCCGAGTATTCCCCCTGTGCCCTTACTTTGGCTGCTCTCGTGCGACTGTTGTTGACCGCTGCTTTCTTCTGCTTCCTCGCTTCTATCTTCTTCAAGGTCTGTGCCGACAGCCAGTCCTTGTGGTGGTGTTTCCTGAACCCTACAGTGTCTTTGCAGGTTGAGTTCAGCGCCTCTCTAACTGCCTTCCACTGCTGCTCTGTGGTGACCGCCTCCTCTTCATTTACTAGCTCCTGTAGCGCTTGAAACCGGTTGGATAGTTCCTCTTCAGCTTCAGTTTCATTCTGGCAACAACCAGGTGGTGGTCTGAAGCAACGTCGGCTCCTCTCTTCGCTCGGACGTCCTGGAGAGATCTTCGGAACCTTCTCGAGATGCACACGTGGTCGATCTGATTCTCGGTTAAATGGTCCGGTGATACCCATGTCGCCTTGTGGATGCGCTTGTGCGGGAAGACTGTGCCACCTATGACAAGGTTGCTTATGGCGCATAGGTCTGCAAATCTCTCTCCGTTATCGTTCATTACTCCCAAACCCTGCTGCCCCATAACCTCCTCGAAGCCCCTGTTATCGCTGCCGACCTTGGCGTTGAAATCGCCCATGATGATGTTGAAATCTCTTCTAGAGAGGGTTCCAACGATGGTCTGCAGTCTGTTATAAAACTGGTCTTTGGTCTCGTCATCGCTGTCGTTGGTTGGGGCATAGCACTGGATGATGTTCATGCTAATCCTCTTCTGCTGTGTTCTGAACGAGGCTGTGATGATGCGTGGGCCATGGGCTTCCCACCCTATGAGAGCACTCTGCGCAGTTTTGGAGAGCATGAGAGCCACTCCCTCTGTGTGTGGTGCATTGTCCTCCTCATGGCCGGAAAACAGCAGCCTCTCTCCTGTGGTCAGTCTCTTCTGTCCGCTGCCCGTCCATCTGGCCTCACTGATGCCAAGGACGTCGAGACGGTAGTTCCTCATCTCCACTGCCACCTGAGCTGTTTTCCCTGCTTCGTACATGGTCTTCACATTCCATGTTCCGATGTTGATGGTTGCCCTGGTCGAAAGGATGGTAGTCTGCTGAGTGGCTTCCTTTCGGCTTTCACCACCCCGCGTCATAAATCCTCCAGCTGAAGGTCCATCCTCTCCCAGGGCCGAGTCAGTTGTTGGTTTTCTTGTTGGCGTTTCTGTAGCAATGTGTGTTTTTATGGGGTGGGGCAGCTAACCCCACGCCCAACCCTCCTCCTTTCACATCCGGGCTTGGGACCGGCCATGGCGGAGTTCGTCGACGAGAGACCTCCAGCAACTCCTGTCCTGTGCTTCTCCTTCGATTCTACTCCAGGTGGTTCCCAGTCTCTTGATGTCTGCTTGGAGGTCTCGACGCCAGGAGTTTCTCGGCCTACCTCTTTTCCTCTTTCCCTGGGGGTTCCATGACAATGCCTGCCTAGTGATACTGGAAGCTGGCTTTCTCAGACTGTGACCGATCCATCCCCATCTTCTTCGCCCAATTTCATTCTCTGCTGTTATCTGCTCTGTTCTCTCCCAGAGTCTGACGTTGCTGATCTTCTCTGGCCAGTGGATTTTCAAAATTCTTCTAAGGCAACTGTTCATGAAGGTCTGTACTCTGTTGACTGTGGTTTTTGTCAATCTCCAAGTCTCTGCTCCATATAGGAGAACTGCTTTTACATTGGAGTTGAAAATCCGGACTTTGGTGTGTTGTGACAGCTCTCTGGAACTCCACACTTTTTTCAACTGGAGAAAGGTTGCTCTGGCTATACCGATTCGTGCTCTGACATCTGCATCAGTGCCGCCTTTTTTGTCTATGATGCTCCCAAGATAGGTGAAGGACTCCACCTCCTCCAACGGGGTGCCAGCAAGCAAGACTGGTTCTTCCCTGGTTGCGTTCAGCCTCATTGTCTTTGTTTTCTGTTTGTGAATGGTGAGGCCCACTTGGGACGAGATGTCAGCAAGCCTCGTGGTCTTGTCCTGCATTTGTTGATGAGTGTGGGAAGCTAAAGCTCAGTGAAGGAAAAACAGATGCCATTGTGTTAGGCACTTGCTCCAGGTGAGTGTCTCCCATGATGAGTCCTTGATCGTTTGTGGACAGGACATCCCTCTCAAAAAATGGTGTGAAAAAACTAGGTGTTTATATTGATAATGTGCTGTCCATGAATGATCATGTGTCTCACCTGTCCCGCTGCTGCTATCTTGAGCTCAGGAGGCTTAGCTCTGTTAGACAGTACTGTATTTACGATGCCTGAAGCAAACCGCTTGTTCACAGATTTTGTCAAGGCTTGACTACTGTAACTCTGTAATGTCAGGTATGTCGAACGATCTGCTCTACAGGCTCCAGAAGATTCAAAACCAAGCAGCAAGACTTGTACTGAAAAAATCCAAGCATGACCACATCACTCCCTTGCTTTACACTAGCTTCCTGTGAAGTTAGAATTGAATACAAAATTGCTTCCCTCGGTTTTTAGGCCTTTGATAAAACACTCCCGGCATACTTGTCTTCCAGTCTCCTTGTCTATACACCAGGCAGAGTATTGCACTCCAGCACTGACGACAGAATATTGACTACCCCCAGAGTGTCCTTAAAAGCCTTTGGACAGCGGGCCTACCCGGCACCGGCCTCCACGTGGCGTAGGTGGGTAGTCCGCTCAGTCCCTGACTTGAGTGGGCTAGCGGACGGGTGCCATCTTTGTCCAGGATTAGGACTTGATGTCAGCAGATATGTTGTTCAGCCTTTTCACTGGTCCGGTTTTTAAGGAGCTGTGCTAACCTAGGTCGTACCATGTTGGATTGGTCCTTAAAAATACTCGTGACTTTTTGGTCCTTTGGATCCCAAGTGTTTGCCGTGCTTGGAGACCCGTGTCGGGGGAGAAGAGGATCCTGGTGGCTGAGGTTCCCTTTGGGCTGCGGCTCACTGGTGCCAACACTCCACTTCGGCCTTGACTTCTACCTAAACGGGAGGCTAGTCGTACCGGCCTAGTCAATCGGCTCTTGTCACGTTGAGCCCTATCCCACTGTTGACATGCGGGTTGCTATACGGAGCACCATGCTATAGCTTCTGCTGCTGATTAGGTGCTTTACGCCAGTATTCCCCTGCATTCAACGGTGTGATAGAAGGCGGTGGCTCAAACGGTTCAATCGGGCTTACCCCCTTGAGTATATCTTTCGGGCAGTCTCCATTGTGCGTCGGCTGGAGACCCGCCGACAGTTGCACTTTCCCTTGTTGGGCTCGGTGGCGGGCGGGGACCCCCGGGGGATGAATATCTCTACTAATATAATATGGATAAAACCAAAAAACCAAAACTAGCACAGAAACGGCGCATAGACACCGACATTGCACATGACAGTGATTCAGACTGTGAGGAAGCGACGCCTCAGGCGTCGGCCGTATGGCCTCGCTTCCTCATTGTCCATAGCAAGGTGAAGGAGAAACCAGTTACCAAGCTGCATCCTTTTCTGGTGGGGGAGACCCTCAGGAGCCGTGTTGGCAGGCCTGACGCCCAGCGCCTCAGGTCTGGTGACTTGCTGGTGGAGTGCCGTACTCGGGCACACTCCAGCGGGCTACTGGGGCTCTCTTCCATCGGAGACACTCCTGTGGAAGTCACACCCCACAAAACTATGAATTCGTCAAGAGGCGTAATCAAAGATCAAGCTTTGGCAGAACTGTCAGAAGATGAACTTGTAAGGAACCTTAAGTCTCAAGGGGTGACTTGCGTCAGGCGCTTCGCTTCCAAGCGAGGTGGTGGGGAGATCCGTCTCCCTACCATCATCCTGACGTTTGGCACCCCCACCCCTCCTACTACCATCTGGGGAGGTTACTACTCCCTGAGAGTGAAAAAGTACGTCCCTCTTCCCCTCCGGTGCTTTAAGTGCCAAAAGTATGGCCATGGGCAGAAGACATGCCGTCAGGCAGAGGCTTCATGCGCCCGTTGCACTAGGCCCGGACACTCTGCTGAGTCCTGCACAGCCACCCCCCTGTGTGTGAATTGCCAGGGGGCGCATATGGCTTCGGATAAGAAATGCCCTCGTTGGATATCCGAGTGCAAGATTCAGCAGGTGCGTGTGGAGAAGGGGCTGTCCTTTCTGGATGCCAAAAAACTGGTTGAAGGCCCTGGTGCAGCTGCGGCTGCCCCAACCTCTAACACCTCAGTGTATACTTTTAGTGCAGCGGTGGCAGGCAAGCGCCCCACCAAAGACTTTTCATGTCAGACCCCAACTTCTTGGTTGGGGGCGGAGCCTCGGCTCATCTCGCCCCTGGAGAGTAACCCTCCTCCGGTGGTGACAAGGAGCCAGGGAACGCAGAAGGCGGACACTGCCGGTCCGGTTGTGCCGCCTTCTGTTGCCCCTAAGCCTCAGCCCCCACCCAAACCTGTTAGTCAGTCAACTCCAAAGGCTTCTGGCTCTGGTCAGCCTTCTAAGGCCGCTAACTCTAGCGGCAGGAACGCTGCCCAGGACCAGAAGTCTAAGAAATCTATGGGACCGCTGTGCGCACGGGCCCAGAAGGGGAACACAGATGTTCCCCTTCAAAACAAATATGCTGCACTGGAGGAGCGGATGGAGGGAGTGGAAGTTGTTGTTGCTGATGCTGCAGCAGCTCCACCCCCTTCCTCTCCGAAGAACCAGAGGAGGCCCGGGAGCCGGCCCCCCTCTGTTTCTTCAACTCCTTCCAAGGTAAAGGAAAAAGGGGGGAAAAACTCCTTACCCCCAGATCAGACTTAATCATGGACTCTTTGCTTCAGTGGAATTGTCGTGGTTTTCGAGCTAACTTTGAGGAATTACATCTTTTAGTCAAGTTCTATAACCCCTCAGTCATATCTCTTCAGGAGACTTACCTGAAGACTTCTGACCCTGTGTCTTTTAATGGTTTTAATGTTATACATAAAGGCTCTGATTCGGAGAGGCGCTCGGGTGGAGCGGCTCTTCTCATTAGTAGCCAAATTTTATGTAGCCCCGTTAGCATCGACACCTGTCTTCAGGCTGTCGCTGCTCGGGTTACCTTAAAAAAGACCATAACCATATGCAGTATTTACCTGCCACCATCACTGCGGGTCTGTAGCAATGATATTTTTCACTTAGTAGATCAACTGCCCCCTCCCTTTATTCTCATGGGGGATTTTAACGGTCATGCTCACCTTTGGGGTAGTGACCACTATGATGGCAGAGGTCAGATGTTAGAAGATGTTTTTTCTCAACTTAACCTATGTGTCTTTAACGATGGCTCACCTACATACTCTAACTCAGGTTCCGGATCTAGTTCTGTTCTAGACCTCACTGTGTGTGATCCTTCTCTCATGCTGGACTTTGACTGGAAGGTTCACGATGACCTGTGTGGTAGTGACCACTTCCCAGTAGTCCTGTCATCGGTCAGCTGTGAGGAGGATTCGCCGGTGGGGCGCTGGAATCTCAAGAAAGCTAACTGGTCTCTGTTTGCCTCTCTCTGTCAGTCTCGTCTTACAGAGGAGGTGGTCATGTCAGCTGAAGAACCTGTTTCTTGTTTTACTTCTATTTTGTTGGAGGTTGCAGGTGAAACCATCCCTAGAACTTCCACATCACTCCCTCGGAAGCCGAGAGTACCATGGTTCAATGAAGAGTGCCGCAAGGCCCAAACAATGCGCAAATCTGCTCAGCGACGTGCATTTCGTAATCCGTCGCAAGCAAATATTTTAACCTTTAAAAGACAGCGGGCGAAAGCCCGTTATATTTTTAAACGTGAACGCCGTGCTTCCTGGAGACGCTTCGTCTCATCTTTATCTTCTAGGACTCCGTCCCAAAAAGTCTGGAAGGCTGTTCGAAGAATTAGGGGCAGGGGTGGCTCGGCTTCTGTCGGCCATCTTAGAGATGGTGCCAGTTTGGTCAAAGATAAAAAGGCTGTGGCCAATTTGCTTGCCTCCACCATTGCCCATAATTCTTCAACAGAGCATTATTCACCTTTCTTCCAGAGAGAGAAGGAGAAGCGAGAATCTTGTGCTTGTGATTTTATATCGGATAACTTGGAAGACTATAATGCCCCTTTTACGTTTTCAGAATTGCAGCAAGCCATGCAGAAATGTACTGACTCTGCTGCTGGATTAGATACCATCCATTATCAGCTCATAACACATCTGCCTGAGGATTCACTCCTTGTACTTCTCAAGGCCTTTAACCATATCTGGATAACCGGTCATTTTCCGCCATCTTGGCGCCAGGCTGTGGTTGTGCCAATTCCCAAGCCGGGTAAGGATCCTTCCGACCCGGGCAACTACCGGCCAATAGCTTTGACATCATGTTTATGTAAAACTATGGAACGCTTGGTCAACGCCCGACTGGTGTGGCATCTTGAGTC
The DNA here is from genome assembly GCA_036245525.1 of Semisulcospira habei. Lineage (NCBI taxonomy): Eukaryota > Metazoa > Mollusca > Gastropoda > Semisulcospiridae > Semisulcospira > Semisulcospira habei. Next base: position 124,280,585 of record BTPG01000002.1, on the reverse strand, counting down.
ACAGGGTCTCATCACAGACCTCCAGTGCGGTTTCCGGCGCTTCCGTAGTACAACTGACCATCTAGTCCGCTTTGAGTCTTTTATCCGAGATGCTTTTGTCAACAAGCAGCATGTCTATGCAATTTTCTTTGATCTTGAAAAGGCATATGACACTACCTGGAAGCATGGTATAATGTCTGATTTGTCGGACATGGGTTTTAAAGGGCATCTGCCCGTTTTTATTCACAATTTTTTGTCCAACAGGTCGTTCCATGTCCGTGTGGGCTCCACCCTCTCCGACTCCTTTGAACAGGAGATGGGTGTCCCGCAGGGCAGTATTCTATCTCCTGTTTTATTTAGCATTAAAATAAATAACATTGTAAAGGCCGTCAAGGATGATTCTGAATGCTCTTTGTTTGTGGACGACTTTGCTTTGTGTGCACGAGGTCGAGGACTTGCGTCCCTTGAGAGGCGCTTGCAGCTGTGCGTTGATCGCATCCAGGGGTGGGTGTCTCTCAATGGATTCAGATTCTCGCCCTCCAAGACAGTCTGTGTGCATTTTACTAACCAGACGAAATTTTTTCCAGAACCTAGCCTGAGCATTGCTGGAGTGCCAATTAAGGTGGCTGAAGAGGCTAAGTTTTTGGGGGTCATCTTTGACAAAAGATTGACCTTCTGCAACCATGTTAACTACCTTAGAACCTCTTGTCGGAAGGCCCTCGACATTCTTCGTGTCGTTGGTCGTACTGACTGGGGTGCAGACCGCATCGTCTTACTTCGACTGTACCGGGCCCTTGTTCGGTCCAAACTGGATTACGGCTCTGTGGTATATGGCTCGGCTTCCAAGTCTGTTCTGCAGCGTCTGAACACAATTCACCATCAAGGTCTGCGCATATGTCTGGGAGCCTTCAGGACATCTCCAGTTCCTAGTCTGTATGCAGAGGCAGGGGAGCCTTCTCTCAGGCTCCGCCGCATCCGCCTCATGCTCAGCTACGTTCTGAAGCTGAAGGCCCATCCAGAAAATCCTGCCTATGATTGTGTTTTTAACCCGTCGTTTGCAGAGATTTACGATGCCCATCTGGGAGCTGTCCGTCCACTTTCCTTCCGTGTCCGACCTCATCTGCAGGCGGCCGGAGTGGACCTGGACAAAGTTTTGGAATCTCTGCAACACGTCACTCCACCCTGGCTACTACCAGTTCCTGACATCTTGCTGGACTTGACTGCCCACAAGAAGGATTGTACTCCACCAGCCATATACCAACAGAGCCTCAATGAACTCCTTTCAATTTTTCCTGGCTATTGTCGTCTTTATACGGATGGGTCCAAGTCTGAGGATGGAAGAGTGGCTGCGGCTGCAGTGTCCTCTCGCCATCCTAGACGCCCATTTAAGCTCCGTCTCCCTGACCATTCCTCTGTATTTAGTGCAGAACTGCAGGCCATTCTGCTAGCACTCAAGCATGCCTATCAGTCTCGGGAAAGGAACTTCCTGATTCTGTCTGGCTCTCTTTCTGCCCTGCAGGCCCTTCAGGGCGCGGGAACAGACCATCCACTGCTGGTGCAGATTAGAGAGCTCTACGCGGACTTGATGAAGGAATATTATGACATCATTTTTATTTGGGTCCCAGGCCATGTGGGCATCGAAGGCAACAGAATCGCAGATTCTGCTGCCAACAGTGCCCGCAGTGACCCTGTCCCTGACACACAGACTGTCTATAGTGATTTTAAACCTGTTATTAGTGCGTACATAGCCCGCGAGTGGCAGTCCGAGTGGGACAAAGAGGAAGGGAACAAGCTTCATGAAGCTCTTCCTAAGTTGTCTGACAGTCTACCTTTCCGCTGCGGCAGCCGCCGTGAGGAGACTGTCCTTGCTCGGCTCCACATCGGGCACACATATGTTACGCACTCTTACTTACTTAAACAGGATGAGCGTCCATGGTGTTTTGCCTGTGATGAGCAGTTTTCTGTTCGACACTTTTTGCTGTATTGTGCTGACCTAATTGACACCAGATATAAACACTTCACAGCAGACTCCTTGAAGGTTTTGTTCCGGGATGTTCCCCCGGACAAAATCTTCAATTTTTTGAGAGAATGCAATATTTTTAACAAGATCTGAGCATTCATAGACTATGTGAATTTTTTATTTGCCCTTTTTGAGAGTCTGTAGACGTTTCTTTTCCAGACATGTGCGACATTTTAGCCTGAGATTTTTAATCTATATTTACATCTTGTCTTAAGACCTTGCTTTTAGTCTGGCTGACCAGATTTTTACCCATCCCGCCGTGAGATGGCCTTAGTCGCCTGCTCGGCGTTAAACCCAAATAACTAACTAACTAACTTTGGACAGCGGTCCTTTTCTTTCCAAGCTCCAAAAGTGTGGAATGGTCTTCCCCATGGTAATCTAGCCCTGAAAATAGCCAAAGATGGTGCACCATCTTTGGCTATTTTCAGGGCTAGATTAAAAACTTTTTTTTTTCAACTTGGCCTTTGAAAGGGATTGATAAACCCTACATTTTCCCATCAGCGTGTATATATCTGATCAGGCTCTTGAAATGTTATGTTTATTATTTTAGTATTGTGTCAGTGTGCATTTGGACCTATGAATGGTTGTGTTTTTGTACGTTGTCTCTACTTTAGTTAGTTAATTTCAGTTAGTTAGATTATCTAGATGTAAAGCGCTCTGAACCTTTCTTTGTGGGGATATAAATGCACTATAATAGAAGAGTTATATATTACTTATTATTATTATTATATTTTTAAAAAAAAAGGCTAACGGAACCGATATATTCGATGTCGGAACACAATGTGACACCAAATTTCAAAACTTAATTTCGAAACAATATTTCGAGACAATTGCAGATATCGGGACTAAATATGTACGCTTCATACGTATCAGAGTTACGCTTTTATATGTCCACACTGTTCATATGAGTTTCATAACTCTACATCTTCTAGTCCACTCTGCGCTTTAACCAATCGTAACACCCTCAACTTTAGGATGCAAACGAGGCCGAGCTATGTAAAAGGTCAAAAAGACCACGTTGATTCACAGCAGCCTTTACAACATGCATGGGCTCATGAAAATCTATGCTTCTTGTGGATGGAAGGCCCTGGATACGCAAATAAGTCCGCAGTGGCTTACTCATCCGAGTTACCTAATAAGGATGTAAAGAGAGTATGCAAAATGCACAGATTCCCATGAGCCGATTCAGTATCTGGGGGCTCAACGTGATCTGTGTCAACTGCAGTTGTACTGGTCTGACTTAGCTATTAGACACTTTTACCAGCCAGAATGAAGAGAGAACAGAAAAGGACTGAACTGGAAGGGGAATTGTAACGCCAGAGTAACGGCTTAACAAAACAAACACGGAGCAGCGCTGGCGCTGATGACAGATAGCTTGACAGATAGCGTGACCCTCACCCACCTCACTTACCACAACCCTCTCCCTCCCCTTGGCGTTCGACCTAAGACTGAATTAATTCAAATAAAATCACATTATTATTAGGGATTTTCACATAAAATTATATTTAATGGTGCTTTGTGAATTCATTGTAAAAATGCAACAAACACACATACAAAAGTAATAATGTGAATATAATGTTGGCAGACTTTTTATGCTGATAGTCATTGCCAGTTGTAAGAAAATGCAGTGATGCTGCGGGGAAAAAAAGGACGCACAAAATCTCCAGAGTTCCCTTTTTCAAAATTTGACAGCTATGACACACATTATAATAGTACACTAGCTTAAACTACTTGAAAGTGAACATCTCTTGTATGAAGCTAAGCAATCGACAAAGCTCAATGTGCGCAAAGAAGACAATAGCATCTGATGAAGAAATAATGGGGAGTGAGGGTACAATTTTATATTTTCAGAAAATATGTCAAGGTGATGTGTAATACTTGTGCAAAGTTGGACATACACCTGTTTGTTTTCTTTTCAATAGTAACATCTTAAACATTTACATAGTTGTAATTTTATACAGAATGACCATATTTTGTGCATCAGCAGGAAATTATTATGAAAACAGCAATCGTTGCAACTTTTTCTTCCTCTGTATGAGCAATAACTGTCATAAATAGTGTCACTTCCTGTTTCTTTGCGTTTTATATTTTTTTGGCTGTGCATACTTCAGACCATATAGTAGCATCACCAAAAATATCAGACAAGACAATATCTATCTCGGATTCTTCTAACATATATTGTCATAATCAACAGAAGTACCTGTCTAAAAAGCATCATAGCTGAAAACAAACAACAAGATGGGATTAACCAGCTTACAAAGTCCCTTCAGTAGGAGAGCTGTCAAGGGTCTCTACCTGTTGTCTTTGACCTGATACTGATGTTGTAATAACCCCTATTGAAAAAGCCTTACAGATTTGTCAGTGCCTCAGTGAGCTTTGTGAGGGGCACAGTACATGCGCATCATTGGTTTAAATAAAACGTCATTTGTCATATATATATATATAACTTTCCATGAATATCACTTTGGCTTCTACACTTCAAACCAATGGCAACAAAACTAAAATTTCATGGTATAATTTCAGTCCTATAATTTGTGTGAAGTCAGGCTGACTTTACCAGTATGTGATACACTGCATGCACGCCCTCTTCTGTCAGTGAGTTGGTGTGAGTGTCCGTGTGTGTGTGTGAGAGTGAGAGAGAATTACATCATGTCTAGAGTATTGCGTCTGATGAAGTTGATGTTTTTGCATCACCGTCACTGTCTCATTTTTTCAGAAGTCGGGGTTTTCACTTTCTGCAAATAATTAATTTTTACTGGAAAAGTTGAAAAATTACAAACTGGCTAAAAAGAATCATCCAATGTCTCTCTCCAAGCTAGCTATATACAAAATTTCAAGTGAATATTAAAAAAAAAATGTGTGGACTCAGATGTGGGTCAACCGACTTTCTATAAACAGCCATTTAAGTCTTCAATCAGATATCCGATTTCAGTATGCTCGGAGGCTCTGTTTAGATACCCCTAACAATTCCTGCTTTTTTGCCTGAATACTGACTGACATACCTTAATACCAGTGCATGTCCCTGATATCTTCAAGTCCGCCATCGTCCGTCCTCTCCTAAAAAAACACAATCTTGACCCAAACAAACTCAAAAACTATCGCCCAGTCTCCAATCTCTCTTTCCTGTCCAAGCTTCTTGAGAAGGTTATTCTCAACCAGCTCAACCTCCACCTCACCGACAACAACCTCCTCAGTCCCTTCCAGTCTGCCTATCGCAAACATCACAGTACTGAAACAGCCCTTCTACATATCTTAAACGACCTGCTTCTCTCCACCGACTCGGGCAACATCTAGCCCACCCGGGTCTGCCTTGGGGGACTTGGGTGGGGTTAGGTATTTTTTAGTTCCCAGGGTCACCCTGGTCAGCCCCACAGGGTGGGTTTTTCTCTCAATTCTGGGGCATGTGTTTCTGTCTAATAATAATAATAATAAAGGTAATTTGTATAGCGCCTAATCACCAAGGTGCTCTAGGCGCTTTACAATCACAGTAATGAAACAGTGAAGCAGAATACACAAACAAGCACATACAACAAAAAATATACATTAATTTACAAGGGCAAAAACTCACACCACACACTCACACACACACACACACACACACACACACACACACACACACACACACACACACACACACACACACACACGCATGATGGGCCGGCAGACAAAATGGTCTTTACGTATATGCAACAGAGAAAAGGTGTGTTTTAAGCTTGGATTTGAAAATGGAAAGAGATGATGAGTGACGCACATCAGCTGGGAGAGCGTTCCATGTAATGGGACCAAAATACGAAAATGCACGATGACCTTGAGTGACCTTATTACGTCTAGGGATACGGAAAACACGAGTGTCTGAAGCAGAGCGTAGTGAGCGGGACGGTGTATACAGCTGGACAAGATCAGACAAGTAAGGAGGGGCAGAACCAGAGATGATGTTGAAACAAATAACACAGACTTTATACTGAATTCTGTATGAAACTGGCAGCCAGTGCAAATTAGCTAGTAGAGGCATAATGTGTTCACGTTTCGGTACACGAAAAATCAGACGTGCAGCACAGTTCATGACTCTCTGGATTTGGTCAAGAAGATTTTGCGGAACACCGGACAAAAGAGAATTGCAATAGTCTATTCAGGACAGCACAAGGGAGGTAACAAGTGTTTTGGTAACTTCAACAGTCAGCAGATGTCGAACAGTGCTGATCCTTCTGAGTTCAATGAAGGCAAGCTGGCAAACTTTCTTCACTTGTCTACCCTTTGTCCATTTACCTGTATTTGCCTTTTTAAAACTCTCCCTACTGTCTGCACTGCCTGTAGCTCTTGATATTGGATGTGTGTTGCTAGATGGTCTTAGGTTTATTTAGGCCCCATGTGTTAGGTTTATTTAATGTATTTGACCGGCTGGCAACATACATTCAATGTTCTGTTTATTTTTTATTTTTTTTTCACAAGCAGTGCAGGCACGTCCTGAGAAAGCCTTGTTGCTGTCGAGACGTTAAGCAATGTACAATCAACCAATCAATCAATCGGGCAACATCTCCCTTCTTACGCTACTCGACCTCTCTGCCGCCTTCGACACTATAGACCACTCTGTCCTCCTCCACCTCCTTCGTCACTCCTTTGGCATCACTGACTCTGCTCACTCCTGGTTTCTCTCCTACCTCTCCGACAGACAGCAGTCCGTCACCATCGATGGTGTCTCCTCCAACCCAGTCATGCTCTACTGCGGAGTTCCACAGGGGTCCATCCTGGGCCCGGTCCTTTTCACACTCTACACCTCTCCCCTGTCCAACATCATCCAGTCTCACCACATACACCACCACCTCTATGCTGACGACTCACAACTACTAGACAAAGACAAATTCGACAACACTCAGTCACTACTGACTCACACGGCCGACTGCTACGAAGACGTGAAAAACTGGATGACGGCAAACAAGCTTAAACTGAACGACGACAAAACGGAAGCCATGCTGGTAGGCACTCGCCAGAAACTTTCCCAGCTCTCTCTCCACCTTCAACTCGACAGCACCCCCATCTCCCTCTCTGACTCGGCCAAAAACGTTGGCGTTATCCTCGATTCCTCTCTTTCCATGACCAGCTTCGTCTCCGCCACGACCCAGGCATGCTACTTCTGCCTCTGCCGCATCAGTCAGATCAGAAAATACCTCACTACCGAAGCTGCCACCAAACTTGCTGTCTCTCTCATCCTATCCCGCATCGACTACTGCAAGCCTCTTCTTTCCGGCCTCCCTCACTCCACCACTTTCACTCTCCAGCGCGTCCAGAACAATGCTGCCCGCCTCGTCCTCAGAAAGACCCTCTCCGCCTCCACATTCCCTGCACCAAACTCAGCACTTTTGGCCCCCACTCCTTCTCAGTATACGGTCCATCCACCTGGAACACTCTCCCACTCTCTCTCCATCAGAAACGCTCTCTCTCCTCCTTCCAGTCCGCCCTCAAAACTCACCTATTTCAACAGTTCTAGCACTATATCACCACACTCCCCACCCCAAGCTGACTGTCATAATGTATTTCACTATTTGTGGTACGTGAGTCGTTGTCTAAAGCGTGCACATGCGTGCGCGAGTTGTGAGTGCATGCTTAGATTACTTACTTATTTACGCCTGTCACCCCTGCCAGGGTATAGGCCATCGACGAGAGACCTCCAGCGACTCCTGTCCTGTGCTTCTCCTTCAATTTTACTCCAGGCGGTTCCCAATCTCTTGATGTCTGCTTGGAGGTCTCGACGCCAGGTGTTTCTCGGCCTGCCTCTTTTCCTTTTTCCCTGGGGGTTCCATGACAGTGCCTGACTAGTGATACTGGTAGCTGGCATTCTCAGACTGTGACCAGTCCATCCCCATCTTCTTAGCCCAATTTCATTCTCTGCTGTTATCTGCTCTGTTCTCTCCCAGAGTCTGACGTTGCTGATCTTCTCTGGCCAGTGGATTTTCAAAATTCTTCTAAGGCAACTGTTTACTCTGTTGACTTATAAGATACGCGCATTATAAATACCGTAATTATTATTATTATTATGTGACCTTGTGATGAAGCTCTATGCTCGTGCATAGTGCTCACACATTAGGTTAAATACGGTACGGTTTTTGTTAACGGTTTGTTTTGTGCCGATAGTCCGTGAGGCCGTGGCCCAAGTGAAATCTTTAAGACATGGTTAACACGGGAGTTTTAGTGAGTTCTGTTATAGTGAGTTCTAGGCGAAAGCTCAGTCTGGCAGAGCAGTAAATGCATTAGTACGGGCTTTCTTGTTGGAGGAAACAGATGTGTTTGAGATACCTAGCCCGTATTCCAAGACTCTGAAACCTAGAATTCAGGTATGTTTCTATATGTATTATTGATAGTTGCTTAGTTAAAGACGGTATGCTTTGGTAAGAGTAATTTGGTTGTGTAGTGTTGACTGGTTTGGTTCAGTTATGTGGGTTTGGAATTCAGTGAGGTAACCAATGTTTTCGTATATAGTTATTTACCGAGATGGATAACTAAAGGAATGCGAGTTAGTTATGTACCGAGATGGATAACTAGGGAATGTGAGGTGTGTATGTCTAAGTCGCTATGAAGGTAGTACGTGGTTGGTTAAGCATAGTCTTTTCCAGTGTATAGAATAGTGTATGGTGAGAGTGTTAGGTTATAGTCTGTTCAAAGGTAGTGACAGAGTTATGGGGTGTTATGAAAGTAGTTTGGTTATGAAGCACGCGTGTGTGTATGAATGAACGTGTGAGTTATTTGTATCAGCCAGGTTACGTAATGTTTCTCATGTCATCCAATATGTTGAGTGTTTAGCAAGTGTTACGATTTGAGTCCTTATTGTTGTTTAGAGTGCTTGTCGTGGAGAGAGAGAGACGGACGCTGAGACGTCAGTCACCAGGACCTAACGCGAGGTCATATCTCCAATTCTTCACTCAGGGAGTGAGCGGCCGGGACCAAGACACCCGAGTCACAGCGAGAACTGCGCTACAGTACGAGAAACGAGGACAGCCACGATACGACTCGAGGAGCGTACGTGAAAGGACTTGCACGCCTAGACGTGAGAAGGACTTGACAGTAACCAGGCGAGAACACCAAACAGGTTGGAGACTGTGAGAAGCTAATACCTAACCTGGCATAGATATTGTGTATATGTGGTAGTGGTGTATATAGGTGTGATAGTTGTGAGCGTTTCTTTCTTTTTATCTTGCATAAAAGTTACTTTAGAAAGGGAGCCTGTGTGTTGAGTTTTACCGCATGAATGCGCCCGTCTGAGTCAGTGGCGGTGTATGCGTCTGTTATGCGAGAGTCTGTGCGTACGACTGTGGGCAAGTCCGCGTGCGTTACAGTGGTGACCCTGATTTTAGGGTATTTTAGAGTAGTACGGGCGCTAGTGGAGTAGCGGATTAAGAGTAAGGTTTATTGCTATGTGCGGGTTTGGTTGTTTGTGTTAGATTCCCCTCTCCGATTCTAGGGGGTAAGATCCGTTGTTTCTGCACTTTTCTGGATCTTATGAGGAGCTAGTTCTTGTTTCTTTCTTTTGTATAGGTAGTATTCTTTTTCCTTGCTCTTCTTTCTATCTTTCTTATTTTTCGTTCCATCTGGACGTCAAGTAGGTCGCTGTTCTTTTGCGTAGGTTGTTATTTTTGCCGTTGATTTGTATTTTTACGTTTTCAAGTTTTTGGGAAGTGATTATAGTAAATATAGAGTCGGACCCGGTAGAGGCTTGTATTAAACATGGTGAGAGGTTAGGGCTTAGAGATGAGAAACTTTTTGATTATGTTGAGAAGTGTAAGGATAGGGAGGATAGGGCGAGAGAAAGAGAAGCTCAGAGAGAGAGAGAAGAGAGAGAAAGAGTGCTTAAGAAAGAGGAGTTAGAAGCTCAGAGGGCGTTTCAGAGAGAGAAGGACGACAGGGAACATGCGTTAAGAGAGAAGGAACTAGAGTATCAGAGGGTAGAAAAGGAGAGAGATAGGGAGGTACAACTACAGTTAGCTCGAGATGCGGGGTCTAGAACAGCTTCAGAGAGTGATTCAGTAGACCGGGGCATACGTAATTTTCCTAGACTGCCAATGTTTAAGGAGTCTGTTGACTCCATTGACGCTTTTTTGTGTCGTTTCGAGGCTCACGCGCAGGCGTTGAGTTGGCCTTCTGCCAACTGGCCCGTTTTGCTTTCGTCTGTGCTAGAATGTCAGGCCTTGAGTCTTTTCCATAGCTTGAAGTCGTTTCGGGGAACGTAGATTACGAGACTTTGAAGGAGTGTCTCTTGCAGAAGTTCCATTGTAGTGCGGAGGGTTTTAGAGAACGCTTGAGAGCTTGTCGGCCAGAGACAGGGGAATCGTTTGTGTCGTTTGGCAAACGATTGTCTCATTTGCTCGTACGTTGGGTCGAATTGTCAAAGATCGACCACACGTACGAGGCATTGTTCGATCTCATGTTGGCGGAACAGTTCTTTGGTAGCGTTTCCAAGGATCTAGCGGTATTCTTGAGGGAGCGTAACCTCAAGACTACGGACGAGTTAGTACAGAACGCAGATGCTTTTCGGATGGCGCATCCGACGAAAAACCTCGCGCGTAGGACCGAGACACCGCCAGTCGGGTTGGTCGCTGCTAACACGACTGGGGGTTACCGGGGCATCAATACCTTGCGTGGGACCCAGCTGTTTAACGGTAGAGGTTCTTTCCGGTTTCGACGGGGGGATATGGGTACTAACAGTGGCGTTCGCGATCCGTACGCACGAGGAGAAGCATCTGGTCGTGGGTATGGTCATGGTCGTATGGCGAATTCGGACACTCAGTGTTTTGCGTGTCGTGGGTACAGGCACTTCAGTCGGAACTGTCCTTACAATAGTGCAGGCGCGCAGTATGCTGGTTATCAGGAGCACGGTCATCTTGCTCACCAGTGTCCTGGCGTCACTGGTCGGGTAGATGGGGCTGGGCAGCTCACTCACACGGCCAGTGTTGCCGTGCCCATTGGAGAGGAACCGCGGCTGGGCGTTTTGTGCTCGGCTGGCGGAGGTGGGTTCCTACCGATAGTAGACGGGAGGGTAAATGGAGCCGTAGTTACCGTTTTGCGCGACTCAGGTGCCACGACAGCGGGGGTCAGGCGTAGCTTAGTGAGGGAAGATCAGTTCACGGGCGAGACGCAGCACATAGTTTCGTTCGGAGGAAAGATAGAATCGTTTCCGGTAGCCAAGGTAGATGTTGACTCCCAATTCTTTTCTGGGGAGTTGACTTGTTGTGTTATCGATGAGCCTGTCGTGGACTTGATCATCAGAAACATGAGGGATGTTCAGCCGGGCGTGGGTATATTCGGGGCATTTGCGCGGCATGTCGCGAGTGGCGTGGGCGTGCGCGATGAGGATGAAAAGTCTGTGTTGTTTGGGGCTGTGACTGTGGTAGAGCCTGAGGGTAACGATGCGTTGCCGTTGCCTACGCTTCCATCCCCACAGGCGGAGACATTCAAGGATGTGCATTACGACGCCAACTTGTCGGAGGCACAGCAGAATGAGTTAGCAGCTACCTTTGCGATGTTTTCAGGGGTGCTCACAACGGTGCCTGGCATCTGCAAGGGGCCGATTATGCATGAGATCCGTCTGAGAATGGAGAAACCGATCTGGCGGTCACCATACCCTATGCCATTCGCCTCTACAGGCGTCATTATTGACGAGGTGCGTTCGATGTTGCAGCAGGGGGTGATTGAGCCGTCGGCATCGCCCTACACCTCACCCGTTGTTCTGGTGAAGAAGAAAGACGGGCAGTGGAGGTTTTGCATTGATTTCCGGGCTTTGAATGCGGTCACGGTATTCGACGCAGAGCCGATTCCAGATGTGGAGGATTTGTTTACTCGGTTAGCGGGTATCCAATACTTCATGAAACTCGATCTGTCCCCTCGCGCTGGGACCATACGGCGTTGAGGCGCGTCCCCTGGGTGGTGGATAGGGGGTCCCTCGTGAGAGGGGTGCACCGAATGAAATAAGGTGCCGTGAACCAACATGGTCTAAGGGAAGGTGACCCCGACAGAAAACCCCTGGTCCTCCTAGTAAGGGGGTTGGGCGTGGGGGTAGCTTCCCCACCCTGCAAAAAAGGAAATAACTACAAAAACGCCGACGAAAAGACTAACAGTAATTCCTTTCCTGGAGGAGGAAGGTTCTTCTACTAGAAGACTTATGACGTCCTGTGGTGAAAGCCGGAAGTCTTCGGAAGCCACAGGACCGAGCCGCCTCTCTCTATCCAGGGATACAACCATGGGCACATGGAACGTCAAGACCATGTACCAGAGCGGCAAGGCCGCCCAGATAGCAGCGGAAATGCAAAAGTACAACCTTTCCCTGCTAGGCATCAGTGAAGCCAGATGGACGCAGTCTGGCCAGAAAAGGCTGTTAAGTGGGGAGATGATTCTGTATTCAGGTCATGAAGAGGAGAATGCCCCCCATACAGAAGGAGTAGCACTCATGCTGTCACCAGTGGCACAGAGAGCGCTGATGGGCTGGGAACCTCTTGGGCCAAGAATTATAACAGCAGCCTTTAGAACCAAGAAAAAGCTCAAGCTGAACGTCATCCAGTGTTATGCGCCCACTAATGACAATGACGAGGAAGAGAAACAAGAGTTCTACGACCGACTCCAGAGTGCCGTGGACAAATGTGCGGAGCGAGACATCACCATCGTCATGGGCGATTTTAATGCCAAAATAGGGGAGGACAACACCGGATACGAAGAGGTGATGGGGAGACAGGGACTAGGCTCGGAGATGAGTGAGAACGGGGAGAGGTTTGTAGACTTTTGTGCTCTAAACCGACTTGTCATTGGAGGCAGCATCTTCCCACACAGAAGAATACACAAAGCAACTTGGGTCTCACCTGACCATACAACAGACAACCAAATAGACCATATCTGCATTAGCAAGAAATTTAGAAGATCCCTTCAAGATGTTCGAGTGAGGAGGGGAGCAGATGTCGCCTCAGACCACCATCTGCTTACCTTAAGAATGAAGCTCAAGCTAAAGAAAAGCCGCACAGAGACAACAAGAAGACAGCGCTATAATGTAGGCCTCCTGAGAGAAACTGGAGTTAGAGAAGAGTTCAAACTGGTGCTGTCCAACCGGTTTCAAGCGCTACAGGAGCTAGTAAATGAAGAGGAGGCGGTCACCACAGAGCAGCAGTGGAAGGCAGTTAGAGAGGCGCTGAACTCAACCTGCAAAGACACTGTAGGGCTCAGGAAACACCACCACAAGGACTGGCTGTCGGCACAGACCTTGAAGAAGATAGAAGCGAGGAAGCAGAAGAAAGCAGCGGTCAACAACAGTCGCACGAGAGCAGCCAAAGTAAGGGCACAGGGGGAATACTCGGAAGCCAACCGCGAGGTGAAGAGGAGTATCAGGGCAGACAAGAGGGCCTACACAGACAGCCTGGCAGCAGAGGCAGAAAAGGCAGCAGGCAGCGGCAACATGAAACAGCTCTACGACATTACCAGAAGATTGTCGGGTAAGTATGGCCATACAGAAAGACCAGTAAAAGACAAAGAAGGCAAGCCTATTGCAGACAGAGCAGACCAACTTGACAGATGGGCCGAGTATTTTGAAGAGTTACTGAACAGACCTAGCCCACCCGACCCCCCCGACATCCAGCCGGCAGAGACCGACCTACCCATCAGCTGTGACAGACCCAGCCGGGAAGAGATCAGAAAAGCAGTGGCATTTTTGAAGAATGGCAAAGCAGCAGGGCCAGATGGCATCCCAGCGGAGTCTCTGAAAGCAGACCTAGAGACAACAGTTGAGATGCTGTACCCACTGTTTGGAAAGATCTGGGAAGAGGAGGTGATGCCAGCTGACTGGAAGGAGGGGTACCTAATCAAGCTTCCCAAGAAAGGCGACCTCAGCAAGTGTTCCAACTACAGAGGAATCACCTTGCTGTCAGTACCAGGAAAGGTCTTCAACAGGATCATCCTAGAGAGAATGAAGAGCTCCGTTGACCCCCAGCTGAGAGACCAGCAAGCAGGATTCAGGAAGAACCGATCATGTACAGACCAGATCGCAACTCTCCGCATCATCGTGGAACAGTCTCTGGAGTGGAGCTCCCCGCTGTACGTCAACTTTGTGGATTATGAGAAAGCATTTGACAGCGTGGACCGAGAGACTCTGTGGAAACTCCTACAACACTACGGTGTACCCACAAAGCTCGTCCGCCTGATCAAGAGCAGCTATGATGGCATGACATGTCGCGTGATCCACGAAGGGCAGTTCACCAGAGAGCTCCAGGTCAGAACTGGTGTCAGGCAGGGGTGTCTGCTGTCTCCGTTCCTCTTCCTACTGGCCATAGACTGGGTCATGAAGATGACCACAGAGCACAGACGAAGTGGAATACAGTGGACACTGTGGACACAGCTTGACGACCTCGATTTTGCAGACGACTTGGCATTACTGTCCCACACTCATCAACAAATGCAGGACAAGACCACGAGGCTTGCTGACATCTCGTCCCAAGTGGGCCTCACCATTCACAAACAAAAAACAAAGACAATGAGGCTGAACGCAACCAGGGAAGAACCAGTCTTGCTTGCTGGCACCCCGTTGGAGGAGGTGGAGTCCTTCACCTATCTCGGGAGCATCATAGACAAAAAAGGCGGCACTGATGCAGATGTCAGAGCACGAATCGGTAAAGCCAGAGCAGCCTTTCTCCAGTTGAAAAAAATGTGGAGTTCCAGAGAGCTGTCACAACACACCAAAGTCCGGATTTTCAACTCCAATGTAAAAGCAGTTCTCCTATATGGAGCAGAGACATGGAGATTGACAAAAACCACAGTCAACAGAGTACAGACCTTCATGAACAGTTGCCTTAGAAGAATTTTGAAAATCCACTGGCCAGAGAAGATCAGCAACGTCAGACTCTGGGAGAGAACAGAGCAGATAACAGCAGAGAATGAAATTGGGCGAAGAAGATGGGGATGGATCGGTCACAGTCTGAGAAAGCCAGCTTCCAGTATCACTAGGCAGGCATTGTCATGGAACCCCCAGGGAAAGAGGAAAAGAGGTAGGCTGAGAAACTCCTGGCGTCGAGACCTCCAAGCAGACATCAAGAGACTGGGAACCACCTGGAGTAGAATCGAAGGAGAAGCACAGGACAGGAGTTGCTGGAGGTCTCTCGTCGACGGCCTATACCCGGGTAGGGGTGACAGGCGTAAGTAAGTAAGTAAGATCTGTCCAAAGGTTACTGGCAGATCATAGTTAAAGAGGAGGACCGACCGAAAACCGCGTTCCAGACACCCGTCGGGCTGTATCAGTGGGTCCGAATGCCTTTCGGACTCGTTTCGGCACCAGCCACGTTCGCTCGAATGATGCTGTGGTTGCTGAACGAGTCCGCCATCAATTTTTTTGATGACATCCTGGTTACGAGCAGGTCGTGGGATCAGCACGTACGAGACGTTGCGTCCGTGATGTCTCGACTGCAGGAAGCGGGATTAACAGCGAGGCCAACTAAGATCTACGCTGGTTTCCGCGTGGTGGAGTTTCTCGGCCACCAGGTGGGTCGTGGGGTACTCCAGCCGGTCAATGATAAGGTTAAGAAAATCCTTGCGATCCCGGTACCGACTACGAAGCGGCAGGTGCGGTCCCTGTTGGGACTGATCGGGTACTACCGTCGGTATGTGCCGGATTTCGCTATGCTAACCTTCGCGATCAGCGACCTCGTCGCAGGCGACAGTAAGCGTAAACTGGTTTGGACGCCGGAGTGCGCGACCGCTTTACACCGGATCCAGATGATCCTTTCTTGTGGGCGGTACTCATTTTGCTGGACCTGCGCCTACCTTTCCTGGTTCAGACTGATGCTAGCTCTACTGGGATAGGGGGTGTCTTGTTGCAGGATAGAGGAGACACTAGCCACCCCCGTTTGCTACGTGAGTCGAAAACTCTTAGAGAGACGCGCTATAGCACGATTGAATGGGAATGCCTGGCTATTGTGTGGGTTATTTCGAAACTCCAGAGATATTTGTGGGGTTGTGTGTTTTGCCTGCAGACGGATCATTGACCACTGGCATACCTTATGTCCGGCCGTTTCCAAAATGCGAGGTTGATGCGGTGGTCGCTGACGCTGCAGGAGTTTCAATTTGAAATTGAAGGGCTTCCCGGTACACAGAACACGTTTGCTGACCTTTTGTTGCGTTCGCAGTGCGATCAGAGAGTGTGTGTTGAATTTTGAGGTTGTTCAGTTTTTTTGTTAGAGGTATTAGCATGTTGCATCGAGTAGTCTTAAAAAGAAACTCGGTCGTTTCTTTTTTTTTCCGAGGAAGGGGGAATTGTGATGAAGCTCTATGCTCTTGCATAGTGCTCACACATTAGGTTAAATATGGTACGGTTTTTGTTAACGGTTTGTTTTGTGCCGATAGTCCGTGAGGCCGTGGCCCACGTGAAATCTTTAAGACATGGTTAACACGGGAGTTTTAGTGAGTTCTGTTATAGTGAGTTCTAGGCGAAAGCTCAGTCTGGCAGAGCAGTAAATGTATTAGTACGGGCTTTCTTGTTGGAGGAAACAGATGTGTTTGAGATACCTAGCCCGTATTCCAAGACTCTGAAACCTAGAATTCAGGAATGTTTCTATATATGTATTATTGATAGTTGCTTAGTTAAAGACGGTATGCATTGGTAAGAGTAATTTGGTTGTGTAGTGTTGACCGGTTTGGTTCAGTTATGTGGGTTTGAAATTCGGTGAGGTAACCGATGTTTTCATATATAGTTATTTACCGAGATGGATAACTAAAGGAATGCGAGTTAGTTATGTACCGAGATGGATAACTAGGGAATGTGAGGTGTGTATGTCTAAGTCGCTATGAAGGTAGTACGTGGTTGGTTAAGCATAGTCTTTTCCAGTGTATAGAATAGTGTATGGTGAGAGTGTTAGGTTATAGTCTGTTCAAAGGTAGTGACAGAGTTATGGGGTGTTATGAAAGTAGTTTGGTTATGAAGCACGCGTGTGTGTATGAATGAACGTGTGAGTTATTTGTATCAGCCAGGTTACGTAATGTTTCTCATGTCATCCAATATGTTGAGTGTTTAGCAAGTGTTACGATTTGAGTCCTTATTGTTGTTTAGAGTGCTTGTCGTGGAGAGAGAGAGACGGACGCTGAGACGTCAGTCACCAGGACCTAACGCGAGGTCATATCTCCAATTCTTCACTCAGGGAGTGAGCGGCCGGGACCAAGACACCTGAGTCACAGCGAGAACTGCGCTACAGTACGAGAAACGAGGACAGCCACGATACGACTCGAGGAGTGTACGTGAAAGGACTTGCACACCTAGACGTGAGAAGGACTTGACAGTAACCAGGCGAGAACACCAAACAGGTTGGAGACTGTGAGAAGCTAATACCTAACCTGGCATAGATATTGTGTATGTGTGGTAGTGGTGTATATAGGTGTGATAGTTGTGATCGTTTCTTTTTTTTTTTATCTTGTATAAAAGTTACTTTAGAAAGGGAGCCCGTGTGTTGAGTTTTACCGCATGAATGCGCCCGTCTGAGTCAGTGGCGGTGTATGCGTCTGTTGTGCGAGAGTCTGTGCGTATGACTGTGGGCAAGTCTGCGTGCATTACAGACCTCTTGTACTGTGACGTGTGGTAGTGTTTTTAGATTGGTTTTTGAACGTCAGCATATGCATTTTAGATTTCTGTTTTATCTTTGTGTGTATTGTATTTGTTTTTTTAGTGTCGCGCTTTGAGCCTTTTTGTAAGGGGTACTGCGCATTATAAGAGTGATTTATTATCATTATTATTATTACTGACAAAGCTTGAAAAACAGCGGACACTTACAAACATGGATTATTTTCCAAACAAGGATAAAGTTTACACATCGTGTTCCTTTCTTCAACACTTTAATGTTAAGTGTGTGTCAAGTTTGAAGCGTGTTTGAATCTTATGAAACAACTGGCACATAAAATTGTACCCTGAGTATGAAGATGCTGTTGAACATGCTTTTCCTGTGGGAGGGGAGGGGAGGTTGGACTTGGCATACATGTCAGCGTTCATGATTCTGATCATAAAAGGAAGCCTTGCACATGTCACACTTGAGGTTTTGTCCGCAGGTAGAATAGCGTTTGTTCATATGCAGCTCTTTTGCATCAGTAAAACCTTTATCACAAACTGAACATTTATGGACTGGTCCACTGTGATGTTATGTGTGAGTTGCCTGTGCTTTGCATGGCATAAAGATAGACGATAGGTGTTTTCATATCTGAGCAAAGGTTGGACACTGGCTTGCTTTTTACCTGTTGACGTTTGATAGGGCTTGAATGGTTAATTGGGGCCAGGCTGTCTCCACCTTCTCTTCACTCACATCAGGGAAACATTCCACCATATTCTCTGAAAGTTCCGTCTGAAGTTAGACGTCTGAAATTCTCTACTTTCTCATATTGTTACAAATTAAATGAAGAAAATGTCAGTTGGTTCCTATCCAAGCCAAAACGCTAGCCGGTTCACTGTGTGCTGGCTCAAGCCCACAAGACACAGCACTACCTAATTTCCTTTTCAAATTGCATACTATCTAGGCCATTAACACCCCTGATGTGTGGAATGTGTGTGCAAAACATAAAGCTTGGATATTTCAACAGAAATGTGTTTTTTAATTTAATTCAAGACAGTTATTAATGAATGTGGAAATTCTATAGAGAACAATAACAAAATGCTTCATGTGTCTGTTAATGTGCAAGCAGCACAACAAAAGTTACGTATGAGCTGAACAGAAACCTGATGATGTCACACAAATCAAATTCAAGGTTCCACAGAAACATTTGATACAATTTTTTGAGAGCATAATGGATTGAGTAAGTGAGTTGGCGTTGCGTATAGTTAGTGCGCCTGCAACTTTAGGTACAATGTTTTTGGGGATTATTTTTGATACAGTTACATTTTTGGCTCACGTGCAAAGCAAAAGTGAGTCTATGTTCTGGGCTAGTGGTCGTCCATCCGTCGTCTGTCGTCCGTCCACCCTCGTCCGTGATAAACTTTAACATTGGCATTTTCTCAGAGACTATTCAATCTACAGTCTTCAAACATGGCCCAAGGATACTTTGTCGCAAGACCTTTCTAAACATACCTATTACCAATTTCAGTTAGCTCTCACAAAGGTCAAGGTCACAGGGGATCAGGAAATATATCAAAAATAGCTATTTTTGGACATCATTTATTTTTCTCAAATAATATTCACATCTTCAAACTCAAACTTGGTACAAAGATACCTGATGGTAAGACCTTTATGCGCACACTAATTTGGTTGATCCCTCAGAAAAGTCAAGGGTCACAAGACCTCAGGAAATATCTCCAAAATATCCATATTTTAACAAAAGATGTTTTTCTCAAATACTATTCACATCTTCAAACCCAAACTTGGTACAAAGATACCTGATGGTAAGACCTATCTATGCATACTAATTTGGATGACCCCTCTGAAAGGTCAAGGGTCACAAGAGCTCAAGAAATCGGTCCAAAATCGCCATATTTTGACAAAAGATGTTTTTTCTCAAATACTATTCACAACTTCAAGATGTTTTTTTTTCTCAAATACTATTCACAACTTCAAACCCAAACTTGGTACAAAGATACCTGATGGTAAGACCTTTTTATGCATACTAATTTGGTTGATCCCTCGGAAAGGTCAAGGGTCACAAGAGGTCAAGAAATCGGTCCAGAATCGCCATATTTTGACAAAAGATATTTTTTCTCAAATACTATTCACAACTTCAAACCCAAACTTGGTACAAAGATACCTGATGGTAAGACCTTTTTATGCATACTAATTTGGTTGATCCCTCTGAAAGGTCAAGGGTCACAAGAGCTCAGGAAATAGGTAAAAAATAGCCATATTTTGACAAGAAATGTTTTTTTCTCAATTACTATTCACAACTTTAAACCCAAACTTGGTACAGAGATACCTGATTTTAAGACCTATCTATGCATACTAATTTGGATGACCCCTCAGAAAAGGTCAAGGATCACAAGACGTCAACACATATGTATAAAATGCCAATAATTGTTATTATCAACATTTTTGCAAACTTTTCAGTCAAATTCGGCACAAAGGTAGCTGATGATAAGACCTTCCTATGTATTCTAATTTTGTCGACTCATCGCAAAAGTCAAGGGTCAAGGGGGTTTCACAGTTGTGTGAAAACTGATTAAATTTTGAGAAAACATGGAATTTCGCCTACCCAATTTCAAATGTAAAACACGTGGCAGTCGTGCCTTCTCCCATCTTGGCTCCACCACTTGGAACAGTCTCCCCGCCCCTGTCCGTAACTGTCAAACGCTCTCCTCATTTAAATCACTTCTCAAAACCCACCTCTACAATGCTGCCTTTCACTAGTTCATTTCCCCAGTTCATTTTCCCAGCCATGCACAATTCATCACCACTGTCACGTATGTGTGGGTGTGTGTGTGTGTGCGTATGTTTGTGTGTGCGTGTGCGTGTTAGCTGTTAGCCTTTCCATTGTATCAGCGCTTAGAGCTACTTTTAGAAGAAGCGCTTAACAAATCTCCTTTATTATTATTATTATTATTATTTTGTTAGTGCAGAACCATCTCTTATTGTCAGACATGTATGGATTGGTCATACATGTGAGCCATAAGGGCTTTTGTCTTTCTTGGTTTTTTTTTAGTCTGTGTATGAAAAAGGCGATCTTCTCATTAATACCCAAATGACTTTTCATAAACCGCATTTACAACAACCTTCTGTTTGTCTCTTCTCTCAGGTAGGTATAGGTGAAATTGTGCCCTAAAAGTTCCAAGTATGAAAACCAGCTGGAAAATTACTAGGTTTGAACCTCTCACATGTAAAATTTTAATGCTAGGATGAGTGACATAAAACATCAGTTTTGTCACTGTGTAGGCGGCGGCATGGAATTACATGTAACAAAGCCATTGACATGAAGCTTATAGTGATGTCAATTCGCTGCTCATTCTCCAGTTCTTCTTCAGAATGAATGTCTCTGTGCCAGCTCACAGAACAAACAACTGGCACGAAGCACAATGTGTCCATCTGTGTTTGTGTATGCCAATGTTTTTGGATCAGATAGCAGAGTGGGTTAGGGTAGAGAGAGATGGATCAGAAGGATAAGCTTACAAATAATAACAACTTTGGGCTGGGACCCATTTGGTTTTCTTTGCGGAATCTGAGGGCGGAAAATGTAGACTGCATGGAACAAAATTAATTTGGTGTTTTCCATGACCAAAAAAAACCCCAAAACAAGGTGAATACTGAAACATGCTCTTAATAGGACACTTGTGTATTATCCGCCACTGAACGCAAGTTGATTGTGCAATTCAACTCTGAAAGCAAAGACTTGAAGACTAGTAGGGTCTTTGGATCAGGAGTCGGACACCTCTTTTTGTTGTATATGTACGCAAATAAGTGCGTGCTAATTGCTAAATGCCATATGCTTTTATATCTGTCCATTGGCACATTCATTATACCATCTGTTAGTCTATTATAATTTGTGTTATTTGAGACTAGGAGGTGTGAAAACAGCACATTTCTGAAGCAACCCTTTCCTCCCCTCCCTCCCCCCTCCCCTCCCCCCTCCCCCTCCCCCACCCCATTACGAGTCAGACAGGGGGTGATCGCAAGTCGGACAGTGTGCCAAAAATAGCATATAAACATTAATATGGATCTGGTATATTTTGCAAGTACCTCCCATTGCAGTTTCAAGATGGACAAGACGGATTGTCACACTTCAGTGCATAGAAACATTTCAGTTGTAGTGTTTCTTACAGAGTTTTACTGATCATCTATTTGATATGAGGATTTAAAGGAGAACAAACCTCTTCCTGCACTAAATTTTACTATGATTATGGTCAGCTTCGACACTGCGATTGTTATCATGTTTATGGCTTTGACCATAAGTATGACGTATGATCAGAAAGTAATGATAATTATGCCATAAAACAGAAACTGTTGGCCCAGTTTACTTGATATTTTCACATTTTGTAATAGCACTATCCTCCACTGTCTCCAAAGTTACAGCTTTTTAAAAAAATATCCATTATAAGCATTTTTTGCAAACATTTTTAACCATATTTGGCAAAAAGGTAGCTGATGATAAGAACTTTCTATGTATACTACTTTGGTTAAATGTTTTTAAAGGTTGATGGTGATGGGAGGTTGTCTAGAGTGTGAACAAAGTTGTGTTTTTTTTTACCGCAGGTTCAAAAGCCAACCCTTTACTTAACACTTGAACACATGCTTATTTCAGTGATCTGTCAGAAAGGTCAAGGTCACAAGGCCAAAATAATTATGTGGATCAGCCATGCATCTGAGCCTTGAGGACTTTCATGTTTAATTCTTTAACACCCACTTGACTGATTCGCAAATTGCAGGATCCAGAGTAAACTGGCTTGAGGAGTCAGGCTTCCTTACCGGCAGTGAGATCAGTGCAAGAATTTTCCTGTGTTCATACCAACATACGTCTCTAAACTTTTTTGGGGGCGAAAAGAAAGTTTCTGTCCTTTCCCACTTATGTGGAAGTAACTTTTCCACCGCTTAAGGTGTCAACTTTGCTCTATTGAGACGTGAATATACCCAATGTAAATCTACCTAACCAGCATGAATCCGACCAGACGTGAATATATCAAATGTACATTTGTACTAATCTAGTCAGATGGATTCAAGCCTGAGTGGATCCATGCTTGCTGAATATTATTTTGTATGGATTATCACTGAGTATTAATACTGAGTATTAACGTCTAAATAATGAGTAGAATCGTGGCATCATACATGTTCACTGGGTTCTTTCTCACCTGGGTCACTTGATTCGCACTGGTTTAGGCTTCTGCCAGGTAGAATCAGACTGGGAAGATTGACACCTGCATTATAGACTTTGATCCTGTGTTTTATAATAATAATAATAATAAGAGTACTTTATTATCTCAAAAGAGAAATTCTTTTCGCCACCTCAGGTGCAACTCGCAATCACACACACTCACACAACAGTTTTCAAACAAATGGACAATGGCTCCGGACGGGTGAAGCCCGTCGCCAAGGCCTCTAACTCTAATGGCCGGCGCCAACAGCCCCAACCCGACCTGAACCTCCTAAACACAAGCAAACTAAAGACGGCCCTATCTTAGTATCTCTATAACACATAATATAATGTTTTTAAACTTTCTGCTTGGCTGAGACTAGTTACACAAATAACAAAAATACGTTAAAAGAAATATTAAAAAATATAATAAAAAAGACGAATACTTTCACAGTTGCTACCTGGGGGCCCGTCGCCATAAGAACAGCGCTGGCTATTAGACAGTCGCTCCGGCATAAACAGTCACCACCTTAATTATAACAAAAAGCAATAGTAGTAGGACTACATCATTAACATAAAAGCAGTCCAAAATGGTTTCTAAAGAGTACACACTGGCACGCTGTTCAGTAAGAAACGGTCACTGCGTCTGGGAGGTGTCTGTCACCACATCATTCGGCTGGAATGTGTGGCCTGAAGCTTGCTGGTACTCGCTTCGTTGTATGCACTCGCACTATTCCGTAGGCAGTGATGTTGAGCGTGGCGTGGGAAGAGCCACTCTCGAGATGATGAAAGGGGAGGAAAGCACGTTGGTTGTATTGCCACAGCATAACGTGCGCTGTTCTTCTAATATCTGCATGGTACAACAAGAATCAGCGTGTATCAACTCCCAGCATCGCACAGCGGATAAAATCCAATTAACAGTCACAGCACATCAAATTGCCAAAAGTCATCAAAAAGAAATACCGGTCGTGATGCAGCAGCATTGCAGGGCCTGACATCGTATATCAAACGAAGGTACAATGTCTGTTTAATACTGCCGGTGACGACCATTTCTGCCGGAGCGGGCAGCCAGGAGGTGTTGCATGGCCGCCATCTTGTCTTGCCTTTTCTAATGGTCACATTGCAAGCTTCACCTAAAGACGATGTAAATTAAGCTGAACAGCTTGCAAGCTGTGAAACAACAAGATTTTCTGTATCTTTATTGTGATGTATTGAACCAGATGTAAATTGCAACATGACTGACAAGATGACTGTCAGTCATGTTACGAGACTGTCAGTGGTGTTACGGCCAAATCTAACCTTTTTATTCAGACGTGAATACAATGTATTCCCACCATAGTTTGAGGCTTTGAATCTTCTTAACACGGTTTAAAGATGTTTCACTGTTTTAAAGAGTAGTGGCAAAAATATGGTTCATGCCTCATGGGCATTACAAACGCACTAAAAGTGATGTATATCGACATCTATTTTTCCCCTTCCCCCCCCCCCCCCCCCTATTCTTTTATTTTGTGAAATGCCTGCTGAAATGTCTGATTTTTCTTTTGGAACAGTTGAAAGAATAGTGTGCATTGACCTTGACCTCCAATTCATCATTGGCCTATGAATCGGACACTAAAATGTACACAAAAACAAGACCTTCTTTGGGATAATTTCACATTTAACCAAGCACATTTTAGATATGAACAGATCAATATGACATAATATCTTGCATTCTAGCGCAATACATGGAATTATGAACGCATTTCATCATTTTTCAAATTTACCAGCTGCAGGACGTCTGTTGGCTATGGAAACAAGCAAAGTGGTTATCTGCCTCGTGTTCCTTGTTTAGGATACCTCTTCTTCCCCCTTCCCTGTTCCTGGACTCATCCAATGTGTGGGTGTCTGCCTGGGTTTTTTGCAGGTGATTTCTCCAGAAGCAGCTGACAGAACTATTCAAATTTTCATATCTGGTTAGTATTAGATAAGAAGATGTGTCTTGTACCAAAGCCGAGGTCCTAAGGTCAAGGTCACAGTAGAGATATAAAGGGTTTGTACACTAAAGGTAATATCACAGAAAGGACGGCTATTTTTATTTAAATTGTTATTAAATTAAAGGTACCCCAAAGAAAACTGTGCAAAGGAAAATTATCTGACATACCGAGTGTAAAGGTCCTGGCAGCCAGATGTGTTTTCAGTGCTTCCGTTTTTGTCAGTGCGATATCTCTGGAACCACTCTACGGATTTTCATCACGTTTTAGTATTTGATAGCCCTTAGTGTGAGAAATGGTCATAAGCAGAATCAGAGTTGATACTTTTAAGTGTTAGGTTCACATGGAGAACATAAATCTATGTAATGGGCCAATGGTCGTCTATCCGTCCTTTGTCAGTCGTAAACTTCAACGTTGGCATTTTCTTGGAGACTATTCATTCCACTCAAACTTCGGCCAAAGATATAATTGTGTGCTAAGACCTTTCTAAACATACCAAATTCAGTGACTTCTCTCAAGGTCTAATTATACATACAGGTTCATATGAAAATCCTGCGCTAAATACCCGTAGTACAGATGTTTCACTTTGCATTGAGATGCAGTAACAGTTCACAGTGACAAATAACCAGAGATCGGGAAACACTGTCTCAGTGCCTGTAGAGGGTGTGGCGTTCAATCCGACAAGAACATCAGTAAATTTTTTACATGTTGGGTTCACCATAGCTAGACTATGCATGAGTTACACATGGAAAAATGATGTCACTGACGTATATTGCCTTCATTTGTGGCATCGACGTTTTGATGTGTGTTCTCTCTTTTATGATAAAAGGACACAAAGGAGATAATATGAACATTTCCACTTAATTGTCTATCTTTTGTTGTATCCCATGACCTTTAAAAATGTAGACAAAAGAACTAGTGTACTGTCAACTACATCTGTGCAAAGTGTGAACCAACAATTCTTAACACAGCCACAGACAATTTTTTTCTGGCACTGAGGCCCATGTACACATTTGCCACTGAGGTGCTGTGAACCTTGACCTCTGGCAAAATTACATGCTAGCATTTCTTTATCATAAACTGTCTCAACCTGAAGACAGGATTTACACATGGTAAAGAGATGTTTGTAAATCTGTAAAATAGCCATGTTCCCACATTAATGTTCTCTTTTCACACTTGACCTTGACCATGAGTCAGCAGATTATACATCTATCGGAACATTTTTGATTGTCCACATTTTTATCAGTGTTGACTTGGCACATAGATTTCATCTGACTTTGAAGACATCAGTGGATTGTATAACCGTGTGTGTTACTGAATAAATTCTACTTGTAACTAGATCACGGATAATTGTGGAAAATGCCAGCAGGTTTGTTTATTTAGTTCTATTCTCAGGTTGTTGATATCGCCAGCTGACGTCTCGTCAATTTCACTAGTCAGTCCAGCGACTCACGTTTACTGGCATCTGTTCTCTGTTCGTGTGTGTGTGTATAGGATGTAAATTTCGAGCATCCGTACACACTAAGAAGTATTTCATTACTACTACACATAAGGAGCTTGTTAATGTTGCAGTATGAAATATTTTGTGTTTACATTATAAAAAATGCACGTATCATCAAGATTCGAATATTCTTAGCATGCAAGGGATTTTGGGAAGGAAGTATATCAAGCAAATTCATGAATATTAATTTGCTTGTTCCTCGCGCTGGGACCATACGGCGTTGAGGCGCGTCCCCTGGGTGGTGGATAGGGGGTCCCTCGTGAGAGGGGTGCACCGAATGAAATAAGGTGCCGTGAACCAACATGGTCTAAGGGAAGGTGACCCCGACAGAAAACCCCTGGTCCTCCTAGTAAGGGGGTTGGGCGCGGGGGTAGCTTCCCCACCCTGCAAAAAAGGAAATAGCTACAAAAACGCCGACGAAAAGACTAACAGTAATTCCTTTCCTGGAGGAGGAAGGTTCTTCTACTAGAAGACTTATGACGTCCTGTGGTGAAAGCCGGAAGTCTTCGGAAGCCACAGGACCGAGCCGCCTCTCTCTATCCAGGGATACAACCATGGGCACATGGAACGTCAAGACCATGTACCAGAGCGGCAAGGCCGCCCAGATAGCAGCGGAAATGCAAAAGTACAACCTTTCCCTGCTAGGCATCAGTGAAGCCAGATGGACGCAGTCTGGCCAGAAAAGGCTGTTAAGTGGGGAGATGATTCTGTATTCAGGTCATGAAGAGGAGAATGCCCCCCATACAGAAGGAGTAGCACTCATGCTGTCACCAGTGGCACAGAGAGCGCTGATGGGCTGGGAACCTCTTGGGCCAAGAATTATAACAGCAACCTTTAGAACCAAGAAAAAGCTCAAGCTGAACGTCATCCAGTGTTATGCGCCCACCAATGACAGTGACGAGGAAGAGAAACAAGAGTTCTACGACCGACTCCAGAGTGCCGTGGACAAATGTGCGGAGCGAGACATCACCATCGTCATGGGCGATTTTAATGCCAAAATAGGGGAGGACAACACCGGATACGAAGAGGTGATGGGGAGACAGGGACTAGGCTCGGAGATGAGTGAGAACGGGGAGAGGTTTGTAGACTTTTGTGCTCTAAACCGACTTGTCATTGGAGGCAGCATCTTCCCACACAGAAGAATACACAAAGCAACTTGGGTCTCACCTGACCATACAACAGAGAACCAAATAGACCATATCTGCATTAGCAAGAAATTTAGAAGATCCCTTCAAGATGTTCGAGTGAGGAGGGGAGCAGATGTCGCCTCCGACCACCATCTGCTTACCTTAAGAATGAAGCTCAAGCTAAAGAAAAGCCGCACAGAGACAACAAGAAGACAGCGCTATAATGTAGGCCTCCTGAGAGAAACTGGAGTTAGAGAAGAGTTCAAACTGGTGCTGTCCAACCGGTTTCAAGCGCTACAGGAGCTAGTAAATGAAGAAGAGGTGGTCACCACAGAGCAGCAGTGGAAGGCAGTTAGAGAGGCGCTGAACTCAACCTGCAAAGACACTGTAGGGTTCAGGAAACACCACCACAAGGACTGGCTGTCGGCACAGACCTTGAAGAAGATAGAAGCGAGGAAGCAGAAGAAAGCAGCGGTCAACAACAGTCGCACGAGAGCAGCCAAAGTAAGGGCACAGGGGGAATACTCGGAAGCCAACCGCGAGGTGAAGAGGAGTATCAGGGCAGACAAGAGGGCCTACACAGACAGCCTGGCAGCAGAGGCAGAAAAGGCAGCAGGCAGCGGCAACATGAAACAGCTCTACGACATTACCAGAAGATTGTCGGGTAAGTATGGCCATACAGAAAGACCAGTAAAAGACAAAGAAGGCAAGCCTATTGCAGACAGAGCAGACCAACTCGACAGATGGGCCGAGTATTTTGAAGAGTTACTGAACAGACCTAGCCCACCCGACCCCCCCCCCCCGACATCCAGCCGGCAGAGACTGACCTACCCATCAGCTGTGACAGACCCAGCCGGGAAGAGATCAGAAAAGCAGTGGCATTTTTGAAGAATGGCAAAGCAGCAGGGCCAGATGGCATCCCAGCGGAGTCTCTGAAAGCAGACCTAGAGACAACAGTTGAGATGCTGTACCCACTGTTTGGAAAGATCTGGGAAGAGGAGGTGATGCCAGCTGACTGGAAGGAGGGGTACCTAATCAAGCTTCCCAAGAAAGGCGACCTCAGCAAGTGTTCCAACTACAGAGGAATCACCTTGCTGTCAGTACCAGGAAAGGTCTTCAACAGGATCATCCTAGAGAGAATGAAGAGCTCCGTTGACCCCCAGCTGAGAGACCAGCAAGCAGGATTCAGGAAGAACCGATCATGTACAGACCAGATCGCCACTCTCCGCATCATCGTGGAACAGTCTCTGGAGTGGAGCTCCCCGCTGTACGTCAACTTTGTGGATTATGAGAAAGCATTTGACAGCGTGGACCGAGAGACTCTGTGGAAACTCCTACGACACTACGCTGTACCCACAAAGCTCGTCCGCCTGATCAAGAGCAGCTATGATGGCATGACATGTCGCGTGATCCATGAAGGGCAGTTCACCAGAGAGCTCCAGGTCAGAACTGGTGTCAGGCAGGGGTGTCTGCTGTCTCCGTTCCTCTTCCTACTGGCCATAGACTGGGTCATGAAGATGACCACAGAGCACAGACGAAGTGGAATACAGTGGACACTGTGGACACAGCTTGACGACCTCGATTTTGCAGACGACTTGGCATTACTGTCCCACACTCATCAACAAATGCAGGACAAGACCACGAGGCTTGCTGACATCTCGTCCCAAGTGGGCCTCACCATTCACAAACAGAAAACAAAGACAATGAGGCTGAACGCAACCAGGGAAGAACCAGTCTTGCTTGCTGGCACCCCGTTGGAGGAGGTGGAGTCCTTCACCTATCTCGGGAGCATCATAGACAAAAAAGGCGGCACTGATGCAGATGTCAGAGCACGAATCGGTAAAGCCAGAGCAGCCTTTCTCCAGTTGAAAAAAGTGTGGCGTTCCAGAGAGCTGTCACAACACACCAAAGTCCGGATTTTCAACTCCAATGTAAAAGCAGTTCTCCTATATGGAGCAGAGACATGGAGATTGACAAAAACCACAGTCAACAGAGTACAGACCTTCATGAACAGTTGCCTTAGAAGAATTTTGAAAATCCACTGGCCAGAGAAGATCAGCAACGTCAGACTCTGGGAGAGAACAGAGCAGATAACAGCAGAGAATGAAATTGGGCGAAGAAGATGGGGATGGATCGGTCACAGTCTGAGAAAGCCAGCTTCCAGTATCACTAGGCAGGCATTGTCATGGAACCCCCAGGGAAAGAGGAAAAGAGGTAGGCCGAGAAACTCCTGGCGTCGAGACCTCCAAGCAGACATCAAGAGACTGGGAACCACCTGGAGTAGAATCGAAGGAGAAGCACAGGACAGGAGTTGCTGGAGGTCTCTCGTCAACGGCCTATACCTGGGTAGGGGTGACAGGCGTAAGTAAGTAAGTAAGTAATTTGCTTGTTATACACTATATTACATGTGTCAAAGGAAAAAACTTTATGGAGTAGGTACATAACTAAATAATTGGATAAGTTAGATAATGTCAATGACTGGAAAATTCAACTGAAGCAAAGGCCCTATGCTGTACATACTGACCATATTCGAAACAGTGAAGCAACAAAAAGTTACTATAAGCGCATGTGTTTGGCCCATATTGCCAATTTCGACTTATTGAGATTTACGTCCCATGAATCACTACATCACATGTAAAACTTTGGGTCTTTTCAAGGGTATACTTCACGCTTATACATGTATTACGAGTTAGGCTTTGCCAGTGGTTCTTGTCTCCTCTCGGGTCCGATGTGGGGGTTGGGGGGGTCAGTGTCGGAGGTAAGAGTCTTGGGTTAAAGCCCTCAACTGTAACTCTGACCTTGACCCCTGGACCAAACCCTCGAGGCGACAAGAACCACTGGCAAAGCCTAACTTGTAATACAATTAAGACTGATTTCGTGAGAGAGGGTCACAAATTAGGTGATATTA
The DNA here is from genome assembly GCA_036245525.1 of Semisulcospira habei. Classification (NCBI taxonomy): domain Eukaryota; kingdom Metazoa; phylum Mollusca; class Gastropoda; family Semisulcospiridae; genus Semisulcospira; species Semisulcospira habei. The sequence continues at coordinate 124,250,326 of BTPG01000002.1, read as the reverse complement.
TTAACTTGCATTTTGGGTGTTTTGAGATATACACATTTCTGAAATGTACAGAGCCTGCTGATTAATTTGATATATGAATGAATGCTGTAGTGCAAAATTTGTAGAAGTTATTAGGGTTTAAAGTTGTTAAATGCGCCGGTGGCCATTTTGAGAAAACAGCCTGCAAAGTTTATGTGTGCATGTCTTGCACACCTACCTTAGCAACGGGGGTTCAAAGTCAACCAATCAACCTGATATTTTACATGGTGGTTCAGTAAGTCCATCACTATGTGTAAAACCTCACATTAAGTTGCTAGCTAGTCAGGATCTTGTGATAAATAGCCCCCAAAAGTGCCATACCTAATGTAAACATGACAGATTTGGGGAAAAAATGCATTTTCATATTTTGCTATCAAACTCAAGGCATAAATAATTTCAATTCTGTTTGAGCATAAAAGTATATTGCTTTTATATATTTAGGCAAAACATGTATGAAAATTCTCTGTAGCACTCTTATTTAGTGGCAAATGTTATCTAAAATTAGATTGCGGACGCGTTCAAGGAACGTGAAAACCACCATCACCAAGGCAAAATAAAAATCATCATTACAAAGACTGAATACAATTTACATCCAATTTATGAATTTGCCAATCACTTTATTTCATTGTTTGTCATTTATACCCACTTATGACTGATTCAAACTGAAAGGACACTAGAGAGAAATTATCCTTAAAACATGCAAAACAGAAGTCGCAGTCAGCTGCCTGTTGTCCCAGACTGAAATGAATGCTATTTACTACCACTACCCTGCAAAATGAAGTCACAAAAGCTAAAAACAAATCTACAAACTGAGTATTAGTAGTTCCACATTCATATATACATTTGTAAACATGCAACAACTTAAAACAACAACACAATATTTACTTACAGGTTGCAGAAGAAATGTAAAAAAGGAAAGTCCTACGTATTGCAGGCAGCATACCACTTCGCCAAATACATCCCCTTCAGTATCCAACTATCCACTCAAGCACAGCACACTACACCACACAAGCACAGTAACCAGACAGTTGTCTTTGCACATTGGAAATCGGCTGTGAGGAGTAGGGCACACAATGTCACACTTGTCGTCTCGGGCGTAGTCCTGAATGTGTTGAAATAGGTACTGTTGTATGTCTCTGAAAAGTCCAGGAACGGGTATGATGGCTGCCAGTGCCATGGTGGGGGGGGGGGGGGGGGGGGGGGGAGTGAGCAACATGGCCAGGAACAGACAGCACCTTGTCCTCTTCAGCGTCGGTGATGCGGGTAGTCTTGTAAAACACCTTTCCATGGCGACTGAACCTGAAGCGTCCAACAGACTTGAACCCATTCAAGCTACTCGTTGTCCTCCTATGTACAGTTTTTTTTTAATAAAGCGCACCACGCGGTCTGTGTCGTGGAGCGTCAAGCTGAGGGTGTTGTTCTTTTGCCCCCAGCCTTTTGTCATGTTGGCTTGAGTCCCTGTGCCTGGTAGTGCTTTGAAAGGCGTGTCAGGATTTTTGGCTGATACTGAAAACAGAAACAAAAACAATAATGAAGTCAGAAAACAGCAACAAAAACAATAATGAAGTCAGAAAACTGAAAGAAAAACAATAATGCAGTCAATGAAAATAAAATGTCATTGCTCACTAGACACACAACACATGAATTTGCATGATTCTGTTTAGTGCTTAAAATAATGTATTATACATACCCAGCGTTCATGCTGCTCATTCCACTTGCTGCACTGTCTTCAGTCCGTTCCGCATGCACTCACTCAGAATGCTGGGGATCATCCACTCCTTTGCATCTGAACAAAATAGTACAAAATCATTTTAAACTGTCTGTTTATGTGAGCCATTTCTGTATTGCCATTAGTAGTACAATTAGCCTATTCATCTTCTGTTGAGAGTTGGTCACACACACACACTCCACACACACACACACACACACTCCACACACACACACACACACACACACACACACACTAATGATCATACATCTGCATTCAGAAATGATGCACATACCTCGATCCATGTGTTGAATTGAGAGTTTAAGACTGATGCAGCCGTTGCTTCTTCGCTTGTTTCTCGATCGGCCGGTTCAAACTCAAAATCGTTGTATGAGAAGCTATTGTCGTGATGAGAATCGGCGACGAAATAGTCCGTGATCAGGTCGCTCAATTCTTTCTGATCTGCAGGCTTTTTTTTGTTGCCTGATTTACAATAGTTTAATCGAGTCTTGCTTTCATTTTCGCGTGTTGTAAACAGACGAAAACTGAACAGCGGAACAGGATGCAGTCTTGTCTCAGCCAATCAAAATGCATGTAACTTCATCGTTGCCATGCCGCTAAGTGTTCTACTCTCTGATTGGTCAGAATCGAACATTTGTGTACGCCCTTTTTTCCTTATTTGGGAGGAACACATCCGTGTAGTTTAGAACACAACCCAAGCCCGCGAAAGCACGGACAAAGGCCTTTCCAACGGTATATAACTTGATGGGGTTCTGTAGGGGATACAACGTGTTCTGTTATGTTAAAAATGGGTCATTTTGCACAAACAAAAGAATAATTGGGGCCGAGCTCAGACTTTTAAAATCATTTTAACCTATTTAATGGCATTTTTCATGATAAAGATTTTAACCATACGATACTTTGGTGTATGTAGAATACATTTCTGCAAAAAAGTGAAAAATGACCCAGATTGACCCCCACCACATGTTACTGCGTGTAGCGCTTATCAGCTCGCTGCAAGTTAAGACTGGTTTCGTGAGAGAGGGTCACATTTACATGTTGTTGAAATACGGTAATTTTCCCACATTTTACCAGCTTATAAGAAGGTACATGTATACGCAAAACAAAAAAAAAACTGTGCCGAGTTATTGGATAGATTCTTAAGACATTCCTGAGTTTACCCCAAAATGGCAGACAGCGAACTGGTGAGAGCCCAAATAACAGATACACATGTGTACAAAGGGAAGTATAACAGACAGGCGGACAATGGATTGTCTTGGAATGTATACACCTTGCGTGCACATTTGAACAACATACTTTTGCAAAACTTTCAGCCATCATATATTTTTTATTGTGCCCATGTAATTTGAAGTCTAAACTGGGTCAACTTGACCTAATTAAATGACATCTGTTTTTTTATCACAAATTATGTTCTGATTAGCATAACCATTCAAAATACATGAGAAATAAAAATGAAAAAACTTATATATGCAAGTCAATTACATGGCAGATGAATAGTCCTGTTTGACATAGCCATCAACACTATATGCATGCTGGCTAGACCTAATTAAAGATGGGGGAATCGCCTAAAATGAGGTCACTATGAAGGTATTTTCCCTTGCTCAAAGTATTCAAGAGTGACCCAGGGATCTTCATGTGAAGGGGCACATCTCTACTAAACAGTGCAGGATTTTTGGTACATGTATTTTGCAATTAAGTGAACCTTGCCTCAACCAGTGCGACTTGCGGTTGTTCCCTAAACTGAATAGGAGGCTGGCAGCATGGAGTTTTTTCGCATCAAGGACCTAGCAAATGCTGTAAATTCACAAGTCTGATGTGACGTTCATCAGAATACCAGAGCCTTTGAATCATTCCTGAAGTAGCTGAAATTTTGTGTAAACAGTTGTGGATAGTCATTAGTATTACATTACAAAGTGTTTTATGTGAAAATGTCTTTTAGTTTTGGTTTTACAGCAGGACTATCATTACTTTTGATAATACCTTGTATTTGCAGGGGGGGGGGGGGGGGGGGGGGGGGGGGGGGGGGAATGCATCAGTTGTTTGCAATTCTTGAAGGGTTTTGTACTGCTATGTATCATAAGATATACACCAAGGTGTGTCAGTAGTTATAAATGAAAAAGAAATGGAGAGACTGCCAGTGCTAATATTTTAGGAAGATTACAAAGTAAACTAGGTAAAAGCACTGTCAGGGGAGAGAAGTGTGCATGATCGACCAGTGATCATAGATCTACTTGGTCAAAGCACACAATAGGAAAGAGCGCTAAGAAAGCAACGCATATCACATATCCCACTGTTCCAACCACTCGGTGCATGGAAATTTAAATCTAGGTCCCCCAAGAGGGGTCCAGATATTTAGCCGGTGTGGACAGCTGTTTCGGTCTTGGCGACCTCGTCAGCACACCATTTGGCATACTGGTGGAAGGCAGGAACTTTTGCCTACCAGCAAAGACAGCCACATTTTACTGTGGTGTCTGCAGGGACATACATTCCATGCACCCTAAGAGAGAACCTACTAAAAGGGGGGAAGGGGTTGCAGTCGATATTGTAGTAATAAATGAAAAGAAAAGGGGAGACTGCCAGTGCTAATATTTTAGGAAGTTTACAAAGTAAAATAGGTAAAAGCACTGTCAGGGGAGACAAGTGTGCATGATCGACCAGTGATCATAGATCTACTTGGTCAAAAAAAAAAAAAGATAGTAAAGAGGGGGTGCACTAAGAAAGTGACTGAAAGCAATACATATGGAAGCCCCCCCCCCCTCCCCCGAAGGGGTGCGTATCACATATCCCACTGTCATTACAATTACAATGTCACTGTCATTGTCAATATCCTGTGTCAGTAGTTATTTCCTTCAGTGCAGATCTTCGCTTCATTGCAGGTTTGGTCAGTTGGTAGAACTATAGACTTCATTGCGGATCGAGCTGGGATTTCTAATCCAAACAACACAGGGGCTCCCCAGGTGTGTACGTTTTTATGATTCTTGTGTTAACCCTTTTAGGCCCAACACCCTACAGCAGGAGATGTATTGACCATGATAATTCAAGGGTAGTGCCAGATTAGCTTGGCACCTGATGGTGACAAGCTAATCGGGCACTACCCTTGAATTATCATGGTCAGTACATCTCCAACTGGCACATGGTTGTTAGGTGACATCTCCAACATTTGAGAAATGCGGCCATGGGGTTATATGGGTTAAGAACTATCAAAAGTATCAACCTAGTGACAGGACAGTAATGCTGTTTTATTTTTTATGGAGTTACCTGCAAAATTTGTGGCGCTCATGTTTCCACATACACTTAAGGTCTCCAAAATGTAGAAGACTCCCTAGCACCTCCAATAATGTCACTTCCGCAGTTGCCTCTCTCGCATGTTTTTTTTTTTCACCTCTGATGTTGAAAAAAAGTGGGACACTTAATGCTGTTGGGGTTGTGTTACACTGTATGTATCAAACACAGTGGGAACTCTTTGACTGGGTATGCATGTTTTTGAATGGAAACCTTTCGTGTACTATCTCTTTTCCATTAGCAAAAACATGTACTAGTTTGCAGTGGTCTGTCAGCCCTAACCATAAAGTTCTAACTTTCAGCTAGCTAAGCTTATAGAAATAAACGAAAGCCACATATTATTTGTATCAGTTTCATTGAAATGTTCCCAATAGAAAGCGAAAACATGAATGAATATATTCAAGAGGATAGGAAGGAAGTTAGTTTACATTTATTTACCTCAGAGTATGGGTACAGGTACACTCAAAATCTGCAGTGGTGCTCACAGACTGGATACGTTCAGATGCAATTGTAGTACTCCAAACGAAGTGCCACCTTTTGTCAAGCACAAGGGACAGGTTTTCCCCTCAGGATTGTTTTTGATATATGGTAATGCAACATAATATTTTTATTGACGTTTTTGTTTTTGATTACTTTTTGGCTCACGTGCAAAGCAAAAGTGAGTATGATCTGGGTTATTGGTCGTTCGTCCGTCTGGTGTTTGTGGTAAACTTTAACATTGGCATTTTCTTGGAGACTATTCAAGGCACAGTCTTCAAACTCGGCCCAAGAATACTTTGTGACAAGACCTTTCTAAACATATCAATTTCAGTGAGCTCTCTTAAAGGTCAAGGTCACAGGGGATCAGGAATTAGGTAATAAGTAGCCATTTTTTGCCAAAATTATTTTTATCTCAAATACTATTTACAACTTCAAACCCAAACTGGGTACAAAGATACCTGATTGTAAGTAAGACCTTTCAATGCATTCTAAATTGGATGGATCAGAAAGGTCAAGGGTCACAAGAGATCAGAAAATAGGTCCAAAATAGCCATATTTTGACAAAAGATGTTTTTTTCTCAAATATTATTCATAACTTTAGACCCAAAATTGGTACAGAGATACATAATGATAAGACCTTTCTATACATACTAATTTGGACGACCCCTCTGAAAGGTCAAGGGTCACAAGAGATCAGGAAATAGGTGACAGTTATTTCTTAACAAAACATATTCGACCACCACCCAAATTGCATCAAAAATATTCGTCCAGCGCCCTTCAAAAAGATTTTTAAATCTCCACTCGCGAAGTCTGATTTCAGAATGTTTTATTTCTGTGGTTGTTATTCTTTTGAGAGCATATGTGTGTTAATCATAGGAAAGATCCAATTTTCATTTGAGTTATTTTGGATAAGAATTACATACCTTGTAGTAGGATTGCGATTCATTTTCTTTTGCACGCAGAATTGTGATAGATTTTTGTTGTGACCAGTTGTTTCGCTACAGTGTTGTAAAGTTTGACCTACATTAGACAGGAAGATTCCTGCAGGGTTGCGATCTTTCTGGTGACCTCATATATGATGTCAAGGTTATTTTCAACATTTCGTAACATTGTATCAAAGACGCCTAGATGGTAGTGGGAATTTGTAGTTATTTCTAGAGCATTCTTTTTCATGAATATTAATAAATTTTGGTTATGTTTTCTTTTCTGATTGGTTGTGTTGTGCAAATTTACATGGATTATTCTGGAAATCTGTAACAGTATAAAAGTGCGTGTTAGGAAATATATGTGTATATTGTATGAGAGATGCAGTGTGTCAAAAGTGTTGATGCATTGTAGAGAAGACAGTGTATCAATGTTGGTGCATTAGTGGATGCATTGTGCGGAGATCACATCGCTGCAATAAAATATTGTTGGAACTGTTACTTCTGTGTGGTCTGCAACCTTGTGCCACATTTGACAAGTTGCAGCTGAGTGAAGTTTTTTTACAAGAACCCTACGTGCGTGCGTCTGGTGTGATTGCATCATACTATGACTACGACAACCACGTAACATTTGGCACCTCCGACAGGACTTCATCAGTTGGCTCAGTGGAAAGGGTAGCCGGAGACAACAGCCAGCAGTGAAACAGAGATGGCGACATCGGAAGTGGAGACATTCCTGAGAATTGGAAAGGAATGTGGACTGGAGGGAGCTAAGCTCCTAGAGTTTGTACAGGAGAGAGAGAAGGAGAGACTGGACAGAGAAAAGGAGAGAGAGAAGGAGAGACTGGAGAGAGAAAAGGAGAAACTGGAGAGAGAAGAAAAGATACGGGAGAGAGAAGAAAACGAGAGATTGGAGAGGGGATAAGAAAAGAGACTCGAAGAAAAGGAGAAACTGGAGAGAGAAGAAAGAGCAATAGAGCATAAAAACAAGAAACTCGAAACTTGGTGAGAAGAGGCTGAGAAACGGAAGAAGAGGAAGAAAGGCAGAGAGGCAGCGACAACACAAAATTCAGCGAGAAGAGAATGGAGTTAGAGGCACAGAGCCAGAGGACAACTGAAGCAGCAGCCTTAGCCAGCAGAGAGCAAACAGCCCATGCGCCAAAACTACCGCCTTTTGTGGAAAATTCAGATCTATCAAACTGAGCACACTTCTAACCGGCAAACCCACCTGCCAGGAGAAGAAGCTGAGGATTATGCGCAGTTGAGAGCCACCCTGCTGAGACAGTACGACTTCACTGAAGAGGGTTACAGATGACAATTCCGGAATTGCAAGCCTGAGGAATGAGAAACACCCAGCCTATTCATTGAGAGAATTAGGACCTACCTGGAGAAATGGATAGAGCTGGCTGGTTTAAAGAAGGAGTACCAGGACCTGTGTGACCCCATCATCAAAGAACAAGTCCTCAGCGCATGTTCTAAGGACCTGACTGCCCACCTCAGGGAGCAAAAGGACCAATCCCTGAAGGCCCTAGCAGACTTCGTTCAAAGATACCTCGACGCCCACAACATGAAGTTCAGGCCCGGAAAGCCGCAGCGTGTGTCTACTCCAGCAGAAGAAAAATACATCAGAGATACCCCGAAACAGATGTCGGTGGAGAGCCTGACATGTTTTTCCTGTGGAATGAAGGGACACAAGGTGATACGCTGTCCTTCCAAGAGTGTTCCCTGAGGCGACAACCCCAGAAGGCCCAACCAAGACCGCGGGACAGCAGGCAGAAGTGGTACCACGTCTCAACACAGAGTCGCCACTGTACTGGCCAATGATGTGACATCATCTAGTGACTTTGAGTCTGGAGAAAGGCGGGCAACACCGGAGCAGATCGAGTCTTTCAAAAGAAGTGGACACATTCCATTTGGCGATGGGGCTACATTCTTACCAGTTTCTAACATCGCGCTGCCTGAGAGAGAAGTGCCCAACATGCCGGTGGTGTCAGGATTCATCTGCAACACATCAGTGAGAGTGTTGAGAGACACGGGTTGTAGTGGCGTCATTGGGGCGGTCCGTGGCGCAGTGGTTAAGGCGCCTGCCACCAATGCCAAAGGTGCGAGGTTCGATACCGGGTTCCGGCGTCGGACTTTTCTCCTCTGGTAAGTGTCACTGTTAATTCGGGCGGACCGTCGGGGGTTCTTTCTCCGGATACTCCGGTTCTTCCACCCCCCACCCCCCTCCCCACCCCCCACACTTTGGTATCGGTTTCAGGCCACTTTACAATTTCAAATACAAGCGATCAAAAATTTCTGTAACTTCAGTAGCTGAACTGGCCCTTCGTTTGTCTTGTAAATGGCGTAAATCCGTGTCTGTTACGTGAGTGTGCGTGTTGGGTTTCAGTTCGCGGCGCTTTGAGTCAATTCGCCCAAAAATTGAGAAAAAGCGCCTATATAATAACAGTATTATTATTTATTATTATTATTGTGAGAAAAGACCTAGTAGCTGAAGACCAGAAGCTACAGGAGTGGGCAACCCTCATCCTGGCAGACGGAACTGTAAGAATTATTCCCCTTGCCAAGGTTGGTGCCAACACCCTGTACCTGACAGGAGAGGTGAAGGTGTTATGTGTGAAGACCCCAGTCTACGACCTTATCATCGGAAAGGTTAATGGCGCCAGAAACGCAGAGGATCCAGATCCGGAGTGGAGACCTGAAACATGCTGTTACCATGAGAAGGCAAGCGAAGAAGTGTCACCAGACCATCCCTGTAAAAGTGGCTGAAAACACGAACGCAGCCAGGGTGAATAGGGACAAGCTGGTGGAACTACAGAGAGCTGACACCACTCTTGACAAGGTCCGAGGTCAGACCTAGCCCATGACATGAAGAGGGTAGGAGGTAACCTTCGAGACCAGAAAGGACATCCTGTACCGGGTATTCAACAGCCATGGAGACAAGCCTGTCCCTCAAGTGGTGGTTCCTGAACCCCTGAGGTTGCAGTGATGAAACTGGCCCATGATTTCATCTTGGAAAGACACCTGGGAATCAGCAAGACCCTCGACAGGATCTGAGCAGTTTTCTACTGGCCTGATATGGGGTTGCGACGTCACCCGATTCTGCAGATCGTGCAACACATGCCAGAAGACAGTCCCCAAGGGAAAGGTGCCCAAGGTTCCCCTCGAGAAAATGCCACTGATCGATATGCCTTTCAAGCGAGTAGCTGTGGATCTGGTGGGGCCAATATCTCCTCCAAGTGAAGATGGTCATCGCTACATTCTGACCCTGGTGGATTACGCTACAAGATATCCTGAGGCCATACCATTAAAGAAGATCGACACTCCAACAGTGGCAGAGGTGCTCGGGGACATGTTCAGCCGTCTGGGGATTCCTGAGGAGATCCTGCATGGAGGAAGTCAGTCGGCTGTTGAGCATCCATCACATCACTACGACCCCTTACCACCCCATGTGTAATGGGTTGGTTGAAAAGTTTAATGGAACATTGAAGGCTATGCTGAAGAAACTGTGTGTTGAGCAGCCAAGGTTGTGGCATAGGTACATCAATGCATTGCTCTTTGCATACCATGAAGTTCCTCAAGATTTGACAGGGTTCTCCCCCTTTGAATTACTGTACGGCAGGACTAAGGGGACTCATGCACATCCTGAAGGAGCTGTGGACCAAGGACATCGGTGCGCCTGAGGTGAAGATCAGCTACCAGTATGTCTTCGATCTGAGAGAGAAGCTGGAGGATACCCTCAGGTTGGCTCGAGAAGAACTGGAGAAGGCGCAGAACAAGGGGAAGCATTACTATGACTGTAAAGCCAAACCTCGACGGTTCCAGCCAGGTGACTAGGTGTTGGTTCTTCTCCCCACCAACAACAACAAACTCATGATGCAGTGGAAGGGACACTGTGGCTGGCATCAGTGACTACACAGTCAAGGTCAGCAACAAGATGAAGACTTACCACGCGAATCCGCTGAAGAAGTACATCGAGAGAGGTCGTCAGGACAAACCACAAGTGGCATCTGTGCATCTGGCTGCTGACGAGAGACTAGACGATGAGAACCTGTTCAACCTTAATTAACTCCGCTAAAAGGAGGGTATAGAAGACATCCAGTTCGGTCAAAACCTGACCCAGTCACAACAAGAGGAGCTGAGAGTCTTAACTACAGAGTTCAAGCATCGGTTTTCACCTGACCTGGGGACAACAGACACCATCCAGCATGAAATTAATCTGACATCAGACGAGCCAGTTAGCAGTAAGCCATATCATCTACCTTACAACACGAGGGAAGAACTGAAGAAAGACATCAAGGAGACACCAGATCTGGGAGTCATCAGGGAGTCCAAGTCATCATGTGCATCCCAAGTGGTCATCGTGAAGAAACCAGATGGATCCAATTGGTTGTGTGTGGACTATCATACACTCAATAAGTGGACAGTATTTGACCCAGGACCATCAACCCTTGACCTATCTGAAAATGCCCATCTCATGATTTGGCAATGTTCTTGCAGAACTTTAACATTAAGTTACAGTCTAACAAGGGTTCACAGAATATTGGAGCAGATTATCTGAGCAGAGCAGTTTAAAGGAACATTTCTTTTCTTTGTCCAGGACACCGAGATGGTAGTGGAAATTTGTAGTTATTTCTAGAGCATTCTTTTTCATGAATATTAATAAGTTTTGGTTACATTTTCTTTTCTGATTGGTTGTGTTGTGCAAATTTAATGGATTATTCTGGAAATCTGTAATAGTGTAAAAGAGCGTGTTAGGAAATATGTGTGTATATTGTTTGAGAGACGCAGTGTGTCAAAAGTGTTGACGCATTGTAGAGAAAACAGTGTATCAGTGTTGGTGCATTTGTGGATGCATTGTGCGGAGATCGCATCGCTGCAATAAAATATTGTTGGAACTGTTACTCCTGTGTGGTCTGCAACCTTTTGCCACATGTGACAAGTTGCAGCTGAGTGAAGTTTCTTTACAAGAACCCTACATGTGTGCGTCTGGTGTGATTGCATCATACTATGACTACGACAACCACGTAACAGAATGATTACTGTAATACAAGCCTGTCAATGAATCCTTGCAGTCATGCTGCATGAGCACTGCAACACAGTGTGCAGGCATAGCCCCAAACCTGTATTATGGTACTGCTTATTCATAGATTTAACCTTCACCGTACAATGCTAAGAACTTCACGATCCTCTGAATGTGGGTGACTTAGTTGCCCATGGTTTTCATATAGGCAATCTGCTGTTTCCTCGCGCTGGGACCATACGGCGTTGAGGCGCGTCCCCTGGGTGGTGGATAGGGGGTCCCTCGTGAGAGGGGTGCACCGAATGAAATAAGGTGCCGTGAACCAACATGGTCTAAGGGAAGGTGACCCCGACATAAAACCCCTGGTCCTCCTAGTAAGGGGGTTGGGCGTGGGGGTAGCTTCCCCACCCTGCAAAAAAGGAAATAGCTACAAAAACGCCGACGAAAAGACTAACAGTAATTCCTTTCCTGGAGGAGGAAGGTTCTTCTACTAGAAGACTTATGACGTCCTGTGGTGAAAGCCGGAAGTCTTCGGAAGCCACAGGACCGAGCCGCCTCTCTCTATCCAGGGATACAACCATGGGCACATGGAACGTCAAGACCATGTACCAGAGCGGCAAGGCCGCCCAGATAGCAGCGGAAATGCAAAAGTACAACCTTTCCCTGCTAGGCATCAGTGAAGCCAGATGGACACAGTCTGGCCAGAAAAGGCTGTTAAGTGGGGAGATGATTCTGTATTCAGGTCATGAAGAGGAGAATGCCCCCCATACAGAAGGAGTAGCACTCATGCTGTCACCAGTGGCACAGAGAGCGCTGATGGGCTGGGAACCTCTTGGGCCAAGAATTATAACAGCAGCCTTTAGAACCAAGAAAAAGCTCAAGCTGAACGTCATCCAGTGTTATGCGCCCACCAATGACAGTGACGAGGAAGAGAAACAGGAGTTCTACGACCGACTCCAGAGTGCCGTGGACAAATGTGCGGAGCGAGACATCACCATAGTCATGGGCGATTTTAATGCCAAAATAGGGGAGGACAACACCGGATACGAAGAGGTGATGGGGAGACAGGGACTAGGCTCGGAGATGAGTGAGAACGGGGAGAGGTTTGTAGACTTTTGTGCTCTAAACCGACTTGTCATTGGAGGCAGCATCTTCCCACACAGAAGAATACACAAAGCAACTTGGGTCTCACCTGACCATACAACAGAGAACCAAATAGACCATATCTGCATTAGCAAGAAATTTAGAAGATCCCTTCAAGATGTTCGAGTGAGGAGGGGAGCAGATGTCGCCTCAGACCACCATCTGCTTACCTTAAGAATGAAGCTCAAGCTAAAGAAAAGCCGCACAGAGACAACAAGAAGACAGCGCTATAATGTAGGCCTCCTGAGAGAAACTGGAGTTAGAGAAGAGTTCAAACTGGTGCTGTCCAACCGGTTTCAAGCGCTACAGGAGCTAGTAAATGAAGAGGAGGCGGTCACCACAGAGCAGCAGTGGAAGGCAGTTAGAGAGGCGCTGAACTCAACCTGCAAAGACACTGTAGGATTCAGGAAACACCACCACAAGGACTGGCTGTCGGCACAGACCTTGAATAAGATAGAAGCGAGGAAGCAGAAGAAAGCAGCGGTCAACAACAGTCGCACGAGAGCAGCCAAAGTAAGGGCACAGGGGGAATACTCGGAAGCCAACCGCGAGGTGAAGAGGAGTATCAGGGCAGACAAGAGGGCCTACACAGACAGCCTGGCAGCAGAGGCAGAAAAGGCAGCAGGCAGCGGCAACATGAAACAGCTCTACGACATTACCAGAAGATTGTCGGGTAAGTATGGCCATACAGAAAGACCAGTAAAAGACAAAGAAGGCAAGCCTATTGCAGACAGAGCAGACCAACTCGACAGATGGGCTGAGTATTTTGAAGAGTTACTGAACAGACCTAGCCCACCCGACCCCCCCGACATCCAGCCGGCAGAGACCGACCTACCCATCAGCTGTGACAGACCCAGCCGGGAAGAGATCAGAAAAGCAGTGGCATTTTTGAAGAATGGCAAAGCAGCAGGGCCAGATGGCATCCCAGCGGAGTCTCTGAAAGCAGACCTAGAGACAACAGTTGAGATGCTGTACCCACTGTTTGGAAAGATCTGGGAAGAGGAGGTGATGCCAGCTGACTGGAAGGAGGGGTACCTAATCAAGCTTCCCAAGAAAGGTGACCTCAGCAAGTGTTCCAACTACAGAGGAATCACCTTGCTGTCAGTACCAGGAAAGGTCTTCAACAGGATCATCCTAGAGAGAATGAAGAGCTCCGTTGACCCCCAGCTGAGAGACCAGCAAGCAGGATTCAGGAAGAACCGATCATGTACAGACCAGATCGCCACTCTCCGCATCATCGTGGAACAGTCTCTGGAGTGGAGCTCCCCGCTGTATGTCAACTTTGTGGATTATGAGAAAGCATTTGACAGCGTGGACCGAGAGACTCTGTGGAAACTCCTACAACACTACGGTGTACCCACAAAGCTCGTCCGCCTGATCAAGAGCAGCTATGATGGCATGACATGTCGCGTGATCCACGAAGGACAGTTCACCAGAGAGCTCCAGGTCAGAACTGGTGTCAGGCAGGGGTGTCTGCTGTCTCCGTTCCTCTTCCTACTGGCCATAGACTGGGTCATGAAGATGACCACAGAGCACAGACGAATTGGAATACAGTGGACACTGTGGACACAGCTTGACGACCTCGATTTTGCAGACGACTTGGCATTACTGTCCCACACTCATCAACAAATGCAGGACAAGACCACGAGGCTTGCTGACATCTCGTCCCAAGTGGGCCTCACCATTCAAAAACAGAAAACAAAGACAATGAGGCTGAACGCAACCAGGGAAGAACCAGTCTTGCTTGCTGGCACCCCGTTGGAGGAGGTGGAGTCCTTCACCTATCTCGGGAGCAAAAAAGGCGGCACTGATGCAGATGTCAGAGCACGAATCGGTAAAGCCAGAGCAGCCTTTCTCCAGTTGAAAATAGTGTGGAGTTCCAGAGAGCTGTCACAACACACCAAAGTCCGGATTTTCAACTCCAATGTAAAAGCAGTTCTCCTATATGGAGCAGAAACTTGGAGATTGACAAAAACCACAGTCAACAGAGTACAGACCTTCATGAACAGTTGCCTTAGAAGAATTTTGAAAATCCACTGGCCAGAGAAGATCAGCAACGTCAGACTCTGGGAGAGAACAGAGCAGATAACAGCAGAGAATGAAATTGGGCGAAGAAGATGGGGATGGATCGGTCACAGTCTGAGAAAGCCAGCTTCCAGTATCACTAGGCAGGCATTGTCATGGAACCCCCAGGGAAAGAGGAAAAGAGGTAGGCCGAGAAACTCCTGGCGTCGAGACCTCCAAGCAGACATCAAGAGACTGGGAACCACCTGGAGTAGAATCGAAGGAGAAGCACAGGACAGGAGTTGCTGGAGGTCTCTCGTCGACGGCCTATACCCGGGTAGGGGTGACAGGCGTAAGTAAGTAAAGTAATCTGCTGTTTATCCTTATTTGTTGGATGTGGGCGCCTTAGGCGCCCATGGTTGTCATATAGGCTGTCTGCCGTTTATTCTGATCTTTTGGATGTGGGCGACTTAGGCGCCCTATGGTTGCCACATAAGCAAGCTGCTGACTATCCTGATCTGATGGATGTGGGTGAGTTAGGCACCCATACTTTTCATATGTGCAAACAGCCATTTAATCATGATCTGTAAGGTATGGGCCAGTGTGTTGCTTTGTTTCTGTGCCTCGGTGCTTTTGATGGTCAGTTTGGTGTTCCTGCGGCTGACATGAACACCCTTTGCAAAACTAACCCTAACCTTGGCCGGCAATAATCAGGAAAGTTGAATGCATTGAAATATTCACCTCCAATCCAGTGATCGCATACAAAAGACAAAACTTGAACCTGAGACATACTGATCTCCTCAAAACTAAGCCGTAGCACAACGCAGCCCACTGAGGAAAAAAATGCAGTTAAAAATGCCATGAAGAAAAATGTAACTCAATGGAATAAAACTGAGATAAGAGCGCAAGTGCGTCTGATATGTTTTCTTGGTGTTGTCGGCAAAAAAACTGGTTCGATATCCTGCCACCTCCTGCAGTAGCTGGTGTCTGAGCCTAGACCCGGCACCTAGACAGCACAAAAGCAAGAGCTGACTGTGACTGTGATTCAGAAGGTAGGTGTCAGGCGGTCGGCCCTGGTGCCAATTCGTTAGCAATTATTGTCCTAGCATGGGCAGCCGTCCTTCGTGCAGGCGGGAAATAGTATCGGCAAACACATTCACACTGCCAGCCACGTGCATCGCTGACACGCTGCAATTCATTCTCACACACTCCCATGCCATCTTCCTCAACAGACTATTGACATAGCGGTCTTTTGAGCGCCCTTTGTTAATGATAGCCTTTGTCACCGTGCTGTCCGTATGAATGACCACCTGTTTCCCTCGCCATGAGGGGGCCCACCGGTTGACTGCCTGCACCACCGCGCACACCTCTTTATAATTAATATGCAAGTCCTTGGCTGCCGGCATGTCTGAAGAGAACAGTGTATAATTCCAATCTCCTTTCCAGGACGCACCTGCCGCCAGGTTGCATGCATCAACATGGACATGTTCCTTGCTTTGTGAGTCATAATACACAGTGCCATTAAAAACATGCATGTAAGATAGCCACCACTGTAAGTCTGCATGAAACTCCCGTGAGAGTCTCACTTTATGCCTTTGCTGCTGAAGGGGTTTAATCGTATCAAGAATCCGCCTGAAAAAAAAATTGCCTCCCTTGATGGCTTGACACGCCCAGTTAAGGAACCCTGTTAGTGACTGCAATCTTTGCTTTGTCGCGCGTGTTTTGCCTTGAAACTGCTGCAAGCGTTTGTGAAGTTGCAGTAGCTTGTCATCGCCCAATGACAAGGTGCTTGTGCTGGTGCAGATCTGGATCCCAAGAAAAGTAATGGTTTGTGTAGGCCCCACCACCTTAGGCCAGCTAATATTGAACCCTAATCTACGTAAAAGGGCAATGAGCGTCATCATCATTTGAGTGCATTCCTCTTTGGACTGAGCTGCTATGAAGAAATTGTCAATATACGCTACTATCCCTGTCATGCCGTGCTGTAACATACATCTGCGAACTGCCTGCGAGAGTCTTTGAAAGTGTGACCATAGGGTAGCCTACTATCGAACAGGTATGTGGGCTTCTGCTCGCCCGTAAAAATCCATTTTAGGCCTGTGACTTGGTAATTATCTGGATGGATACACACAGATCGGTATGCCGCCTTAAGGTCAACTTTCGCGCACCAGTAGCCGGACTTGGCTAGTCCGCACGCGTCCGCTAGAGTCTGGAATTTTACTGTCTCAGGTACTGAGTAATCGTTCATTGCATGTCCTACAGGCTTGCTGCCGTCATGTATCAGGCGTATGCTATTGTCGTCTTTTGGGATCGCAGCCAAAGCGCTAATTACGGTTGGTTTTTGAGATGTTACGATATAATGACCTTTGTTTATCTGATCGATGAGCTCCTTTTCTACCGCTACTCTGTTTTTTAAGGCAGATGTGTGATTTTTCTGCTCTACAGATCTAACAGTCTGATGTTTGTTTGTGATATAAAAACCATGTTCGATACCTTCAAGGAGAAAGTTTTTGTCTTTATCAGAAGCTAATTCGTCTTGCGACACTAAAAGCTTTGAACTAATGGACGCTCCAGAACCTAACAGTTGACAGTTGTATGGACTTAGTGCAGGATAAGGGCTATGGTAAGAAGTGCTAGAATGGGTGGAGCATACCTCGCCTTGTGCAGCCTGCTGCGCTGTGTCCTAGGCTGTCCCGTGTTTGCCACCTGCCGCTGCTGCAGGTGTGTCACGATGTTCCCACGCCGGGTGATCTCTCCCGCAGGTGGCACACACATGGTCCAGCTGGCAGTGTGCGCCGTAGGTGCAGTAACCTCTGTTGTACTGCAGGCACACTTCCCTGCCAGAGGGGCCGATGGGGCGTTGTGGGCGCGGTCCGGCCGTCCCTCCTCCTGTTCTCCGAGCAGGTGAGCCAGCGGGCATCGCCGATTGCGCAGTACGGCCGTGCAGCACCACCGTGGACAGGTGTGGGGTGTCTGTGCCCCACTGGAATGCTTCGGCCGCTTGCCGCTGACGATACTCATCGTCGAACAGCAGGACACTTTTCCAGGTGTATCTGGCCGCCAGCTCCCCCACCATCGCCGAGTACTTGAGGTAGGTGTGCGGCGTGAAACCCGGTGTGGGTTTGTCCATAAGGGCCGCCATAATACGGCTGTTTTCCACTATCCAGTGTTCGGGGGAAACCTTGTCCAACTTTGGTTTGCTGTTCACTTTTATAGTGACACCACCCCTAAGTGCCATTTCTTCCTCTGCCACTGCTGCTGAAGACAGAAAATCTACTATATGTAACGGGGGCCGCCCACTTTTTGCTGCCGCAATACCCCCGCTACTGTTGCCACTGACGCACAGGCTGTCGCGCAACAGTTCATCCAGTCTGGCACCGCTGTGGTGTGTACTGTATAGGGCGTCCTGCAAAGTATGTAACGCTCTACTGCCGCTGTTGTCCGCTACCCTTCCCAGTCCGCCGCACAGTGGGCCACCGCCGTTGTCCACATGGAATTTGACCACCACTGCACGGAGCACTGCTCTGTCCCCACGTTTCAGCGCCAGAGTGTCTTCGTCAGACATTAGCAGTAGTGCTTGCCTAGAGATGAACTTTTCCCTGATCAGGGCACGCTGCACCTCTTCGTCGAGGCCCCAGTCACTGAAAATATGGTCCATCTCACTATTTTCCAGTAAAGCCTTCTTTCTCGCTGATTTGGGAGCCATTTCAAATTTTATCTGTCGCCTGACTGAGCTGCAGCTCAGTGCTGCCTCGCCGACCCGAGAATGACTGGTGTACTTCTCGGTACCATTCCCTAGTCACTCCTGTACCACCCACGCATCCACTCCCACACACTCTCATGCCTCTCATCCTCGCCTACGCACTCACCCCCTCCAGACTTTCCCACCTTCTTTCTCTCTCTCAATCTCCATCTCACATCATAGCACCTCCACCCGGGTCTGCCCTGGGGGACTTGGGTGGGGTTAACTACTTTTTAGTTCCCAGGGTCACCCTGGTCAGCCCCACAGGGTGGATTTTTCCCTCTATTCTGGGGCATGTGTTTCTGTCTACCCTTGGTCCTGTATTTGTCTTTTTAAAACTCTCCCAACTGTCTGCGCTGCCTGTAGCTCTTGATATTGGATGTGTGTTGCTAAATGGTCTTGGCTTTATTTAGGCCCCATGTCATAGGTTAATTTAACGTGTTCGACCGGCTGGCGACATACATTCAATATTCTGTTGTATTTTTATTTTCACAAACAGTGCAGGCACGTCCTGAGAAAGCCTTGTTGCTGTCGGGACATTAAGCAATGTACAATCAATCAATCAATCACATCATAGCATTCCACAGTCGGGAAATTCCCCTGGCTTACTCAGTACTTCGGCTACCACCGGACACCACCCCCCACCCACGCATTCAGTCCTCTTTCCCTCCATTTTAAAATATGTTTATCACTCATCCCTTGCCTAAACACCACTTTAAGTTTAGGAATTGGTCTCTCGGTGCCATCTTTCATGACATCAATTACTTTCCGCTTGTACAACTCAAAGGAATCAAGTTCAAGACCATACACTTCTCCCACCTCACTTTCTTTATCAAAACCCTGCACATGAGCCAAATCTTTCAACTCTGTTACTGGACACGCAACTGGTATAATTCTCGGCTTTGGACCAACACTCGTTTTTATTCAGCAAAAATAAAATTTATTTTACTTCCAAGACAACACTAAAATCATGCATCAGAACTGGTTTATCATCCTGATTAGTTACAGATATACACAGTGATTCAAAGAAACTGGAACCTAATTTCTTAAACTGTAAATTAGTAAATCTAACAAACACACTTTCGCAATATGGGGCAGTTCCAGCTGGCACACATCTCAACAAAGTTGATGGCTTTCCATTGTGTACATTCTCAGTTGTGTTTAGTTCTTGCAAAGAAACATTAAATACTGTGTGTACTGACAAATGAATCTTCCAGTTATTTTAAGTTTATTTGGCCTTATATTTCTTTTATTAACTAATGTCCAATCTTCATCTTTATATCTAAAAATGCTATGTCGCGCTCATTTAAAAAACCAAGTAGCATTGTAAGTCTGTCTGATAATACATACTGACTACCTTCCTGAAATTCTAATGTATCAAGCAAGTTAGCCGGATTTAAAGTTGCTTTAATTTTATATCCATTTTGTAAATATTCAGCTAAAGTACAAAAGTCATAATACCCATGCCATAAATGATGATAAAGTATTCCTACACCATTTATAGCTTTATTTACATAATAACTATCATCATCTTCAACATTAAACCACTTTACAGTGTAGAACATTTCATGGATAGCTACAGCCTTGTTATCATCACGATTGTCAATCCCATTCGTTAACCACACTGGTTTGCTTGTATCAAGATTTGTTAAGGTAATAAACATTTTTATTATCTCATTTTTTTTTAAAAAGCCCAATGGAATTTAAATCACCAACAATTGTTACTACAAACGCGTGTCAATTTAATGTGGATGCCAAGTACAATGTCGCGCCTACTTATGATCAGAAAATAATTCAACTAAATCAGCTTGATATTTCTGTGTCAGAAGGAGATTTATTTCAAGTAAAAGTACCCAATCCGTATGACCATTACATAAACCCTCCAATTACAGATGATTTAACTGCAAGAAAGTGGTCCTCAAGCCCACTGCAGATGCTTAACTTTGCTATACTATGTTCAGCTACAGGCTGCGGTGTTTCTTTCACAGACCACTTGAATCACTCGAACAAACTGATTAGGTCTGTGTATCATTTCCACACGTATTACCAGCTTAGAAGAATACTGTCAGAACTCCATGTCTCACTACCCACTGAATCTAGTTTTAACCGTTTTAATAACCCCATGGATATGAAAGCGTTTGAACGCATCAGTAATGAATTTAACATCGGCTCTAAGTATGACTTTACACAAAAACTTGATGATCACCATGGCATGGGTACATTGTATTGTACTATGAGTCACAGACAATACCCTCAAGATTACTACCCCAGTTACTCTTCATTCTCGTCAAAATCACAAGTCTGGTTAGGCTCAATAGAACAGAAACGGTCTAATGCTTGGACCACATTTGTCTTAGACAGGAGTGATGGGTTTACACAAGCAGGAGTAGAACACATTAATAAATCTATCAGAACGTATGTGTGGTGTATACTAGGAGCACAAGCTCACACAAAATCAAACATCTTAAACGGGAGTGGCAAATTCGAAGCACAAAAACAGTTTCTTGCAAACCTGGAAGACTCAATAAATTCAGTAGTAGATCTCCCATCAAACATACAATGCTATCAAGATGTTCTCGGATATGCTAGATCAAAAGTTGACTTTGTAGTTGGCATCGGGTTATATATGTTGCCATCCAACCTTCAACTCCAAATGGGGACAATAAAAAATTATAATAATGAAATAATTGTTGCAGGGCGTGATCAAAAATTAGGGCTCAATCAATCGGTAAACTTGAGCCGAACAACCACACACCTACAGCCACAAAAACCATTAATAATGCCAGTAAAACTATCACTCGTACAGACAGTAACAGCCCCAGCCCCAACACCAGCCCCTGTACCCGAAACACCATGGACACTCATCCTGTTTTAGTAAGTAAGAGTGCGTAACATACGAGTGCCTGATGTGGAGCTGAGTAAGGACAGTCTCCTCACGGTGGCTGCTACAGCGATGAGGTAGACTGTCAGACACCATAGGAAGAGCCTCATGCAGCTTGTTCCCTTCCTCTTTGTCCCACTCGGACTGCCACTCGCGGGCTATGTACGCACTAGTCACACAGGTTTAAAATCACTATGAACAGTCTGTGTGTCAGAGACAGGGTCATTGCGGGCACTGTTGGCAGCAGAATCTGCAATCTTGTTGCCTTCGATGCCCACATGCCCTGGGACCCAAATAAAAATGATGTCATAATATTCCTTCATCAAGTTCACGTAAAGCTCTCTAATCTGCACCAGCAGGGGATGGTCTGTTCCCGCGCCCTGAAGGGCCTGCAGGGCAGAAAGAGAGTCAGACAGAATCAGGAAGTTCCTTTCCCGAGACTGATAGGCATGCCTGAGTGCCAGCAGAATTGCCCGCAGTTCTGCACTAAATACAGAGGAATGGTCAGGGAGACGGAGCTTAAATGGGCGTCTGGGATGGCGAGAAGACACTGCAGACGCAGCCACTCTCCCATCCTCAGACTTGGACCCATCCGTATAAAGACGACAATAGCCAGGAAAAATTGAAAGGAGTTCATTGAGGTTCTGTTGGTATATGGCTGGTGGAGTACAATCCTGCTTGTAGGCGGTCAAGTTCAGCAAGATGTCAGGAACTGGTAATAGCCAGGGTGGAGTGATGTGTTGCAGAGATTTTAAAACTTTGTTCAGTTCCACTCCGGCCGCCTGCAGATGAGGTTGGACACGAAAGGAAAGTGGACAGACAGCTCCCGGATGGGCATCGTAAATCTCTGCAAACAACGGGTTAAAAACACAATCATAGGCAGGATTGTCTGGATGGGCCTTCAGTTTCAGAACGTAGCTGAGCATGAGGCGGATGCGGCGGAGCTTGAGAGAAGGCTCCCCTGCCTCAGCATACAGACTAGGAAATGGAGATGTCCTGAAGGCTCCCAGACATATGCGCAGACCTTGATGGTGGATTGTGTTCAGACGCTGTAGAACAGACTTGGAAGCCGAGCCATATACCACAGAGCCGTAATCCAGTTTGGACCGAGCAAGGGCCTGGTACAGTCGAAGTAAGACAATGCGGTCTGCACCCCAGTCAGTACGACCAACAACACGAAGAACTTTGAGGGCCCTCTGACTAGAGGTTCTAAGGTAATTTTTTTTTTTTTTTTTTTTTTTAATTCTTTATTTCGGTATTTAAATTAGGCATACAGTATATATATATACAAAAGCCATATATACATAATTACATTGCAAATCAAGTTACACAATCACAGATCGAAAAGTATAGAAAAAATATCAGCATATAAGTATGTATCCCCACCCCTCCCACGATCCTATTTACCCCCCCCCCCCCCCCTCCCCGCCCCACTCTCTTAGAACACACACCGCTCGAACACAACAAATGACAAGGAAAGTTTACATACGTCTGAACAGTCGTGCTGGACAGACACAAATGTGACCGCCTGGGCATGCTTTCCTCAGTGCTATAGATAGCACTGGTGGATACATGCACAAGGGGATCCAGCTAAGCCACCCTTGCTACCTTAAACCAACCCTGGATGCCTTAGTGGGATGCCTGGGTTCTAAGGTAATTAATATATTTGCAGAAGGTCAGTCTTTTGTCAATGATGACCCCCAGAAACTTTGCCTCCTCAGCCATATTAATTGGCACTCCAGCAATGCTCAGGCTAGGTTCTGGAAAAAATTTCGTCTGGTTAGTAAAATGCATACAGACTGTCTTGGAGGGCGAGAACCTGAATCCGTTGAGAGACACCCACCCCTGGATGTGATCAACGCACAGCTGCAAGCGCCTCAAGGGACGCAAGCCCTCAACCTCGTGCACACAAAGCAAAGTCATCCACAAACAAAGAGCATTTAGAATCATCCTTGATGACCTTTACAATGTTATTAATTTTAATGCTAAATAAAACAGGAGATAAAATGCTGCCCTGCGGGACACCCATCTCCTGTTCAAAGGAGTCGGAGAGGGTGGAGCCCACACGGACATGGAACGACCGGTTAGACAAAAAATTATGAATAAAATCAGGCAGGTGCCCTTGCACATCATGAAGGGCAGTAACAATTTGTGGTGGCGCAAGTGGTACCGGAGGCGCAAGCGTACCGGGGGACCCCCCCAATACCAAGATACCTTGCCAACCCGGTATTACCACCGACTTCGCCTTTAATTGTACTTAACCCCCACCCGGGTCTGCCCTGGGGGACTTGGGTGGGGTTAGGTATTTTTTAGTTCCCAGGGTCACCCTGGTCAGCCCCACAGGGTGGGTTTTTCTCTCTTTTCTGGGGCATGTGTTTCTGTCTACCCTTTGTCCATTCACCTGTTTTTGCCTTTTTAAAACTCTCCCTACTGTCTGCACTGCCTGTAGCTCTTGATATTGGATGTGTGTTGCTAAATGGTCTTAGCTTTATTTAGACCCCATGTTGTAGGTTTATTTAACGTATTTGACCGGCTGGCGACATACATTCAATTTTCTGTTTAGTTTTTTTTTCACAAGCAGTGCAGGCACGTCCTGAGAAAGCCTTGTTGCTGTCGGGACGTTAAGCAATGTACAATCAATCAATCATTTAATTGTACTTAAAGCTCTAAACTTAGCAGGGTTGTTTTTATGGGTTAGGTGTACTTTCCCTCTGTCTGTATTTACAAATAAGTGACCTTTATCATATTCAAACTGATTAGGATCTATTACATCTGGGCGGGCACCAACACTATCGTAAAATGAGTTTACTTTGCTTTGTAAAAGTTCCTGTTGCATACTAGAAGTATTCCTTGTACCAGTCATATCTGTTGTACTGTCATAATCATACATGTAATCCATTTCAATATCATGATCAAATCCTCCCACTGCCATTGTTTTCATTAATTAATTTTTTTATTTTTGCATAATAAAATGACATTGTCCTATGGATCAAAGTTAGACCTGTACAGAAAACTGCGTGAACCTCTTGGTGTTAAAGTGTAGCTGGTGGGTGCCCAGCTACATTTCACCAAATCATGAAATACAGTCATTTTGTGATATAAAATATATTTATCCAACTGAAAAAAACACGAGGAATGGAAATATGTGTACGGTTTATTTTGCCTTTGCGTAGATACTTTGATATTAGCAAAAATAAAACTTGGCCTCCGAAAAAAAAATCTTCGGCAATCTTCGGAAAAGTCACGTGACATAACGTCACACACCTGACACGCTTGGTCCGCTTCGTTCCCGTTTGTCGAAGCATCAACACCACACCTGGACTGCACGCTGTGTGATAATTGTATCGTTTTCAGGTTTTCGTGAACTCTTTGTGTGGTGATCTAGAAATATGCCGGGACAAGTTTGTGTTGTTCAGGTGGATGCAACCGCAACCGAAGAAAGGTCTCTCCACACAATCATATACCCCACACTGAGATCAGACTTTGTGGCTGTCGTGGGACCGCTTCGTCCGTTCCACTCGCAGAGACTTCCAGAAGGGAAATATAAAGACGTTAGTGTGCTCCACACATTTCAAGGAAGACGATTTTTCCAACCTAATAAAATTTAGGATGAAATTTGCGAAAAAGTTTATAATAAAACCCGGAGCCATTCCAAGCATCCGGCCAATTGGCACTTCACCAACACCGACCATCGCAGTGGAGAAGAAGCACAGAAATGTCTTCGCAATGAAGCTGCAACTGGCGAGAGAGGTCAGTATCAACTATCATATTCTGAATATTTTAGGTAGATGAAGATAAAAGTTTAGTGTGTGTGCTTTGTGTGTGTTGGGAGGATGTGGGGAGGGGGCGGTCGCGAAAGAGGCGGGCCTCTCATCAGCCACCTGGTAGTGTTACACTACTGCTGATTTGAATTCAATCTATAATTGCAGTTTGTATATGTGCATGCATAATGATGCATGGTGATATACTACACAGGAAAGACTTCCAGCTTTTGCCTGCTAATGCTTATCCTTATCCTTGTGAAATCCTTTGTGCGGATACTAAAGACATTTGTATTGCACGATTTCTTCGGAATCGCACATTTGTATATTAATTGTATAAGACTCTTAGCATAAAGCAGTTACATTTTAATTAATTTACACAGTAGGTGTGTAAGCTATATCATCTGTGGATGAGCTGAAATTCTTTTTTAATTGCTTATATTGCAGGCTACAGAAAACAGACACATGTAAAAGCAAAGTCCTCTGGTGACCAGACCTCGAACCTGGAGGCCTTTCATAGCTTGCTGCTGCACTTCGCTCCCAAGCACACTGCCTTCAGTTGGCTGGGAATGCGAACAAGGTTAGTCTCCTGTGTATTGTCAGGGTTAGGCATTGGATGCAGTGCAGGACATCTTCCTGCTAGATAGAATTAGTTTGCTGCAATTGCAAGGCATTGTGCAGTGAACTGCGACAAGGGCTGCTCATTGCCGTGCAACAGAGGATTTGGTCACATTTTATGCACTGCCTTGTTTAATGTAAGGAGATGTTCAGAAGGTTGCCGCAATGTCAGACAGAGATTGTATGTCGCTATAGCTTGTATCACAGATGCATGTATTTATTCTGGAAAGGTGTTCTGTATGTCTGTATGATTCATACTGCTACCATCATACTGAAGAGACCACCGGACTCGTGTTGTGTGATTTTGCTAACACGCAAAGCATCAAACTTGTTTATCTATTATATATTATTAGTATTAACTGCCATTTAACCAGGGTCCTCTATTGTACCTGCATGCATATGTGTTACAGGCACAAACTGGCGGCCATGCATTATAATGACAGGTACTACAGCAGCAGGTACTAGGCGACCACCAAAGATGGAGAACCAAGATTCCAGGACTATTATGGCAAGGCAAAAATCTGTGAAGCTCATGTGAGGCCAGTCACAACATAACACACATACAGTAAGAAAACTGTTATGTTACCATACGTTATTTGAATTACAATGGCAGACACTGCTGTCATCTAAGATGTTATGGATATGGCACCTGCAGGGTGATGATGTCAACTTGTAATGCGCATCCACTCCATGCCAGCAGCATGCTCAGGGCGCCAAAAAAAAAAAAAAAAAAAAAAAAAATTAATCGAAAATTTGAGACTTGTCCTCTGACTTGGGGACGTAGCTTAGTGGATAAGACACTGTGCTGGCAGTCGTAAGATCCCGGGTTCGAAGGAATGGGCAGGAATGGGATGTGGACTTTTCCTCATTCCCATCGAGTCAAATCTACGTACAGACTCGGCTTATGTTGCCTGTCTCGCCTTCATGTCTACAGCACGCATAATCATCAAGTGCGCACATTAATGTTTTTAAAAAGTTAAAGAAAATTCAACAAATAAAAAAATAAAAGTAACGATTATCGATTTCTTTTGTTAAAAATTTTGTTACTTCAGTTCGTTTTTCCACCACGAACAACAGGTGCCTATGCGCAAAGCCGGTTTGACCCAGTTGCAGCCGGTTTGAGGCGGTTTGGATTACCGCTAGCCTACCCTGCATCAGTTCAGGTCACAACATACAGTCAAATTTGGCCAGTTGAGGCAGTGCAAGGACCGGTGTTTTTAAAAATAATTTTTGTCTTGTTTGAAAATTTGTAGTAGGGCTGAATGTTGGAATTTGCTGGAAATTTCTGGTTAGCTGAGAGGAGACATGTTTGGTGCTTTGATTCATACTATCCTGAGCTTATCCAGTGGACAATTGTGGGCCTATGTTGTGTTGCCATTGATGTAGTGATTTGAGGGGCACGCTGATTTCAGCTGTGCTTGGGTGTGGGGTTGTTAAGGAACCAGTCTCATAGCCAAGAAATAAGACGGGTGATGTGCTGTTTTTTTTTTTGTATTTTGTGCTTGGCAAATGTGCAGCTGGTGGGCGGTAGTGTTTTTTAGGGAATTGAAAAATTAAGGGATGGCTGGGACTGACTAAGGCTAAGAGACTGGACAGTACGGAAATGGTACTGTGGTCCGTGACCTTCAAATTTGAGATCGTGAAAAGAAGATGGCTTCCATTTCCAGCAGTGAATCGAGTGATGAAATTTTGCGAAATTCTTTGATTCGTTTATTGAATACTACGAGTATGTTGGAGGAAAGTCAGCCGATACGCTCATTTTTAAATACAAACAGCGGGGCTGCGCAAAAGAAATCTTAGCCCATCGAAAGACAGCGGCAAATCTGACAAGTCACTTGAAGGTAGGTGACAGGTTATTTTTCGCTTTGTAACGGGGCTACTGGTTTGCAGTTGAAACTTGGGCATTGTGGTAATTTTAGCGTGGTATTTTTAAGACGCTCTGTATCAATCTAACGTATTTTGTGAAAAAAAAAGTTGATTCAGCTACCTTCAAATCAAATCAAATTAAATTAATTCCATTACTGAATAAACATTAAACCAGCACGTGTGTTTGAGTGTGCCTGTCACCATGTGCATACGTGTGTGGGTTTGAATGCCTAATTTTAAATTTATGTGATTATATAAAATTAATATTTTGTGATATTACCAGTTGTGATATGTGATTTAGTTTTATATTTTCGGCAATCACCTCTTTTAGCCCCCGCGGTCAGTTACTCGGACAACAACTCCCCTACTAAAACTGTTATTTGTACGGAAAAAGCAGCATGTTCAGTACCCCCAAAAAGAAAATGAAATTCTTTGTAAAATGAAAGTAAATTAACAGAGCTTTTGTCATCGTGGTTTACAACCGCGGGGGCTATAACAGGTGATTGCCATATTTTCTAGAATTTCTGTAGCCTAATTTCTACTTTTGTAAAGTATATTCTTTAATGTGAATGAGTGTCTGTAGGCGTGTGTGTGTGTTACCTACTTTCCAACAATAATGACTGTTTATGCTTGTGCTGAAATTCTTTTTTTCATGTATTTAACGCAAATTTATTTCATTAAAAAGAAAAATTAAAGAAAATTTATTTCTTTAATTTTCAAAAAAAAGTAAAGAAAATTTATTTCTTTAACCTTTTACCAGAATTAAAAGTTATTTCATTAAAGAAAAAAAGTAATGACTATCAACCCTGCTAGCACAGCGTTTTTGTCTTTTGCTGTAATAATTGCACAAGGAAATTTCCATCTCATGGACAGTAAAGTGATTTGTAATTGTAACTTTCTGCGTGTAACTGTAAGGCGCACACTGCCAGCACTGTTTTTTTTTTTTTTTTTTTAATAGCTGATTTCACAGATACCTGATGTATGTATTTATCAGGGCTCACAATCCTCCGCCGTTTCGGCGATAATCCGCCGATGAAGGTAACCTTTCCGCCGCACAAATGACAAGATTCTGCCATAGTAGGGGGAAGGAAAAAGAAGTGATTCGATTTTATCGCTATTCTGCCGTATTCGCATTTTGCTGTTTGCTAAAATCGCTCTGTTATCGGAAGTAGCACAAGCTACCGTTTTCGTTTTAAAATGGCGCAGCGCACAATCGTACAGACCACACAGGGCAATTGCTTCCGGTGCATGTAGTAACTTTTCCGCAAGAAAGTTTAAAAAATTTCCTCCCTTTTTGCAATTATTTTAGGATGTAAAATTTGAAATATTTGCCTTTTTTGGCATTTTGAGCAACAAAAGGCATGACAGGTGGTGTGAAACAGAGCAAAATCTGGGTAATTTTAGTTGACCTAGTGTGTTCATGGGAGCCTAATTGGGGCATGTGCACGGTTGTATGCAGGCTTGCAGACGACAGTTTTGTCATGGGGTACTTAGTGCATTAGAGTGTTGTGAAAAATGCTAACTCTTAATTTTTTAAAGAATTGCTGAAAATGTTTCTTTGGTGATGTGTTCCGCGTGGATGTTTTGTTTTGGCAGAAAGGTTCTTCGTTCATAGTTTTATGCTGCAAGAGGTTACAGATAACAGTGTGTGAAAAGGGGGCGTAACCTAATTGCCATGTGTGGCCACAGCGTGGTTCAAAATTTGATGACTGTGTAAGAAACAAATGGAGATGGGATTGGATGGAGGTTGTGGTGGAGTTTTGGCCAGTGTGTGCTTCTGTTGCTTCTATATCTGTTCTGGTATGTCTGTCACAATATACAAAACCATGTACCACGTTTATACCTTCACGCTTTTATTTTCCTCCTTTTTCATGGTGGATCGTTGTGAGCCCTGATTTATTCTTTTGCCACCTGGAAAGATGTTCTGCATGTCTGTACGATTCATACTGCTACTGTCATACTGAAGAGACCACTGGACTCGTGTTGTGCGATTTTGCTAACACACAAAGCATCAAACTTGTTTAACTATTATTAGTATTAACTTGGACATGCTAGGGCAGGTTGTGGATTGACTGTGATAGTTCAAGGCTGGCAGCAGAATAGTTTGGCGTCTGTAGGTGCCAAGCTATTCTGACACTATCAGTGAATTATAATGGTCAATTTGTCCAGACCTTGACATGTATCTCGACGGAAAATAGTTTATAATTTCATTCTCAGCATGTAATGAGTTAACATCAACCAGTTTGCTCATAATGAATATGACTGTGGAAAAGAAAAAATTGAATGCTTATTGTTGGATGCACCTGCAATGTTTAAATAATGAAACATGAAAAATATATTTTCTTTATTCAATGAACATGACTGGTTTTTTTGCTTTGTCTTCAACATAGGTGTGACATTCCTATTTTTCTTTTTAGCGCTGATTAGGGTTTAATTTTGTAAATATGTAAGCTTCCATACACAAAAGTAATATACTGATTTCTGTCTTTCCATCTGCTAACTTGTACACATGAGTACCTGAGCATAAAAAATGTGACCCAATAGATGCAGAAATTTAAATCGAGTTTTTGTACATGCATACTTTTGACAAATAATAACATGCACACCCTTTCCTGCATTTCTTTTGCTCACAAATAGTCACCAATGCTACCTCTCTGACAGAATGGGTACATAGCACTGGTCTAAGTAAAGAACAAGCCAAAATAGTTAGCTTTACAAATGTCTATTTCATCTAGATGCACTCTCAGCATAATTCACCCATTTGTACATGGTAGTTATCAGTTGGAGTTACTTTTGTTGTAGTAGGTTGTGCTGTATGCAGGCCAGCACAGCGTTTTTGTCTTTTGCTGTAATAATTGCACAATGAAATTTCCATCTCATGGACAATAAAGTGATTTGTATTTGTAACTGTCAGCATGCAAAGAGCACACTGTCAGCACTGTGTTTTGGTTTTTTTAATAGCTAATTTCACAGATACCTGATGCATGTATTTATTATTTTGCCACCTGGAAAGGTGTTCTTCATGTCTGTACGATTCATACTGCTACTGTCATACTGAAGAGACCACTGGACTCGTGTTGTGTGATTTTGCTAACACACAAAGAATCAAACTTGTTCATCTATTATTAGTATTAACTTGGACATGCTAGGGCAGGTTGTGGATTGACTGTGATAGTTCAAGGCTGGCAGCAGAATAGTTTGGCGTCCGTAGGTACCAAGCTATTCTGACACTATCTGTGAATTATATTAAAAATAATGGTCAATTTGTCCAGACCTTGACATGTATCTCGAAGGAAAATAATTTGTAATTTCATCCTCATCATGTGATGAGTTAACATCAACCAGTTTGCTCATGAGTATGCATGTGGAAAACTCTAAACAGAAAATTGA
>BTPG01000002.1:123405800-123618875 GCA_036245525.1 Semisulcospira habei | reverse complement strand
TGTAAACCTTGTGTCATCTAAAGTTGCTGATTTCGTAGCCTGTAGTTTTGCTTCAAATAAATATTTCGCGGTAGTTTGATTTTTGCCAGTAAACATTTTTTTTTAAACCTAAAACTAGTTTGCCTGCCCTCAATGCGCCTCAGACATGTTCAGTCGTGAGATACGAAGTTATGTAACCGTAAGTATTGTTTGTGTTTATTTGTGCAGGAATATTCTGTCCTAGTTATTTGTATACAGTGCAAGTAGTACATAACTTTAAAATGGGTGCGTTGTTTTTATTTGCTCGCTCAATCTAGTCAGTCATCAACCACAGAGTCGTACACTCCGGCGGCCGCGACGCACGCGTAATGGAAGCAAAGCCTCATCTCCAGCTCCTCGCCCTGGAGGAAGTACTACTTCGTCTCCAGTGGTTCTGCCGACAAGGACAAGAAAAAGAAGGGTTGGTCAGTGCCCTTCCGTAGAAGTAACAGCCTCTAAGTTCTACTAGTGCAACGAGAGGAAGAGGTCGCAGACGAGGAGCACGCATCGACACTACACAAACCATTAGGAATATGTTGATAGAAAGGAAGCAAGACTCAAGGCAAGTAGACAGGGAATTGTATTTTTAGAAGGGATGAGACTTTGCTATGTCAACATTGTGTAATATTGTTTGTGTTTACATGTGCTGCAGTAAATTATAATGTAGCTATTTTATATTGACGCTGATCCAATTTATGTGGTTGATATGAAATCAAGTTCTCAAGGTCATGAAAACACTATATCAATCAATTTTTTTTTTCAGGAGCAGGTAGAAAAAAATACCCGCTGAGAGACTGCTAGAAATTTTCGCAGGTATTAGTGAGGGACAGCATAATGTTATGATGTTCAGCATAATGGAGGCTGAAGAGCACCAACCAGGCGGTCACCACCCTCCACCAGCCATCATGGTGTTGCTGCAGTGTCAAAATATGCCAACAGACATTAAAAAACTGTGCTGTGGATATGGCAACTGTCTTTCTCTCGTACCTGTAAGTACACAAACTGTACCTGTAAATGCATCATGTAAATGTACACTGTGCAGTTTCTTCTGATGTATGTTTGGTATACCTAAAGTAAGTACTCTAACACTGTATGATATGTGTCGGTGTAAAAAATATTCCACAGGCTACAGTGCCATAAGAAGATATTTTTCATTTGGTGGTGGGTGGCGTGTGTGTGTGGGGTGGGGGGGGGTGGGGGGTGGGGGGGGGGGCTGGTGCCCGACGGTTAATTTCTTGCCAAAAATTCTAAGGGTGGGGGGTCAGCAGAGCAATCCAAACCAAGTGGACAGTCTGGTCTTGTAAAAAAATAACAATATTAATCGAAATCTTGATATTCTGCTCTTAAAATAATAGTACTAATAATAAAAGGGTTTTTATATAGCGCTAAATCCCCATTGCTATGCTGAAAGCTCTTTACAAAGCATGTGATGTGATTGTGGTGCAGCGTGCACTCTCCTCCAACCCGAAGCACCACCGGAGCAGTGTTGCTAACTGTACATGTACAGTAAGCAGACATGAAAAAAGCATGGTGCACAAATAAAGATATACAATTTATACATTTTTCACTTCAGAAATATTTACCCCCACTATAAACATTCTATTGTGGCTGATTCGTGCCAGAAAGAACCAAAAATGCCGATAGCCCCTTTTCCAATGTTTTGGTCTCGATTTTCTAAATTAGTGCACACCTAACACAGGAAGACATGCTATGATGAGCTAAGATGGGTACATAGTATATATATTATGTTATATTGAGCAACATTTTGCTTGATAACGATATAGTGCCGATAATGGGCAGATGTGTTTACAAGACCCGAATCGCAAGACAAGGATATTTTGATTCAGGTTTTAGCGGTCACATCTGTCGGTTATCAGCACGATTATGAAGCAGAATGTTGCTCAATATAATTTATGTACCCATTATAAAACAAAACTGTGCCTTTCCTGTGTACTTTGATGTTTTCCTCTGATGCATCTTTGTTGTGACACCCATTGGGTTTTGTATGTTCGCGCCCCCGC
Organism: Semisulcospira habei; assembly: GCA_036245525.1. Taxonomy (NCBI): domain Eukaryota; kingdom Metazoa; phylum Mollusca; class Gastropoda; family Semisulcospiridae; genus Semisulcospira; species Semisulcospira habei. Next base: position 123,616,836 of record BTPG01000002.1, on the reverse strand, counting down.
CCCCCCCCCCCCCCCCCCCCCCAACACCACACAACAAACTCAGTTCTTGTGATTTAGAAATTCAAGGTTTATTCTGTACATACTTCAGAGTTTTGCAGATGTGAATAGTAATTATTAAAAAAATGATACTCATAGGAAAAAAGCGCTAATTAGTATAAAGAAAAATACAACATATAGTTTTCACATCAAGATAATACAAAATACTTGTATATAATTCACAGAATAAAAGACAAGTCTGATTTATCCTAGGCATCTGTTAAAGTTTATGGCGAAATATTGCTTTTTACAGTGCATTACCTCGGCATGTATGAGCTTACTGAACTCGTATTCTTTCCCCCAGGAAATGCAGTACTTATTTTGGACTCCATGGTCCTGCAGCTGGCATGAGTAATGAAGAGGGACATATTTTGGTCTTTGATGATGAGGAGGGTGAAGTAAAGGCCAACAGACACGCTGCCTATCGCCAGTTTACCATGTGACGCCATAGCCGACTTGATGCGGGAGAGAGACGGGTCATACCTTCGTGCTGTGTCTGGGCTGTTCGCGATCGTCATCCTGATCTCTTTGGCCAGTACACTGGTTTTATTCCATCAAGATTTAATTGTTTCTCTCAAACAGAACCAATTCGGTCTTGGTGGAGTAAATTTTGGAACGCTTAAACTGCTATTCTGCAAGATGACGGTAGCCACATTTTTAATTATGTAACTATGAACTTTTCGCTGGATCAATGGCATATGCAATGCATACAGCAATTTCTAACACTGGAGTCACAGCTGTGATGGTTTTAGACAAGGTTCTTACATAGATTGGTGCCTACAAAACTTGTTTTATTTTTTGCGCAAATTATCCGAGTCTGTAATTTTTATTCTTTGTCAGACCGAGGAAGAAACTCTCGCCCACTTATTTTGGGACTGCCTGTATGTACAGACTTTCTGGTCTGACATAGGACAATGACTACGAGATAATTGTGCTAACTGTTCCATCTTGATTTTACAAGGAGTCTAGTTGTTTTTGGTATAGCTAGGAATTTTAGACCTGACACTGTCATAGATCTTATTACATTAGTCGCCAAGTTTTATGTCTACATGTGTAGACTACAAGAAGCTCTGCCTGTTTCAGGAACCTTCATTTGAATTACGAGTTACCAGAGTGAGAAGTACATGTTTGGTCAAGGCAACAATTTTTGTCATTTATGGCTCCCTTACACTGCACTTTTTGGCAGGCTGCAATGTTCGAGGTTTCAACCATAGGACCTTAACAGGATTGTGCAGATATATAGGGTTTGTTAGTTTTACCAGTCGTGGTTTATGTCTTCTTACAAAACTTGACACGCCTGCAACTACCAGTGCTATTTATAGAACTGGAGGATGCATGTGTGCGGTCTATACTGCTTGTAACTTGATGTGTGTTACTCATATTTGCGAACTTTCCTGTGTTTACTCTGATGTATCCACCCAAAAATATAAATTAAAAAGTTTTTCTAGCAACAGTAACAGTTTTGTTGCTTTGTACATAATTGTGCACATTTTACTTATGTAATCAAAATTTGGTCAAAAACTGCAAATAGTCTATTGACAGCTTGGACAGATATATCCCATAACAAGAAAGGCAAAACCCTTATGGCTCACGTGTATGACCAATCTACACATCTGACAATAAGTAAAAGGGATGGCTTCTGCACAAACAAAATCCATGATTTCTCAAAATTTAATCAGTTTTCACACAACTGTGAAACCCCAGTGACCATTGACCTTTGTTATGAGTCAACTAAATTGGGATACATAGGAAGGTCTTATTATCAGCTACCTTTGTGCCAAATCTGATTGAAAAGTTTGCAAAAATGTTGACAACTACAATTATTGGCATTTTATACACATTTGACGACCTCTTGTGACCCTTGACCTTTTCTAAGGGTCATCCAAATTAGTATGCATAGATAAGTCTCACCATCAGGTATCTTTATACCACGTTTGGGTCAGACTTTGTGAATAGTATTTGTGAAAAAATAAATTATGTAAAAAAAAAAAAAAGCTTTTTTAATATGTTTCCAGATTCCCTGTAACCTTGACCTTTGTGATAGGTAACTGAAATTGGTATGTTTAGAAAGGTCTTGCCACAAAGTATCCGTGGGCCAAGTTTGAAGAGTGTAGCTTGAATAGTCTCGGAGAAAATGCAAACGTTAAAGTTTGCCACAGACTACGGACGGACAACCACTGGCCCAGATCATACTCCATTTTGCTTCGCACATAAGCCAAAAATGACAGTCTGCAGGCTTTCAATCCAATGATTTTATCAAACATAAGTGAATATTTGGGTGCTTTGTAACAAATCGTTTGGATGTAACAAAACTCCTGGCACCTCCACAAGTTTTAACTCATTCTACCCCAAGACCGAAATCCTTAAATGTTGCCGTTGTCCTCTGAAGACTGCATTGCAGTGCAGGACACAGATTGACCATGATTGTTCAAGGGTTATGCCAGAATAGCTTGGCGCCCATAGGCGCCAAGCTATTCTGGCATCACCCTTGAACTATCATATTCGATCCTTATCTTGCTATGGGGTGTCTGGGGTAGAATGAGTTAAGACAATGTGTTTTCCCTGAATGAGACTTTGATAACCTTTTTTCTTTCACAACACGAGACCCAAGTCCATGAGCTTTGTTGCAACCAACTGATTATCACAATTAACACCAAAAAAAACCTGTTAGAGTTTGCCTGAAAAACACAAAAACAATACGTATCTGTCTTGATTACACCACTGGCTTCATGCCCGTGTCGGCCTCAAATTTACATGATCTTAAAAACATTTCACGCCATGGCTGGGGACCTGTCTGCAAATACCAACCCACACACATGGAGACAAAATTGTGCAGTCATGGAAAGATGTAGAAAAAAAAAAAAACGTGGGATGGAATTTGTTGACTGGAAGCAAGCTTTTCCCTCAAATAACCGACAAGAATGGCACAACCTTTTTGATTCCATTGTGCACCTGATCTGCACAATTTCAGTGACCTTGACATCCCCATAGATCACATCAAAAGTGTTGATTGTCTTAACATAATTACAGACTCAGCCAAAGTACGTGTGAAATCCTACTTTATTGAACATAATTATGTGCATTTTCACTCACTTGTCAACTACATACATTTTTAACCAAATTAGTGTGTACAAGACAGTCGTATTGTAAAATGCCTTAGCGCTAAGCTAAAAATTTGCCAAAGAGCTGTTGAAAACAATTATTCTACCAAAAATTGTAATTGATGGTCCTTTACCTTCATTTTACATGCATGATTTTTGGCTCTGATGTTGAAAATAGAATTTGAGACAACACAACTTTTGTCCAAAAGGTAATTTTGATGTTAAAAATTGAATTTGAGACAATACAACTTTTGTCCAAAAAAGATAATTTTGGCATACCTACTCTTGCTTTGACCTTTGGCAGAGGTCACTGAAAGTGGTATGCCTTGAAAGGTCTTGCCACAAAATATCCCTGTACCACGTTTGAATTATAAGGCTGAAGGGTGGTTATCGAATGGCTCACTACAAAGACTCGCTCATATCATGACTTTTTCTCTGTAACGAGCTGCGCTGTAGGTGGGGGTGCATCAGAGTTCACGAGTGTCAGCAGCCTCCAGGGGTCTTTGTTCATTCCAACCCTGTAGTGGATACGCAGTTTGAGAGCAGCCAGGACAAGGTCATGAAAGTAGTTGCAGTGCTTTTTTTCCTTTTCTGGAAAGACTGACCATCTCCCTTGGCTGGAAAAAAATGAGTTGAAACTAAGCAAGATATATCCACATTTAGTACTTGAGCATGCTGTGATGCTAAGCCATACTGTGGCAGTTCACTGTCATAGGCGATGCTTATGAATATGTTCATAAACTGATCTGACCAACTTTTGTTAAAAAGAACAATACTATTAAAAACAGCCATTTTCCACACATTTGTCGACCTTTGATTTTTCCGAGGGGTCCTCCAAATTTGTTTATCATCACGTGAGATATCTGTACCAAGCTTGGATTTGTAGTATTTGAACAAATACAATTTGTGTCATAACATGGCTATTTTCTAGCCCTTTTCTTGAACCCCCGTGACCTTTACTTTTGAGATAGGTCACTGACAGTGATATCTTTAGGAAGGTTTTGCCACAAAGTGTCCTTGGGCTCAGTTTGAAGTCTGAGGTTTGATGGTCTTTGAGAAAATGCAAACGTTACAGTTTACCACAGACAACAGACGCTGCATGGCCTATTTACATACTCATTTTTGCTGTCACACATAAGCCAGTAAAACATAGGAAATGGACATGCTTTTTCAGACAACCTTTTAATTATCTAGTGCATGAACAGATTTAACAATATTTTCATTTTCAATCCTGCATTCAACACTTACTGGACATATCACAGGGCCGGATCACTTTGCTCCTGCAGTGGGAGGAGGCCCAACTTCTTGTTTGGGACCTTGAACCTACCTGATACAAAAGGCCTCCACGATGCTACACTTTGCTTCAGCGGGGGCCGGAAAATAAAATCGTGAAAAGGGGGCGGGGGGGGGGGGGGAGGCGACAGACCTTGCTTCCAGGGGCCGAAAAATCAAACAACTTGTGGCGAGGGGGGGGGGGGGGGGGGGGTTAGGCCACAGACCTTGCTTCCATGGGCCAAAAAATCAAACCGTGGGGGGGGGGGGGGGGGGGGGGGGGGGGGAATCATGAAGATGTTCCACTTCATTGGAATTTAGAAAATATACAAACCTTCATGATTTTCTTGCCAAGGTTTTTCACCACGTGCCAAATATCACTGGAGTGCTTGATATGTGCATAGGTGCTCCCTGCAGACAGAGAAGAATGGTACATATGAAGCAAAATAAAACAAACACGGCACAAGAACGGCAAAGCCTCATGACTCTTGTGCATGACTGATCTGCACCACCTATCTTGCCTTCCGTGATTATGACCTTTCTGACAAGTCACTGATATGAGCAGGTGTTTAAAATGTCAAATAGTACATGCACAATCTTGTCAACATATGCATTTTTCACGCATTGCTGACCTCACCTGTCCCTTGATATTACAATTGGTCAAACAAATTAGCATGGATATGAACATTTTATGATCAACTAACCTTCTGCCAGTTTGACTGAAATATTTGCAAAAGTGCCAAGCAACAATTACAATCTAGTCTACTCAACACTCTGACTCGGCCTCTCCGGAAAAAATAACAAAACTGATGTTGGACAGCTGACAATTGACATTAGATAGCTTATTATAACATTAAAATATCAGGTACAAACGAGGTAGTAAGTCTAAACAAAACTGACTAATTTTGGCACTTTTTTTAAAGGTACTGCATTTGGCAATTGCAAGTAATAATGAAGTCACTGCAATCCTTGTAGCTACATGTCTCAGTTTCATTTTTAAAATAATGCAGCTGTCACCAGTGCCATACACACACCAAACAAAACATAAAGGCAGACAAGGCCCTAAGTACATGCAACAGAAACAGAGGAACTCACTCATCACATAACCAATACCCACATGGGCATCTCCTTGATGTTCACACCATTACCAAGTAGTTCGGTCATGGCATCAACGAATCCCTGTTTCTCCATCCTTGTTGACTTTTTCCCCCCCGTCTCCCGTTTGAGGACGGTCTTTAGGGAAAGGATTTTTTTCAACTCCTCCATGATGGTATTGGAGAGATATTGGGCACAGTGTAGTTTCGGCCATCTGAAAAGAGATAATTAATCAATGCTGGAGCCAGGCCCTAACCCAACCCACCATCAGCTGCACAGTATATCATACTAATACTAATAGTGGGTAAAGGATGCAGATGGAAAGAATGGGCAAAATGCAAAACCAGATACTGCTTGAAACTCCCTTGTGCATGTAGGCGCTGGTACTGTAAACAGTGCTGGTGGCTGCGTGCACAATGAGTTTGATGCTGCCGCCATTACCTTCACCATGAAGGCAGATTTTGCATCTGACCTATTACTGAGGTAGACACTAGTCATCAAAAGAAAATGTTGATTAAATTGACAAAAGTGCCTACTGTCTGCACAATATTCATAGTAATGCAGCCACTATGACAGTGACCTTTCCAACAATCAAGCATCTATGCAGAAATACATGTCAGTCCTACTAAGAATCCTCCAGCTGCACAAGCCAGCACAATGAAGGCTGCAAGCATTCACACAAGATTGCCTTTCTCCCTCGACATACTTTACAGTAACAGTAAGCACTGTAAGCTTACAAGGCAACAATTTTACATGCCGCAAATGAATGAAGAAAGTGAATGTTCCATAACTGAACATGGTTTTGCACCAAGGACTAACTTACTTTCCATAAAACTGTGTGTCAGTTGAAACAATAGTCGACTTAGCCCAAATTGTCTTCTCCTGCTGCCATGCAGTGTTGCTGCTCTCATAAGGGGAAAAGTCACTCTTCTCAGTGTCTTAGGTGATAGCTTTTCGTGTGCATAGTCTTCAGTATTCACGTTACACTACAGGCCACAGGTATATCGCGCCTAAACTCGGTGCCCGATTGGATGACATAGGATCCGGACACGCTAAGCGCAGTAAACCACATTAACTAATCCTACTGTATGATATACCAGATGAAAACGAAAGCCTGTGAACAGACCACGACATACCCGTGGCATGGAGTATATCGCGAGGACCCAAGATAATGTGCACAGACAGGGATCAACTAAAACACTGAGAATGCTGAATTTAGCCCCCTACTGTGTTTACGCCACCCTGTGGCAGCAGCAGTGAGCTAAGTTGCTCATTGGCCCCACTCCTGACAATTGTGACCTTTCAGCACTGTAACAGAACCAAGAAAAATGTCATTATAAATATCAGAACATAACCAAACATGGGGGTCAAATGATCAATGTTACTGCACAGAATACCAGACTGCAAATTGCAATGGACAAATTCAGGATTACAAAACATTATCATCTGACCTTACAAATACAAGCTGGCAAAATGAATTGTCGAGCTATTTATTTTCATGCATTCCAGTTATACTAACACTGTCGCAGTAGTATGTACGGCTGATATAATACAATTTTCTCTGGTTTACTGCTAAGTAAAATCTCCAAACCTTTCTGAATCAGCCACTGAAATCTCTGACATGCCAGGAGTTGAGCCATGTAAATAAAGCTGAGCAGGTCCAGGCTTGGATGTCTGGACTGGTCCAGCTGGAGTGTGAACTGAACTTGAGCTGCACACAGAAAGGAACAATTATTGCTCTGAGAAGGCAAGAAATGTTTACTTGTAAAGTTAACCACAGGCACAAAATGTGTGTGTAACTGTAAGTTTATTATTTTACATGATGTTTGTGTGTGTAACTCAGATCATTTTACATCAAAGGAACCAGACATTTCAAAACAATACAGTGATACACACACAAATGAAAACATTACAAATTGTTAAAATTACAACTATTATGTGTGTTATTACTAGTTACCCTTTTAGTTATAGTTAAAATGCACATCTTCATGTGAAATTGTCAATGGCATAAAACTGGCAAACTAGATACATTATATGGACCTGAACTCACCTGACAGTGATAGGCTGCTGGGTCTTTGATGAATCATATCTGAAATAGGATAGGATGGTTTTAAATAATTGTGCACACACACAGTGACAACTGACATGCACATTTCCATCGTTGACACTAACTGCTAAAAAAAAAATTGCTACACACAATTCATTGTACACAATCTGATAAAGTCAAGTGATTACTTTAGTGTGTAAACAAATTCATAATTTAGAGGATGGAACAGTGTGCTTGTGTCCAAACGTGGTGTACTCGCTCGGGTGAGTGTACACAACTCACTCACAAGGGTGTTTTTAAAATTTGACTTATGTAATGCACTCTAGTTTCTACAAAAGGATGTGGGCGAGAGTATGAAATCTGCTCTTCATACCCCTGCATAATGCCTACAGGGACGAAGGCTTACTATTCTCTAGCAACAAATTGTTTGCTGTACGTCATGAATTCACAATCTGCCTCCATTCATTGACTGTGCCACCGAGTGTATATTTGAGTTCACCTTGCAGTTGAATGCACGGAACCGAGTGCGTATAACAACTGCTGCATTCCTTTATCGTCAACTAACTTTCACTCTACACAGCAGTTAGCACATGCATACTGTAGGAGTGTAGGCATACTTTCCAAGTTTGTCTAAAATGGTTTCGATACACTGATACATTTGGCGATGAGGGGGCCGAAATGCACCAGAACCCTACTACAATGGGCGACACGAGGACACACACATCCCTCTTTGAATACTACTCTCGTCTGCTATTATGTTATAACGAAATATCCGTTAGTGTACTTACAAGTCCAGAAGCAGTTTTGGAGTTTTTCATCTCCTCCTCTAGTCCCCCAAAAGCCGAGAGATTCCTTTGTTTTCGTCCACCTCTGAAACTGATTCCGAATCGGCACATTGCCAGTTTTGGCCCGGATTGTGTTGCTATACACTTTTCGTCTTGCCTTTTTCGCCGATGCCGTCAATGCAGTGGTGCGTTTTCGCTTGGGAGCCGGAGTCTGTTTTGGCGCGACAGATACCGTAGCTTTCGGACGCATGCATCATCCCGGCTCTGATGCCATTTTGATTGCATGATATGCGCATGTCCGAAATTCTGAATGCTATGGGCATGTCCCTAGCTACAGCCGAGACCACAAGTCGTCTGCTTGTAAACTATTTTTAGACGGCTACAGTTACCCCGGCAATAAAAGTAGTTGGAGACCGGGAATCAGTCGTCACGCTAACTGACGTAAAACTGTGTACCTGGATGTCTAAATGGACTGAAGCTAAAACGAAATACCGCAATACAAGGCTATCTGTGCTGTTTTTTGGAGGCGGTATAGGGCCTTTAAATATCTGGCAAGTTTTTTTAACATAATTATGTACTGAACAACTTTAATACAGTAGAACCTCTTTTGAAAGGTCACCAAATATTATGGTCACCTGCCGTTTATGGTCACTTTCACGATGTACGGATGATGTTTTATAAAGTGCCTGGGTTCTATGGTCACCTACAGAACATGGCCAACGGTCAGTGTATTGGGGCTGGTGGGGCCGGTAGAAGAGGGGCACCACCGCTTGCACCCCCACCACCACTAGAGACAGCCAACACAACAGTACTGATAATAAATCCAAGAGCAGTAATTAAACTTGCAATAGTAATACCCTGTTTTCTGAAAAGTGTTTTCAATCTCTCAGCCAAAGTTGTGTCTTCATAAAGTATTTTCTGAATAGTTTCTCTAATCCTGTTGACTTGTGTTTTCAGTTTTTCTCTTCCAATACTAATCACTTCTAGTCGCCCTGATCTTTCTATCTGCAAATCATTTAATCTGTGTTGTATTCTTTCTTTTATTTCTGTGTCAAGATTCCCATTGTCTGCTGTAGCCAATTTTTCTTTTTCTCTTTCTATGTGTTTATCAAGCTCACCCAGTTTGGCTACATTGTTTAGCATCTCACCTCTGATTGACTGCAATGATTTATCCAAGCCCATAATCTCCCGCATTGTTTTCATAACGTCATTTATTTGACCTTCAGTAAATGAGGTTTCTTGTATTACCGTGTTTGCTATTTCTGGCAAGCTTGTTACTGCAGCCATTTCAATTTCTTGTCCCATTGGTAACCTTGTTTGCACACCATGGAGAGCGCTAACAATTTGTTGTGGTACAGGGGTACGGCTTACACCTCCAATACCGAGGTACCTTGTCAACCCGGTATTACCACCGACTTCACCTTTAATTGTACTTAAAGCTCTAAACTTAGCAGGATCTTTTTTATAAGTCAATTGAACTTTACCTCTGTCTGTATTTACAAATAAGTGTCCTTTATCATATTCAAACTGATTAGGATCTATTACATCTGGGCGGGCACCAACACTGTCATAAAATGAGTTTACTTTGCATTGTAAAAGTTCCTGTTGTAAACTAAAAGTATTTCCCATTCCAGTCATATCTGTAGCACTAGTATCAGAGACATTCATGTCATCCATATCAAAATCATCATGATTAAATCCTCCTGCGGCCATCGTTTTTATTAATTTAATATTTTTGATTTTTGCATAATAAAATGACATCGTCCTACGGATCAAAGTTAGACCCATATAGAAAACTACGTGAGCCTCTTGGTGTTAAAGGCATTAGGCAATCAATCGTCATCACAAACAATCCAAGTACCATAGACCAAAACCAAACACTCACAGTCAAGTTTCCAAACCTAGGCCCCAGCGACTTTATTGTTCCTGGTACTGCACGCCTTGCATTTAATATTGAACTTTCATCAGAATCAGATGTAAACAGAACACTAGTTAACAACCTAGGTAGAGCAATTATTAGGACCATCAAAGTTAAACTTGAAGGACAGGAAGTGTTTAGTCTTGACGATGCTGATGTGTTCTACTGTTACAAAGATCTTTGGCTCACAAGAGAAGAAAGAGAAGACCGTATTTATCAAGGCATACAGTCAGATAGCATTACTAAACTTCGAATCGACGCAGGTGATAAAGTAACCACAGCAGCCAAGGACGTTATATTGGTTGAAACATATGGAACCAGATTCTACATTCCACTTGAATTTGAAATCCTCACAGCGCATTTACCTTATTACCAAGGAGCACTGAATGACCGTCTAAGCTTTGAACTAACTTTCAATGACTACTCCAAAGTTATAAAATCATCAGATTCCAATGCGAAATATAAGATCTCTAACATCTCTTTGGAATATGAAATTGTCACACACGCTCATCTAGCTACTCTCATACAAAATCAGTACCAGTCAGGACTGCCGATTTATTACGACCGGGTGAAAAGACATAGTTTAATGCATAAAGACAAAAGCGACCCAATGTGGAACATAAACTTGAACACACCTGCAAGGTCACTGAAAGGCATTCTTATGATGTTTATTGAACCAGCGAGTCCATACAAAAGGGATTCAGACAAATTCTACAATCCAAAGATTCACATTTGTCTTGTACAATCGAAGGTCGTCCTAATCAAGTGTACGCATCAGGAATGCAACCTTATCAGCATTACGATGAGATCACTAAGTATTTTGCGGGTGGAAGACTTAGAAAAAAACCAGTAAACATGGCATGCAAAGTGTAGTAAAACTGTTGCTGCTAGGGTTTCACGTGAAAGAAAAACAGAAGATAGTGGTAGAAAACCCTTTAAAATAGAAACAAATAACATTTTATGGCATGCAAAGATTTACATCTGTATGACATTAGGTTGATTGTACATTGCTTAACGTCCCGACAGCAACAAGGCTTTCTCAGGACGTGCCTGCACTGCTTGTGAAAAAAAAACCTAAACATAACATTGAATGTATGTCGCCAGCCGGTCCAATACGTTAAATAAACCTAAGACACGGGGCCTAAATAAATGATTGATTGATTGTACATTGCTTAACGTCCCGACAGCAACAAGGCTTTCTCAGGACGTGCCTGCACTGCTTGTGAAAAAAAACAACCAACTAAACAGAACATTGAATGTATGTCGCCAGCCGGTCAAACACATTAAATAAACCGAACACATGGGGCCTAAATAAAGCTAAGACCATTTAGCAACACACATCCAATATCAAGAGCTACAGGCAGTGCAGACATTAGGGAGAGTTTAAAAAAGGCAAATACAGGTGAATGGACCTCGGGTAGACAGAAACACATGCCCCAGAATAGAGAGAAAACCCCACCCTGTGGGGCTGACCAGGGTGACCCTGGGAACTAAAAAATACCTAACCCCACCCAAGTCCCCCAGGGCAGACCCGGGTGGGGTGCCTAAATAAAGCTAAGACCATTTAGCAACAAACATCCAATATCAAGAGCTATAGGCAGCGCAGACAGTAGGGAGAGTTTTAAAAAGGAAAATACAGGTGAAAGGACAAAGGGTAGACAGAAACACATGCCCCAGAATAGAGAGGAAAACCCACCCTGTGGGGCTGACCAGGGTGACCCTGGGAACTAAAAAGCAGTTAACCCCACCCAAGTCCCCCAGGGCAGACCCGGGTGGGGCGTATGACATTAGGATCTGACAATTCCTGACAAATAAGTATGCACTTCGGCTAGACCTGCGTAGTACAGATGACGAATACCTACATGGGTTAGGTCGTATTGTCGAAAACAGCAGTGATGGTATTACGATCCAAATACAAAAAAAGGCTGAAACAGCTGGAGCAATAAACATGTATTTGTATTTGATTTATGACGCACAACTGAACATTCAAGAAAGCAGACTAAGTGGTCACATATATTAAAATTATATTCTGTATTAAAATGAACTTGATGACACTCGACCCTCATTGTGGCTTGTTTTGCGGTGCCACAGGGTGTGGTAAAACAGAATTTGTTCTTGACCTCTTACAAACAAGGTACATCCATCATTTTGAAAACATAGTGATATTCTGTCCTACTATCAAACACAACAAAGCTTATCACCAACCGTTTATTCATTTGGACTGATCATAACATCTACTTAGTTGACCCTGAGAAAAAACTGAATGACTGTTTGATGTCTTTTTACAAGCAATTTGAAGGACAGCCAACTTTGTTTATTGTTGACAATTGCTCTGCAGAAAAGACATTGTTAAGAAGAGAAACACTTTAGCAGAACTTGCCTTTAGTGGCAGACAAAAAATATAATGCTGTACTGAAAGATTTTCGAGAGCAGCTAAAGTTTATCCGTTTGTTTTACTGTAATGATCGTGACAGCTTTGAAGACTGTCTCGGAGAGAACGATGTTATCCCAAATAAGCATGAATGAGAAATTGTGAAAAACAAACTGAAATCAACTAAGCATCTCAAGCTTATTTTAAAGACAGATCAGCCCACTGGGTATGGGTTAGTAAATTAATTTATACTTTTTGTTTTGTCCATAAAAATGACAGATGGACAAACTATGCAATATTGGCCTATTGGTGAAATCATAGATATTACATACTACTTTAAAGACGTTAAATATGTAAATGGGCTTTTAAAAAATGTACCTGGAAATTTATTTATAACACCAGCAACACTATACATGACAGGTAATATAACTTTGGGTGTCGATAATCCAGTTAGACCATCAATAATACGAAAAATAACTGTTGATATTAAGACACAAACTTTCACTGTTAATGAATATTACAGTGGCTGGTTTAGTGCAGTGTGTAATGATTTAGTGAAAGAACTAAACCAAACAAATTTGTATTTTACCAATGTTACAGTTAATAAAATGGTAATACACATACAGAGCCTATATTCATTTTTTTTCTATTATTATTTTGTCGGACAAATAAAAATGACGGACAATGCTCAAAGCCCATCAGGCTTTGACAAGCCCTGGTTAATCAGGTTTACGTAATGTGTTTCACACAACAGACTTGCCTATATCTAATAGTAACAATAAAAAAAGCGGCCTAAGCAACCTAACTTTTACCTTCTCCCAAAAATTCACAAACTCAACAATCCCGGCCGTCCCATAGTGTCAGCTTGCAGCTGTCCCACTGAACACATCTCCGAATACCTGGACATCATCTTCCAACCCTTTGTCCAGTCTCTACCTACCTACATTAAAGACACCAACCATGCTCTAGAGATCATAGACCAAGTCAACCAGAAACAACTTTTCAAACCTAAACTGTTGTTTTCCCTTGATGTCACTTCTCTATATACTGTTATACCGCACAATGACGGCCTCAATGCACTTGCATACTTCCTCAACCAAAGAAGTCATAAACAACCTCCTACTCATACACTTCTACGTCTGGCTGAATTGGTTCTCTCTCTTAACAGTTTCACCTTTGATGACGTCACCTTCGCTCAGTGCAGTGGCGTAGCGATGGGCACAAAAATGGGACCCAGCTATGCTTGCCTTTTCATGGGTTTCCTTGAGCAACAGATTCTTCAGCAATACACCGGGCCTGTCCCTGAGATGTATAAACGCTACATTGATGACGGTTTAGGAGCTACACACATGACCCAAGCTGCACTTTTAGACTTCATTCACTTCGTGCAGGACTTCCACCCATCCATCAAGTTCACATACACTATATCAGCTACTTCAGTCGACTTTCTGGACATGAACATCAGGATTGACTGCGGAATGTTGAAAACTTCAATACATTACAAACCTACCGACTCACATTCCTACCTCGACTACCGATCTTCTCACAACCCCAAAACTAAAAACAGCATCCCTTATTCCCAGTTTCTTCAGCTAAAAAGAACATGTTCCGAAGAATCAGATTTTGATGTTCAATCCAAAGAAATGGCTAGATTTTTCATCAACAGACATTACCCACATACTGTTGTTCAAGGATCTCTCCAAACGGTTAAAAAACTTAGTCGCGCGAGTACACTGCAGACTAAACCTACCGCTGATAGTGACAGGCCTATCGTAACCATGATCTACCATCCCCACACCAATCCGGTTCGTAAAATCCTTCTTTCTAACTGGGGTCTTTTGTCATCCAGTCAAGAATCTGCTGCTATCTTTTCTGAACCTCCGTTGGTAGCTTTCAAGAGGGATATAATTTGCGGGACATGCTTGTTCGCTCTACTCTCAAGCCTCGTCATACCACCAGACCCTCCGGCTCCACTCCGTGCAATGTTCCTAATTGCAAGACGTGTCCTTTTATTTGCCCTTCCACCGTGGTGATTGGTCCACGTTACAAATTCAACATAGACAGATACTTCACGTGTCAAACCACCAACGTGATTTATGTCATCTCCTGTGTGAAATGCGGCCAACTCTATGTTGGAGAGACGGAAAGAACCATCAACGACCGTTTCAAAGAACATCTTCAGTCTGTCAAGTACCAATACAACAGACCGGTCGGACGACATTTCAATCAGGCCGACCACTCCGTCTCGGACATTCGAGTTAAAGGCCTCTGGCTTATGCAAGCCAGTACTGTCTGGGCCAGAAAAGACCGTGAAAAATTTCTGATTAATAAACTGGGCACTGTGACGCCACTCGGGATGAATATGAAAGATTAACATTTTTTACCTTGCTTGTGTCTGCTAACTGTACCTTTACCTCACTGTTTTACTACTCACTAACCAGTTAGGTGAGGCTGGCACTGGTTGATTTGTACATTTCCCTTGGGGACTTTGCTCAGCACTGGCCGAACATTTAGTTGGATCCCTTGCCCTTCCCTGTCGGGCGCCCGGTCTCCGGCTCACGGAGTAATACGCGGTTTTGGGGCGGGCGATCATGTGCATCCCTTGGGAATGTATTTGGTCGTCTTGTTGCGTGCCTGTGTTTTTCTGTGAGCTGGTGGGTGCTTGTTGGGTGGGGCTGGTGGCTCTGGCTGGTTGTCTTCCGCCCCCACCCCACCCCTTTTTTTTTTTCCCTCTCTCTCTACCTCTCTCCCTCTTTCTTCCCCCACTTAACACTTCTCTCTAGCCCTCTTTCTCTCTTTACGCTTTTTCCTTTTCCTTTCTTCCCCTTCCTCTTCCCTCCCCCCCCCTCCCCCCCCCCCCCCCCCCCCCCCCCGCCTCTCTCTCCCCCCCTCCCCCCCCACCCCCTTATTATTTTTTTAGTATTTTTTTAGTTACCCTTGAAGACGGTTTCACAACTACCTACTCTCCACTTATACCTAATTATTCTCTTACTGAATTTGATTTTTTGCTTTGTTTTCCTGACTTATTCCTTGTTGTGTACCGTGCTAAATGCTGGGGTTTTTTTTCCGGGGTCCTCCCATTTTTCCCCGAGGTAGTCCTCAACTTGAAGGTGATATAAAGTTTGCCTTCGGGTTGGTGTTTAGCAGGCTTTGTGTATTAGACACTCAGCCTACTTCGTGCCCAAGGGTTATCCCCGTTCGTTCTCTCTTTCTCTCTCTCTCTTCTCTCTCTCTCTCTCTTTCTTTCTCTGGCCTCATCTACACGCCTTTTCTTTCGCTCGCTCCTGCACGTGCTTGCACATACTCTTGTCTCTCGTGTTCAGGTTCTTTCCGAGTCTCTCTCACGATTTTTCGTTGACGTCATTTTTACTTTTTCCGCACTTTTGTTATTCCTTTTCTTTTATTTTACGTCACCTCCTTCAGTTGCCACATTCCTTCTGCCAATGAAGATAAGTAGCGGCTAATCTCTCTGTTTGTTTGTTTGTCTATTTTGACAAAGGGTATTTACCCGAAATATTAATATATTTCTAAGCGTGTTTCTTTCTCCGTTGGGTACTTTTTTTTAATAGTAACAATGTCTATGAATCGATAGAAAACTCTTTTTCTATCATATAAGATAATCTTCTTTCAGGCAGTGTAAAGATTCAGGTTGTTGCTAAAATAGAATTTACTAGAGTAGATGGTGAAGTGATTGTATCGTATATCTCGAGAATTGATTGATTGATTGTACATTGCTTAACGTCCCGACAGCAACAAGGCTTTCTCAGGACGTGCCTGCACTGCTTGTGAAAAAAAAAACTAAACAGAACATTGAATGTATGTCGCCAGCCGGTCCAATACATTAAATAAACCTAACACATGGGGCCTAAATAAAGCTAAGACCATTTAGCAACACACATCCAATATCAAGAGCTACAGGCAGTGCAGACAGTAGGGAGAGTTTTAAAAAGGCAAATACAGGTGAATGGACCAAGGGTAGACAGAAACACATGCCCCAGAATAGAGAGAAAAACTCACCCTGTGGGGCTGACCAGGGTGACCCTGGGAACTAAAAAGTACCTAACCCCACCCAAGTCCCCCAGGGCAGACCCGGGTGGGGTGTATATCTCGAGAAGGCAACACACAGTTAACACAAGAAGAGAATTGGAGAACGTGTTTAGAGAAAGACTGTTGCCTGACTTCCTCAAAGCAATTGACAGTGCAAGAATGAAGGGGTCTGGTTGGCACGAAGGTCATGTACATGAACTACAATTAAAGCAGTCAAGGTATCATCCTATATTAGGTAAATCATGGATACCACTGCCAACAGAGGTTGCAAACAAAAAGGCTGTTGTCAATATTCAGAACAATGACCACCACTGTTTCATGTGGTGTGTGCTTGCTAAACTGCATTTTGTAAAAACAAGACCTGATCGCGTATCTAACTACACCAAATTTGTAAGCGAACTCAACTTTAGTGGTATAGATTTCCCTGTTAAAATAGAGGACATAGACTTGTTTGAAAAACTAAATCCAAAGCCAACAACAAATATCTGGACGACCAGGGCCAGGGCTTTGACCCCTCAAGGTCATCCAATTATATCCTGTACATGGACGCATGCAACTTGTATGGGTTCGCGATGACCAAATTATTGCCCTTGAAAAACTTTTGTCTGTATGATTTGTTACAGTATGACATAACACAGTCAGGGTTATCAAACTATATTATGAATCATGGCCGAAAACGATGCAAAGGGTTGGATCTTTGAAGTTGACCTAGAGCACCCACACCATCTACACCATTACCATAATGATTATCCATTGGCTGTTGAGAAAATGAGTTTGACGTGGGAAAAAGAAGACACTAAACTTGTGCCAAATTTGAGTGACAAATTCAATTACGTTTGTCACTATCGCTTACTGCAGTTTTACATCAGACATGGGTTAATACTGAAGAAAGTTCACAGAGGCATTGAATTTGATCAGTGTGCTTTTATGAAAGAATACATAATGAAAAACACAACATTGTGTGCGAGAGATGGTAACACTGCATTTGACAACTTACTTACTTACTTACGCCTGTCACCCCTACCCGGGTATAGGCCGTCGACGAGAGACCTCCAGCAACTCCTGTCCTGTGCTTCTCCTTCGATTCTACTCCAGGTGGTTCCCAGTCTCTTGATGTCTGCTTGGAGGTCTCGACGCCAGGAGTTTCTCGGCCTACCTCTTTTCCTCTTTCCCTGGGGGTTCCATGACAATGCCTGCCTAGTGATACTGGAAGCTGGCTTTCTCAGACTGTGACCGATCCATCCCCATCTTCTTCGCCCAATTTCATTCTCTGCTGTTATCTGCTCTGTTCTCTCCCAGAGTCTCACGTTGCTGATCTTCTCTGGCCAGTGGATTTTCAAAATTCTTCTAAGGCAACTGTTCATGAAGGTCTGTACTCTGTTGACTGTGGTTTTTGTCAATCTCCAAGTCTCTGCTCCATATAGGAGAACTGCTTTTACATTGGAGTTGAAAATCCGGACTTTGGTGTGTTGTGACAGCTCTCTGGAACTCCACACTTTTTTCAACTGGAGAAAGGCTGCTCTGGCTTTACCGATTCGTGCTCTGACATCTGCATCAGTGCCGCCTTTTTTTGTCTATGATGCTCCCGAGATAGGTGAAGGACTCCACCTCCTCCAACGGGGTGCCAGCAAGCAAGACTGGTTCTTCCCTGGTTGCGTTCAGCCTCATTGTCTTTGTTTTCTGTTTGTGAATGGTGAGGCCCACTTGGGACGAGATGTCAGCAAGCCTCGTGGTCTTGTCCTGCATTTGTTGATGAGTGTGGGACAGTAATGCCAAGTCGTCTGCAAAATTGAGGTCGTCAAGCTGTGTCCACAGTGTCCACTGTATTCCACTTCGTCTGTGCTCTGTGGTCATCTTCATGACCCAGTCTATGGCCAGTAGGAAGAGGAACGGAGACAGCAGACACCCCTGCCTGACACCAGTTCTGACCTGGAGCTCCCTGGTGAACTGCCCTTCGTGGATCACGTGACATGTCATGCCATCGTAGCTGCTCTTGATCAGGCGGACGAGCTTTGTGGGTACACCGTAGTGTCGTAGGAGTTTCCACAGAGTCTCTCGGTCCACACTGTCAAATGCTTTCTCATAATCCACAAAGTTGGCGTACAGCGGGGAGCTCCACTCCAGAGACTGTTCCACGATGATGCGGAGAGTGGCGATCTGGTCTGTACATGATCGGTTTTTCCTGAATCCTGCTTGCTGGTCTCTCAGCTGGGGTTCAACGGAGCTCTTCATTCTCTCCAGGATGATCCTGTTGAAGACCTTTCCTGGTACTGACAGCAAGGTGATTCCTCTGTAGTTGGAACACTTGCTGAGGTCGCCTTTCTTGGGAAGCTTGATTAGGTACCCCTCCTTCCAGTCAGCCGGCATCACCTCCTCTTCCCAGATCTTTCCAAACAGTGGGTACAGCATCTCCACTGTTGTCTCTAGGTCTGCTTTCAGAGACTCCGCTGGGATGCCATCTGGGCCTGCTGCTTTGCCGTTCTTCAAAAATGCCACTGCTCTTCTGATCTCTTCCCGGCTGGGTCTGTCACAGCTGATGGGTAGGTCGGTCTATGCCGGCTGGATGTCTGGGGGGTCGGGTGGGCTAGGTCTGTTCAGTAACTCTTCAAAATACTCGGCCCATCTGTCGAGTTGGTCTGCTCTGTCTGCAATAGGCTTTCCTTCTTTGTCTTTTACTGGTCTTTCTGTATGACCATACTTGCCTGACAATCTTCTGGTAATGTCGTAGAGCTGTTTCATGTTGCCGCTGCCTGCTGCCTTTTCTGCCTCTGCTGCCAGGCTGTCTGTGTAGGCCCTCTTGTCTGCCCTGATACTCCTCTTCACCTCGCGGTTGGCTTCCGAGTATTCCCCCTGTGCCCTTACTTTGGCTGCTCTCGTGCGACCGTTGTTGACAACTGCTTTCTTCTGCTTCCTCACTTCTATCTTCTTCAAGGTCTGTGCCGACAGCCAGTCCTTGTGATGGTGTTTCCTGAACCCTACAGTGTCTTTGCAGGTTGAGTTCAGCGCCTCTCTAACTGCCTTCCACTGCTGCTCTGTGGTGACCGCCTCCTCTTCATTTACTAGCTCCTGTAGCGCTTGAAACCGGTTGGACAGCACCAGTTTGAACTCTTCTCTAACTCTAGTTTCTCTCAGGAGGCCTACATTATAGCGCTGTCTTCTTGTTGTCTCTGTGCGGCTTTTCTTTAACTTGAGCTTCATTCTTAAGGTAAGCAGATGGTGGTCGGAGGCGACATCTGCTCCCCTCCTCACTCGAACATCTTGAAGGGATCTTCTAAATTTCTTGCTAATGCAGATATGGTCTATTTGGTTCTCTGTTGTATGGTCAGGTGAGACCCAAGTTGCTTTGTGTATTCTTCTGTGTGGGAAGATGCTGCCTCCAATGACAAGTCGGTTTAGAGCACAAAAGTCTACAAACCTCTCCCCGTTCTCACTCATCTCCGAGCCTAGTCCCTGTCTCCCCATCACCTCTTCGTATCCGGTGTTGTCCTCCCCTATTTTGGCATTAAAATCGCCCATGACGATGGTGATGTCTCGCTCCGCACATTTGTCCAAGGCACTCTGGAGTCGGTCGTAGAACTCTTGTTTCTCTTCCTCGTCACTGTCATTAGTGGGCGCATAACACTGGATGATGTTTAGCTTGAGCTTTTTTGCATTTGACAAAGACTTCTTTAAGCTTATGAACAATGCCTGTTTTGGAAAGACGATGGAAAATCCTCATCACCGCAAAGATGTGAGACTTGTCACAACTGAATCGGGTGCAATTAAACTTACAGGTAAGCCACAGTACACAGGGTACAAAGAGTTTCATTCATCAGTGTATGCAGTGTCACTCAAAAAAAAGATTGTCAAACTGGACAAGCCAGTATTCATTGGTATGGCAATACCTGATCTGTCAAAATTATTGATGCTTGAATTTTATTATGATTACTTCAAAACGAAGTATCCTAAGTGTCGTCTGCTATAAACTGACACTGACTCTATGGTCATTGACGTGCCTACTAAAGACTTTTATGAAGACATGAAAACAGAACTACACATGTATGACACGTCTGATTATCCTAAAGACCACCCACTGTACAGCACACAAAACAAGAAAGTGCCTGGAAAGTTTAAAGACGAACTGAATGGTGTGCCTATAGTCGAGTACGTTGGACTGAGGTCAAAAATGTATTCTATACTGCATCAAAAGAGAAGTCAGTTGAAAGCCAAAGGAATAAAAAAACAGCGATAAAAAAATAAAGATATCCGTCATGAACATTACAAGCAAGTATTAGATGGTGAACTAATGCCTGATTATCCGAACAAATCACTGAGATCAAACAAACATAAAATGATCCAAACACATAAGAAGTCACTTGCAGTAGGGGACACAAAACGTGTGTTTCACAGTAAGGAAAAGGCTTATGCACCTGGTCATTACAGGCTTAAGTTATCTGAAGGTATTTGTGATGAACTGATTGATGAACTGATTGACGAATTGGTCAAAAGTGAGTAACAGTGTCTGGGGGAATAATCTGTAATTCTTCTCTGACAAATGCCCTCTGTGGCGCAGGCTCATATAGATAATAAATCAGCGGGTTGCCGGAAACTATTTTTTTTATATTGTGTACGGACGTAGACCAAATGGGATCGGTTGCTCTGCGCCTCACGTCATTCTCAGACTCACCGGGCTGATATAAGTATCTTACTTGCTTTGTAAACAAGCTTGTGTCAGGCGCCGGGACTGTTGTTTTTAACCCTGTGTCCGACCCCGACGCCGGAGGTCCTGACGGTCCTGATGCCGGAGGTATTGATTTCATTTTAATAGCGTCGGCGGGCTTAGGGCATCCTTTGTTATTCATTGCTTTTATCACAGACGATAATCTCTTTACTCATTCAGTGTTACGCGTGTCATGCATGAGTTCCTTTAAATACTGTTAGCTGAAAACTTTCAGATAATTGCTTGTTGAAGTTCTCTACAATTGCCTGAGATCTGTGCACACCTGGAATGCCTCGCCGCACTAGCACTCCATGCTTAGCAAATAACTGATTAACTCTTCGACGCACGGCTGCAAACCCCCAAAGCGCACAGAGTCAAATTTTCTCGACTTCTAATAAGGGCACGCAGGCAAACAACCTTGTCCACTACAATGTAGCTCATCACTACTCGTACTCTTGTTTGTAGCTTTCTCACAGTACCAAAGTTATATTGTGTAGCTCTCAGGTGTGATAAGTGGTTCAGGCGGACAGCATTGCCACGGAAGGGGGGGGGGGGGGGAGGGGGGAAGGGGGGAGTTGAAGAGTGATACATCCGGACTGTTAGGGAATGAAGAATCACATATCTGTGTCATATTTACTATTCTAAATGCCCCCTTATGTACCTCTATTCTTCCTTTTCCATTCAGGGATGAATGGGGAATGTTAACGTTTAGATGAAGAAATACAGTATCGCTGAAAATGGTCCACACAGTAGCCCTGGGAAATACAATTTGCCGCTTTTCTCACCCCTCCCCCTTCATCCCCTTTCCTCCTTGGAATTTTCTTTGGATAATATAAGAAAGAGTTAGAGAGAGAGAGCCACACATTATATATTTGATTCGCCATGGCTTCGAATCAGCCACTAAACCTTGACCAGCAGTGCAAATGCTCGTCATGCAAGACAGTGACAGTGAGGGAGAGGGCGATATTGATCCGGAGGTGGAGTTAGAACAGGTAAACATCAATGGTCCTGATGTTGATGATGTAGTGGATGCTGTTAATCAAAATGATTTAGACGAGGAGAACGCTGCCACTTTCCAGTGTGTGGACACAAACTTGTGGGTTCCTATGGATGAGTTTGAAGGTGAAACTTGGGAATCACCGCTCAACCTTGATTTCCAGGCACAACCAGGTGCGAAAGTGGACACTACAGGTCGGGGCCCCGTTAATTTTTTCTAGCATTTTTTCCTGAGCAGTTATTTGAGCTGATTGTAGAGGAGACTAACAGATACGCAGAAGCCACGATTCTAGCCGCTAATACTGCGTGCCGCCCTGGACAAAACCCGCTCACCTTTTGCCCTACCTGTGTGGAGGA
The DNA here is from genome assembly GCA_036245525.1 of Semisulcospira habei. NCBI lineage: Eukaryota > Metazoa > Mollusca > Gastropoda > Semisulcospiridae > Semisulcospira > Semisulcospira habei. The sequence continues at coordinate 123,594,112 of BTPG01000002.1, read as the reverse complement.
GATGAAAGCATACCTGGCGCATAAAATTGCGATGGGTCTTGTGTTCAAGCCAAAGCAACGTGATTATTGGGACAAGAAGATCGGCATAACATCGACAACAGGATTTGGACAGTACATGTCTGGGAAACGTTTCCGACAATTACGATCGTACCTCCATTTCAACAACAATGCAAACCGACAGCCACATGGACATCCAGACTACGACCCGCTCTTCAAGGTGTGATCACTAATTGACGGTGTGATGGACACATACCTGAATAATTATGAACCCAACCAGCAGATTTCTGTGGACGAGTGTATGAGAAGATTCCGTGGCACATTGCAATACTCACAGGGATGCACTTGGCAGCCAGAACCGCGAAATATGGTGACTGTGCTGTGTGTTCGGACAGAAGCCGGAAGGCTGGAAAGACTTCTGTTTTCGTGTGTCGCACCTGTGGCCCTAATACACCTGTGTTGGATCTGTCGACGATCGAGACTGCTTCCAGACATATCACACAGTGCAGGATTACAAGTAGAGGTCAGTCAGAATGGTTCTACCTTCAAAATGTTACTAATATTCACATGAGCGTCTTGCATGAATAAAAATAATCACACTAATCACTTTGCACGCACCTAAATTGATTACAAATACGCATTTTTCAGGTAAATATGCACATGAAAATAACATTTGATGTACCCCCAATTCTTTTTTTAGTAATGCCCAACCACTACTGAATAAGAAAAATATACATACTTTAGTACAAACGTCAATGGTTAGCTGCAAAAAAATAATATTTAGAACCTATCACTTTAGTCTCCGCCATCTCTTAAAACTGCCGTGCCTTTAGGGGGTATGCTGGTGTGCGCTTAATTGAGGCAAGTTTTTTCTGACTGTGTGCGTCGAAGAGTTAACGGCACCTTTGAATTCAGATCCATCATCGACCTGAACGAGTCTGGGAAATTTTAAAGGGCCTCGACTATATATTTTTGTTAACGCTGTCGCTACTGAGGTAGCAGTTTTGTCAGATATGGGCTCGGCGTCTTTATACCTTGAAGCAATGTCAACGACAGTCAGTGCATATTTGTAACGCTTTTTTCTTATTGTGTCATGTGGTAAAAACAATAGATCCATTTGATATGTGTCATTTGGCATAGTGTTATCAAAATGAGGTCTAGATATTTTTTGCCAAATCGCCTGTCTTTGTAACCATTGTTTTACTTGACTGAGTGTTACATCACCACCCACAGCCACGTGTAATTTCTGAATCGCAGTTTTTCCTTTCCAATAACCAATTGGGGAGTAATATATTTTTGATAGTTTATTTTTGACCCTGGGGGCTGTCATTTTTTTCTAGCAATATAAAGTCCAGTAAAATATACAAATGTCATTCCCACTAGAACAAAGATTATCTCCCCGTTTCTTTGTTGTGTGCTTGGTTGATAGTAATCGCTAAGTTTCGGTTTAGGAATAGTCATGTCATTGCCCGTAATGAGAAAATATTCACGAATTGCATCATTGACATTAGAAAATGTATGCTGTGCGTGATTTTCTAGTCAGAGTTTTTATTGATAAAATCAAGTTTCTCTATTCTTTGCTTCTCATATGCCTGCTGGGCTTGTGCTAATTTCTCTGATGCTTCATTGTGACGTCTCATTTCTTCTGCAGATTGTTCTCTACCCACTTTTGAAAAGAGATAATTTGATCCACTGAAAGCCAGAGTGTTGACCATCGCTCCTCCAATCATAATAGCTATTGTAGCCATACTTTTTATTTACATAGAAACATTTTCAGGAATAATTCCCTGTTTGACAAGAAAGTCTTTTGTAGCAATCGATGCTGTTACAATTGCTATTAGCTTAGCTGAATCTTCCAAATCCAATCTACTCAGATCAGCTGATTTTATTTTGAGTAGACTTTTTCCCAGCATAGAGTAAGCAACAGCTAGCCCACTAATTATGGCAGAGTGATAGACAAGGTTCATAAAGTTTTTTGTTTCGCTCATTTTCTAATGAAATAAAAATTAAAATAATAAATTTATTTATTGCATAACAAATGGGTCAACGGCTTTGGATGATACTGGTAATGTGGCGACTTCTGGTTTTGTTTTTGGAGTGTCTAATTTTTTGGACACTGTTTGAGTCTGTGGTTTGTATTTTTTGTATAATTGGTAACCTACGTAACCAAATCCAGACAACAAATCCAGCAACTATATATTTTGTTGTTTCGGGTTTAGACTCAGTTTGATGAGGATGTGGTGGGGGAGATGGTGGTCCTGACAGTATTGACGGTAGTGACACCGATGTAGTTGATGGTCCTGACGGCGGGTCAGTTACATGAGCCTTTTCTGTTAGCGCCTGAAGCTGTAATTTTGTTTGTTTGTTCCATTCGGCTAATCTTTTTCCTGCCTCTATCCGGCCTGGACTTTTTGGTTTAGTGATCGTTTGAACCTGCGTCAAAACAGGGTTTTGTTGTGGAGTCGTCTGGGTCTCATCCATTTGGTCCATCCTTTTCTTTTTCTAGAAAATTTATTTTCAAAAAATCAATATGGCTCCTAGTAACAAGCAAGACTACCACAGGTGCAAGGTAATTGCCAAACTTGTAAAACATGACGCATGCTAATTTGCCAATTGAATTTGAAACAATAGGGTTGCTTTCAAGGTCGTGTGATAGACTGTCAGTGTCTACAGGTAGAAAGTGACTCACTGCTTTTATGTATAGACAGACAAGAGATCGACTTAAATCACGAGTCATTAGTGAAGCGATGTGATTTTCATATTTAAAATGTAGTTTAATTAACTCCTCAGCCATGAGGGATTCTATATCTTCTGTTGTATACTGTTTTCCGAAATAAGCTTTGGATTTGCCCGAAACAACTACAGAGAAAAGACGCTGTTTTTTTACAGTCTAAGTCTTTGTTTTCTACAGCGCTGATATCGTTTAGAAGAAGTAATTCGTCTTGATTCATTTTATACTGTAATAAAAAAAGAAAAAAAGAAAAACAAAATAAACAAAATTGTAGGCAACTTTGAAATTTGTTATCAAGCAAAATTTCGTTTATCTAGAAAGTTACATAAATAGTAACTTCAGACGTTTACCACCACTCAGCTATATAGTCATTAACTTTTTAAGTTTACCCCAAAGACGGTCTTGCAGGTGGGCTTACAAATGGCACAGATTAAGAGACAACCCCTGCCACTCTGACTTGCTGAAAGAAGACTGACTTAAAACACAAATAAATGCATCATGTGCTGCATTTTAAAACCTATTACCTTGGGGTCACCATTTTGAAATTACTCATACAAGAAGGGTCACCATTCCGAGTTGGTGCATATCAAAGACAGAGAAATTTTTTTCACAAACTGTAATTTTTCACATTTCAAAAACTGAAATTTTCGCATACGATAATTGTTGGTGCATTTTCGCAAACTGCAATTTTTCGCATACGATAATTGTTTGTGCATTTTCTGCAATTTTTTGCATACGTTAATTGTTGGCGCATAATTACAACTTTTTCTAAAAATAATTAAACTAAGACAAAAATAATAAAAATAAGAAAAAAAAAAATTTAATTAAAAAAATAAAAATGAGACTTTTTTTTAATTGACAAAAGGGCTGCTTGGTGACCTCCCACCTGCTTTCACAGGAATCGATGTAACCCGGGTTAATTCATGCACTAATTAACCCACTATGGAGGAGGCTAAAACCCTGGCGGGTTGCGCATTCACCTTTTCCTGTGAAAGCCCTGTAGTGTAGAGTGTCAACTGATCGCCGCGATCGGGAAACGAACCCGGCACAAGTAAAGTTAGTTTGCGCATACTAAACCTCACTTTACCAGCTATCCCCTCAACCACTTCGCAGTCCCAAAGAAAGGTAGGATATTTTATGTATTTAAGGTTTGGCTGTTGGTTGAAATCCTGAAAAAGCAGTGCTCTTGAGAATCTGACTAAGAAAAAATCTTGAGAATCTAAGCCTACAAAGACATAGGCTCCTGAGAATCAAAGTCTCTTGCAAAAAAAAACCTCTGGCTTTTACATACTCAGATGTAGTAAGTAAGATGCCGGAGGCTCCTATTGAAGTCTGAGGCTAACTGAAACATGCTATTTTAAAAACGTCCTTGTCCTTGCGAATGTGTTACTTAACGCTGAAGCAACCCTATCTCAAAGCACACTGCAAGTTCCGGATTGAGGAAGTAGTTAATGTACGTGTCTGGCTGTGTGTTTATTCAGATATGTATTATAATAATAATAATAATATGTATTGTTGTTGTTGACAAAGTACAGTTGCACAGTACACTTGTAGGCTTCTATGCCATGCCGGTGTTTAAGATTATCACAGTATTCAGGTTAGCTGCTATGCGTAGATTCAGAAATCTTTACAGTTGACTAAAACCCTATAAAAACAGTGGAGAATCTGTGAGGCATGGGCTACTGAAAATGAAAGCCTTTCGTAAGAATAAAACAGGGTGTACTGGTGATGATGGGGAGGTGATCAATGAGTTTATTATCGATAATGGCGAGATTTATCAATCGATGCGGCATTATCGATCTGATTGGTTTTCAAATTTCTTATTATCTCTCTCTGTATTCAGGTATGTTTTATATGTATTATCAACAGCTACTGAGTTAAAGATAGTATGCGTTAGAAAGAGTTAATTCGGTTGTGTAGCGTTGACTGGTTTGGTTCAGTTATGTTGGTTTGGAATTCGTTGAGATAGCCAGTGATTTTCCTATGTAGGTATTTACCGAGATGATAATTAAGGAATGTGAGGTGTGTATGCCTAAGTCGTTTATGAAGGTTACGTGGTTGGTTTAAGCATAGTCTTTTCCAATGTATGAAATAATGTATGGCAAGAGCGTCAGGTTATAGTCTGTTTCAATGTAGAGACCGAGTTATGGTGTGTTATGAATTTAGTCTGCTTTATGAAGCACGAGTGTGTGAATGAATGTGTAGATTTATGTGTATCAGCCAGGTTACGTAATGTACCTCATATCATCCAAGATGTGTGTGTTTAGCAAGTGTTATGATATTAGGACTTTGTGTACAGAGTTCTTGTGTGGAGCGGAGCGACGGACGCCAAGACGGCAACAGAGGCTACCGCCGAGGGACCTACTGCGAGGTCATTTCATCACTCAGGGAGTGAGCAACCGGTGCCAAGACACCCGGGTCATCAGGGACTGCGCTACGGAGCGAGTCAGGAGGACGTCCGCGGTACGAGAAACATGGGACTACTCAGAAGCGTGCGATGCGAGGACCGACACGCCTAGATGTGGAAGGACAGAACGTGTAGAACCATAACACCAGGGAAACAGGTTGGATTGTGTGGGGACAATTACCTAGCCTGGCTTTTATGTTGTGTATGTGTATGCGGTGTTGATGTGTTAGATTTGAGAAGTATATAGTGTAAGAGTATTTTTGAGTGTTTGTTGTTTATTTCTATAAGTGCCCAGAAGAAATAGGAATAGTGTTTTGAGTTTTACCGCGTGAATGCGCCTGAGTCAGTGGCGGTGTATGCGTCTGTTGTGCGAGAGTCTGTACGTGCGACTGGGGCGTGCGTTACAGTCAGTTAGTACTGAAATGAGTGACTTGGCAGTTTCTATGCGCCAGCCACAAACGGTGATGTCAGTACTAACAATTCCATGCTACACACACGGATGCCCAGCCAAAGACAAAATGGTGACAAAGAGTAAATGGCAACACACAGGCCGGTAAAAAAAAATTGCAACACATTTTGCCGCTCGGTAGTTATCGGGACTATACGGTGACCAGTTATTTAACCCTTCTTGAGTCCGGGCCACGCCCTCCTCACTCTGCCACCTTCTTTCCAGTTTTTTTATGACACAAACATGGCATCGACAAACTTCGCTGCTTCTCCCTCCCATACTAGTACACACAAACACAATTTTATTTTCTTTCATCACTGAAGATAACGAAACATCGGCGTCACTATCACACTTCAAAGAAGAGTGAAGAGGTTGACAGAGTTCCCGTTTTGGTGGTGGCACATCTATGTTTTCCTGTCCGAGTTTCACAAGCACACCTTGGTCCGTTTCCATCAAACCTGCCGTGAATGCTCACCTGCTGTATACAGTCACTTTTTCTTGGCAACAGGGGTGACCGTTCATAGGTTTTACTGTAATTCTAAATAGCTTAAACAGGGCCTAGGGATGCAATTCAGCAAGTCACACAGCTACATGGAAACACACGTTTTTTCCGCCTGCTGCTACAGACAGCCTACAAATCATCACAACTAAACTGCTACCGACACAACAATCGCATCACTGTCAACTGTCTGCCTATGGACTGTGATGTACAGAAATCAGTTGCGGAAATGGTGCCAAAGTCATCTTGCAAATGCTGGCAGTGTGACAGTGACCATGTTGGTGCCACTCTACTTTCATAGGCGTCAGTGAGATGTCTGTTACAAATGGAGCGCTCTCATTGGTCAGTTTTAATCTTACCTCTTACAGAATAGAAAAGTCATTTGCCTTGTTTGCAGACGCGTCCAAGACATTGGAGAGAAGAGATCTTAACTATATAGGGGGAGAATAAGCCATGGCTGTGGGCTGTGGAAAAGGCTGGTTGCAGACAAATCTGAGTAACGCTGAAGTGGTCACTATATTATACTTTTTAGGACACCGTACCCCATGTACACTGTCCAATGTTAAACTGTACCTGAGGTACACCGTCTCATGTTAAAACTGTACACGCTGTACACTGTCCGGTGTCAATTTATATCAAGCTATTCAAATCTCCCTCGCGCTGGGACCATATGGCGTTGAGGCGCGTCCCCTGGGTGGTGGATAGGGGGTCCCTCACGAGAGGGGTGCACCGAATGAAATAAGATGCCGTGAACCAACATGGTCTAAGGGAAGGTGACCCCGACAGAAAACCCCTGGTCCTCCTAGTAAGGGGGTTGGACATGGGGGTAGCTTCCTCACCCTGCAAAAAAGGAAATAGCTACAAAAACGCCAACGAAAAGACAAACAGTAATTCCTTTCCTGGAGGAGGAAGGTTCTTCTACCAGAAGATTTATGACGTCCTGTGGTGAAAGCCGGAGGTCTTCGGAAGCCACAGGACCAAGCCGCCTCTCTCTATCCAGGGACACAACCATGGGCACATGGAATGTCAAGACCATGTACCAGAGCGGCAAGGCCGCCCAGATAGCAGCGGAAATGCAAAAGTAAACTTTCCCTGCTAGGTATCAGTGAAGCCAGATGGACACAGTCTGGACAGAAAAGGCTATTAAGTGGGGAGATGATTCTGTATTCAGGTCATGAAGAGGAGAATGCCCCCCATACAGAAGGAGTAGCATTCATGCTGTCACCAGTGGCCCAGAGAGCGCTGATGGGCTGGGAACCTCTTGGGCCAAGAATTATCACAGCAACCTTTAGAACCAAGAAAAAGCTCAAGCTGAACGTCATCCAGTGTTATGCGCCCACTAATGACAGTGATGAGGAAGAGAAACAAGAGTTCTACGACCGACTCCAGAGTGCTGTGGACAAATGTGCAGAGTGAGACATCACCATCGTCATGGGCGATTTCAATGCCAAAATAGGGGAGGACAACACCGGATACGAAGAGGTGATGGGGAGACAGGGACTAGGGGAGATGAGTGAGAACGGGGAGAGGTTTGTAGACTTTTGTGCTCTAAACAGACTTGTCATTGGAGGCAGCATCTTCCGACACAGAAGAATACACAAAGCAACTTGGGTCTCACCTGACCATACACAGAGAACCAAATAGACCATATCTGCATTAACAAGAAATTTAGAAGATCCCTTCAAGATGTTCGAGCGAGGAGGGGAGCAGATGTCACCTCAGACCACCATCTGCTTACCTTAACCTTTAGCACGCTGGTGGCGACATTTGTCGCCAGCCGCCATCTTGCTTCATTATCGGATGGCGACATATGTCGCCACCGCGTGGTCTGTTCGAAATCGGCTATGGTAAACACACTAGGTTGCTATGAAGCCTTTGCAAAGGATTGTGTAAATGAGGCTTGCTTCCATTTTATATCGGCCATCTTGCTAACTTCGAGTGCGTTTGAGCGATTCGAATTTTCTAAGCGAGAGTTTGTTCTGACGGCTTCATTTTGACAAAAGATGACCGATGATTGATTGATTGTATATTGCTTAACGTCCCGACAGCAACAAGGCTTTCTCAGGACGTGCCTGCACTGCTTGTAAAAAAATAAAAAATAAACAGAACATTGAATGTATGTCGCCAGCCGGTCAAATACGTTAAATAAACCTAACACATGGGGCCTAAATAAAGCTAAGACCTTTTAGCAACACACAACCAACATCAAGAGCTACAGGCAGTGCAGACAGTAGGGAGAGTTTTAAAAAGGCAAATACAGGTGAATGGACAAAGGGTAGACAGAAACACATGCCCCAGAATAGAGAGAAAAACCCACCCTGTGGGGCTGACCAGGGTGACCCTGAGAACTAAAAAATACCTAACCCCACCCATGTCCCCCAGGGCAGACCCGGGTGGGGGAAGATGACCGATGAGGAGTTAGAAGCATTCATCAAGGAATACTTTTATGGAGTCAGATTCTGATGATGAAGACTTTCTTGGCTTTTTGCCAGAAGACTTGAGATCGAGGGGGGGTGGGTGGGAGATGGTGGTGATGGGCAGAGGAGCGATTCTGAATCGAGTGCTAGTGAACGCGGAAACGGTGCGTAGTAAGCACTGATTATTATTATTATTATTATTTAAGATAATAACACAGATAACACAGTTTTAAGAATTGTGACATAATCTTGATTCATTTATTTACGTACATGCCAAATTCCACAACCATACATAAAAAAATTAAAAAGTTGTAGGCTTTTGAAGTAAGTAGGGTAGCGTTGGGTTTAGCCCACTCAAAAGAATGCAGTTGCAGGGAAAAGAACTGCCAGCGGAAAGCAGAGTGCTAAAGGTTAAGAATAAAGCTCAAGTTAAAGAAAAGCCACACAGAGACAACAGGAAGACAGCGCTATAATGTAGGCCTCCTGAGAGAGACTGGAGTGAGAGAAGAGTTCAAACTGGTGCTGTCCAACCGGTTTCAAGCGCTACAGGAGCTAGTAAACGATTGATTGATTGTTTGATTGTACATTGCTTAACGTCCCGACAGCAACAAGGCTTTCTCAGGACGTGCCTGCACTGCTTGTGAAAAAAAAAATAAACAGAACATTGAATGTATGTCGCCAGCCGGTCAAATACGTTAAATAAACCTAACACATGGGGCCTAAATAAAGCTAAGACCATTTAGCAACACACATCCAATATCAAGAGCTACAGGCAGCGCAGACAGTAGGGAGAGTTTTAAAAAGGCAAATACAGGTGAATGGACAAAGGGTAGACAGAAACACATGCCCCAGAATAGAGAGAAAAACCCACCCTGTGGGGCTGACCAGGGTGACCCTGGGAACTAAAAAATACCTAACCCCACCCAAGTCCCCCAGGGCAGACCTGGGTGGGGTGAGCTAGTAAACGAAGAGGAGGCGGTCACCACAGAGCAGCAGTGGAAGGCAGTTAGAGAGGTGCTGAACTCAACCTGCAAAGACACTGTAGGGTTCAGGAAACACCATCACAAGGACTGGCTGTCGGCACAGACCTTGAAAAAGATAGAAGTGAGGAAGCAGAAGAAAGCAGTTGTCAACAACAGTCGCACGAGATCAGCCAAAGCAAGGGCACAGGAGGAATACTCGGAATCCAACTGTGAGGTGAAGAGGAGCATCAGGGCTGACAAGAGGGCCTACACAGACAGCCTGGCAGCAGAGGCAGAAAAGGCAGCAGGCAGCGGCAACATGAAACAGCTCTACGACATTACCAGAAGATTGTCGGGCAAGTATGGCCATACAGAAAGACCAGTAAAAGACAAAGAAGGCAAGCCTATTGCAGACAGAGCAGACCAACTCGATAGATGGGCCGAGTATTTTGAAGAGTTACTGAACAGACCCAGCCCACCCGACCCCCCAGACATCCAGCCAGCAGAGACCGACCTACCCATCAACTGTGACAGACCAAGCCGGGAAGAGATCAGAAGAGCAGTGGCATTTTTGAAGAATGGCAAAGCAGCAGGGCCAGATGGCATCCCAGCGGAGTCTCTGAAAGCAGACCTAGAGACAACAGTAGAGATGTTGTACCCACTGTTTGGAAAGATCTGGGAAGAGGAGGTGATGCCGGCTGACTGGAAGGAGGGGTACCTAATCAAGCTTCCCAAGAAAGGCAACCTCAGCAAGTGTTCCAACTACAGAGGAATCACCTTGCTGTCAGTACCAGGAAAGGTCTTCAACAGGATCATCCTGGAGAGAATGAAGAGCTCCATTGACCCCCAGCTGAGAGACCAGTAGGCAGGATTCAGGAAAAACCGATCATGTACAGACCAGATCGCCACTCTCCGCATCACCGTGGAACAGTCTCTGGAGTGGAGCTCCCCGCTGTACGTCAACTTTGTGGATTACGAGAAAGCATTTGACAGCGTGGACCGAGAGACTCTGTGGAAACTCCTACGACACTACGGTGTACCCACAAAGCTCATCCACCTGATCAAGAGCAGCTATGATGGCATGACATGCCGCGTGATCCACGAAGGGCAGTTCACCAGGGAGCTCCAGGTCAGAACCGGTGTCAGGCAGGGGTGTCTGCTGTCTCCGTTCCTCTTCCTACTGGCCATAGACTGGGTCATGAAGAGGACCACAGAGCACAGACGAAGTGGAATACAGTGGACACTGTGGACACAGCTTGACGACCTCGATTTTGCAGACGACTTGGCATTACTGTCCCACACTCATCAACAAATGCAGGACAAGACCACAAGGCTTGCTGACATCTCGTCCCAAGTGGGCCTCACCATCCACAAACAGAAAACAAAGACAATGAGGCTGAACGCAACCAGAACCAGTCTTGCTTGCTGGCACCCCGTTGGAGGAGGTGGATTCCTTCACCTATCTCGGGAGCATCATAGACAAAAAATGCGGCACTGATGCAGATGTCAGAGCACGAATCGGTAAAGCCAGAGCAGCCTTTCTCCAGTTGAAAAAAGTGTGGAGTTCCAGAGAGCTGTCACAACACACCAAAGTCCGGATTTTCAACTCCAACCTAAAAGCAGTTCTCCTATATGGAGCAGAGACTTGGAGATTGACAAAAACCACAGTCAACAGAGTACAGATCTTCATAAACAGTTGCCTTAGAAGAATTTTGAAAATCCACTGGCCAGAGAAGATCAGCAACATCAGACTCTGGGAGAGAACAGGGCAGATAACAGCAGAGAATGAAATTGGGCGAAGAAGATGGGGATGGATTGGTCACAGTCTGAGAAACCCAGCTTCCAGTATCACTAGGCAGGCATTGTCATGGAACCCCCAGGGAAAGAGGAAAAGAGGCAGGCCGAGAAACAACTGGCGTCGAGACCTCCAAGCAGACATCAAGAGACTGGGAACCACCTGGAGTAAAATCGAAGGAGAAGCACAGGACAGGAGTCGCTGGAGGTCTCTCGTCGACGGCCTATACCCTGGGAGGGGTGACAGGCATAAGTAATTAAGTAACTACTCAAATCTCACTTCCTGTGAGAGGGCCCGCTAAATGTGCCGCACACCCACCGATCATGTGGAGATTTGGCATAGATCCACATTATCTCACACATTGCATAAGGGCTCATGACAATCTTTTAGTTTCCATAAGTATTTGAGGGTGTATTGTTACATTTGTATTGTGTTTGCTGAATTTTGATTAATGATTGCAAACAAACACAACTATTCACACAGAACTGTTTGGCTACAAACGCTTATGATAATCTACTGCTTCCTACACTGGCGACTGGCGTTGGCTGAACGAGTGAAACATGGAAATCAAGCTACCACAAGAAGAATAGATGCTCATGCACTAGCTTTGCTGTTGAGATCTGGAGTATCTTTAAATGGTGGCCGAATATATGTAGATCTATAATAATAATAATAATGAGTACTTGTATAGCGCCTAACCTCAGATTAGAGCTCTAGGCGCTTAACAAAAACTAATGTACAAAAATTAATTACAAAAATGGAATTAACAAAAAGTACAAAAACAAAATACAACGCACTATGTAAACAAGCTATGAAGTCACCATTCAAAAGTGCTACGCTCATGGACTCATACTGGCATTCACACACACACCCACACACACACTACTTCTATAAATAGATAGAGATGACTTTAACATGACAGGTGTGTGACAAAGTCATTTGTAGCTGACAGAAAACATATGGAGTCTTTAGGGCACGCTTGAATGCCTCTCTCGAATCCACGTATCTCAGTTCGCGTGGGAGATCATTCCAAACAACTGGGCTCTGGTATCTGAATGACCTCCCACCAAACGACTTTGTTTTGACAAGAGGGATACGTAAAACTCGAGAGTCGGCAGCAGAGCGCAAATTCTGTCTCAAGGGCGTATACAGCTGGAGAAGAGAGGCAAGGTAGTGTGGGCAGGAACAGGTAATACAACTGTGAGTCATGCATGAAATTTTGTACTGAATCCTAGCCGTTACAGGTAACCAGTGTAGGGCAGACAGATGGGGTGTGATATGATCTGATCTAGGGACTCTAAGAATCAACCTAGCAGCTGAGTTTTGAATTTTCTGGAGTTTGCCAATCAGACACTGGGAACAGCCAGCCAAAAAAGAGCATTGCAATAGTCAAATTTAGACAAAACAAAAGCGCAGACAAGTACTTTAGTTGCTTCAGGTGTCAGATAGTGGCGGACTGAAGCAATACGTCGCAGTTCAGTATAGGCGGATCTGCAAACGTTGTTCACATGAAGCCGCATGGACAGGCTACTATCAAGTGTGACACCCAGATTTTTTACATGGGGGGAGAAGGGGACAGTGGCACCACAGATTTGTAATGACGGGGGGAGTGTCAGCGTCTTCGTCAACCTCGGGGAAGCAATTATCATGGCCTCAGTTTTTCCGTCATTCAACTGTAATTTGTTTGATTGATTGATTGATTGTACATTGCTTAACGTCCCGACAGCAACAAGGCTTTCTCAGGACGTGCCTGCACTGCTTGTGAAAAAAAAATAAATAAACAGAACATTGAATGTATGTCGCCAGCCGGTCAAATACATTAAATAAACCTAACACATGGGGCCTAAATAAAGCTAAGACCATTTAGCAACACACATCCAATATCAAGAGCTACAGGCAGTGCAGACAGTAGGGAGAGTTTTAAAAAGGCAAATACAGGTGAATGGACCAAGGGTAGACAGAAACACATGCCCCAGAATAGAGAGAAAAACCCACCCTGTGGGGCTGACCAGGGTGACCCTGGGAACTAAAAAATACCTAACCCCACCCAAGTCCCCCAGGGCAGACCCGGGTGGGGTTGTAATTTGTTTGAAGTCATCCACATCTTAGTATCCAAGACGCACTCCTGAAGGATCTCGATTGTGTCCATAATCTGATCAGGTGAACATGAGTCATGGAGTTGAGTATCATCTGCAAATGCATGATGTGATATAGAGAAACGGTTAAAGACACTGGCCAGTGGCTGAACATACAGGGTAAAGAGGACTGGTCCAAGAACTGAACCTTGTGGGACGCCAAAGCGCACGGTGGATGGGCTGGATAGTTTATCATTAACAACTATGCACTGAGTTCTGTCAGTCAGATATGATCTAAACCACGATAAAGCAGTTTCATGAATGCCATACACAGAATAGAGACGTTGTAGCAAAATGTCATGGTCAATCGTATCAAAGGCAGCAGATAGGTCTAACAGTGCGAGAACAGATACTTTGCCATCATCAAGAGCCTCGAGGAGGTCATTAAGAATTTTTGCAAGCGCAGTTTCAGTGGAATGACCTGCACGGTAAGCAGACTGATTGGGACTAAGAAGATGATTCAGGTTCAGATGGTCGAGAAGTTGCGACAACACAACCTTCTCAACGATCTTAGAGAGAAAAGGGAGGTTTGAGACAGGGCGGTAATTCTGTAGATTGTTAGGGTCTAGAGAGGGCTTTTTTAGCAAAGGTTTAACAATGGCGGACTTGAAATCCGACGGAAAAATACCAGACCTCAGGGACTCGTTGACAATGTTGGTCATGACTGGAAGCACAACATCAATACACTCGTACAGCAATGTAGTAGGAAGTGGGTCTAAACTACAAGTTTTTTGTGCAGTTCTCTTCAGCACGGGGAGATGATTCTGTATTCAGGTCATGAAGAGGAGAATGCCCCCCATACAGAAGGAGTAGCACTCATGCTGTCACCAGTGGCACAGAGAGCGCTGATGGGCTGGGAACCTCTTGGGCCAAGAACTATAACAGCAGCCTTTAGAACCAAGAAAAAGCTCAAGCTGAACGTCATCCAGTGTTATGCGCCCACCAATGACAGTGACGAGGAAGAGAAACAAGAGTTCTACGACCGACTCCAGAGTGCCGTGGACAAATGTGCGGAGCGAGACATCACCATCGTCATGGGCGATTTTAATGCCAAAATAGGGGAGGACAACACCGGATACGAAGAGGTGATGGGGAGACAGGGACTAGGCTCGGAGATGAGTGAGAACGGGGAGAGGTTTGTAGACTTTTGTGCTCTAAATCGACTTGTCATTGGAGGCAGCATCTTCCCACACAGAAGAATACACAAAGCAACTTGGGTCTCACCTGACCATACAACAGAGAACCAAATAGACCATATCTGCATTAGCAAGAAATTCAGAAGATCCTTTCAAGATGTTCGAGTGAGGAGGGGAGCAGATGTCGCCTCAGATCACCATCTGCTTACCTTAAGAATGAAGCTCAAGCTAAAGAAAAGCCGCACAGAGACAACAAGAAGACAGCGCTATAATGTAGGCCTCCTGAGAGAAACTCGAGTTAGAGAAGAGTTCAAACTGGTGCTGTCCAACCGGTTTCAAGCGCTACAGGAGCTAGTAAATGAAGAGGAGGCGGTCACCACAGAGCAGCAGTGGAAGGCAGTTAGAGAGGCACTGAACTCAACCTGCAAAGACACTGTAGGGTTCAGGAAACACCACCACAAGGACTGGCTGTCGGCACAGACCTTGAAGAAGATAGAAGCGAGAAAGCAGAAGAAAGCAGCGGTCAACAACAGTCGCACGAGAGCAGCCAAAGTAAGGGCACAGGGGGAATACTCGGAAGCCAACCGCGAGGTGAAGAGGAGTATCAGGGCAGACAAGAGGGCCTACACAGACAGCCTGGCAGCAGAGGCAGAAAAGGCAGCAGGCAGCGTCAACATGAAACAGCTCTACGACATTACCAGAAGATTGTCGGGTAAGTATGGCCATACAGAAAGACCAGTAAAAGACAAAGAAGGAAAGCCTATTGCAGACAGAGCAGACCAACTCGACAGATGGGCCGAGTATTTTGAAGAGTTACTGAACAGACCTAGCCCACCCGACCCCCCCGACATCCAGCCGGCAGAGACCGACCTACCCATCAGCTGTGACAGACCCAGCCGGGAAGAGATCAGAAAAGCAGTGGCATTTTTGAAGAATGGCAAAGCAGCAGGGCCAGATGGCATCCCAGCGGAGTCTCTGAAAGCAGACCTAGAGACAACAGTTGAGATGCTGTACCCACTGTTTGGAAAGATCTGGGAAGAGGAGGTGATGCCGGCTGACTGGAAGGAGGGGTACCTAATCAAGCTTCCCAAGAAAGGCGACCTCAGCAAGTGTTCCAACTACAGAGGAATCACCTTGCTGTCAGTACCAGGAAAGGTCTTCAACAGGATCATCCTAGAAAGAATGAAGAGCTCCGTTGACCCCCAGCTGAGAGACCAGCAAGCAGGATTCAGGAAGAACCGATCATGTACAGACCAGATCGCCACTCTCCGCATCATCGTGGAACAGTCTCTGGAGTGGAGCTCCCCGCTGTACATCAACTTTGTGGATTATGAGAAAGCATTTGACAGCGTGGACCGAGAGACTCTGTGGAAACTCCTACGACACTATGGTGTACCCACAAAGCTCGTCCGCCTGATCAAGAGCAGCTATGATGGCATGACATGTCGCGTGATCCACGAAGGGCAGTTCACCAGAGAGCTCCAGGTCAGAACTGGTGTCAGGCAGGGGTGTCTGCTGTCTCCGTTCCTCTTCCTACTGGCCATAGACTGGGTCATGAAGATGACCACAGAGCACAGACGAAGTGGAATACAGTGGACACTGTGGACACAGCTTGACGACCTTGATTTTGCAGACGACTTGGCATTACTGTCCCACACTCATCAACAAATGCAGGACAAGACCACGAGGCTTGCTGACATCTCGTCCCAAGTGGGCCTCACCATTCACAAACAGAAAACAAAGACAATGAGGCTGAACGCAACCAGGGAAGAACCAGTCTTGCTTGCTGGCACCCCGTTGGAGGAGGTGGAGTCCTTCACCTATCTCGGGAGCATCATAGACAAAAAAGGCGGCACTGATGCAGATGTCAGAGCACGAATCGGTAAAGCCAGAGCAGCCTTTCTCCAGTTGAAAAAAGTGTGGAGTTCCAGAGAGCTGTCACAACACACCAAAGTCCGGATTTTCAACTCCAATGTAAAAGCAGTTCTCCTATATGGAGCAGAGACATGGAGATTGACAAAAACCACAGTCAACAGAGTACAGACCTTCATGAATAGTTGCCTTAGAAGAATTTTGAAAATCCACTGGCCAGAGAAGATCAGCAACGTCAGACTCTGGGAGAGAACAGAGCAGATAACAGCAGAGAATGAAATTGGGCGAAGAAGATGGGGATGGATCGGTCACAGTCTGAGAAAGCCAGCTTCCAGTATCACTAGGCAGGCATTGTCATGGAACTCCCAGGGAAAGAGGAAAAGAGGTAGGCCGAGAAACTCCTGGCGTCGAGACCTCCAAGCAGACATCAAGAGACTGGGAACCACCTGGAGTAGAATCGAAGGAGAAGCACAGGACAGGAGTTGCTGGAGGTCTCTCGTCGACGGCCTATACCCGGGTAGGGGTGACAGGCGTAAGTAAGTAAGTAAGTCTCTTCAGCACAGCATGAAGTTCCTGATCACTGACAGGTCTGAAGGACGAGAGACACTGACCAGAAAAGGGAACGTCATACTGCGATGGAGACTGTGAAATAAGTCCATCAAGTCTATCACGAATGTTCTGAACTTTTTCATTAAAGAAATTTGAGAACTGATCAGGCAACTCTAATGGTGAGAAAATTGTCGGGAGTGGAGATGGATCCCTTCTAGCAGTCAGTTTGTTGGTTACATTATAAAGCTGCTTGCTGGTGGTGCACGCTGCAATCTTGGCATTGAAGAAAGCTGTCTTCGCCACGAGTACCAGACGAGTTACATATTTCTTAGCAGCGCTGAAAATCTGCTTGTGTACGGCAAGTCCCGTGGACAGCCATAGTCTCTCAGCTTGTCGTCGCTCTCTCTTTGCAGCGAGAAGCTTGCCTCCCACGGCGCTGAACCATGGTGAGGATGCCCTTTGAAAAGTTGAGTCACCACAATTTTGAGTGTGAAACGAAATTTCCCAGCCTCAATTAGTAGTACAGATTCTCATGCTCTGACTTATGCGGCAGGAGCTCATGCAAATCACTCAGGCTATAAGGATACGGCAGGAGCTCATGCGAATCACTCAGCCTATAAGGATACATGAAGATCTGTACTCAGTGGCATGTGGTGTTCAAAGTAGAAAAAGCAGTGCACAACACTCAAAATTGTGCTGACGCAAGTTTGCAAAGGGCGTAAGTCTACATATATTCGGACACCTGTGACAAATACTCCAGACCTCAACAGCAAAGCTAGCGCATGAGCATCTATTCTTCTTGTGATAGCTTGACTTCCGTGTTTCACTCATTCAGTCAGCACCAATCACCAGTATAGGAGGTAGTAGATTATCATAAGCATTTGTAGCCAAACAGTTCTGCATGAACACTGCTGAAAAACACTGATGAGTAGTTGCATTTGTTTTCAATCATTAATAAAAATTCAGCAAACACCATACAAATGTAAGAATACACCCTCAAATACTTAATAATAATAATAATCAAGAGGATTTATAAGGTGCCTATACATGGTAAAATGTTCTATGTGCTGTACATATGAACAATAAAAATATTACACAAAAAGTAACAAAACCAAAACCCCATGTACAAATTACACAGAAGAACAGAAAATTACTAAATACATGAACACTTATAGTCAGGATGGGAAAAGATGGGTTTTAAGACAGCATTTAAAACTGGCACTGGACTCGTACTTCTGGAGTCTCAAAGATTGTCATGAGCCCTTATGCCATGTGTAGAATAATGTGGATCTATGCCAAATCTCCACACGACCGGTGGGTCATTTTTTTTTCCTAGCGAACTGTTAACTGCCTTTTATTCTGATTCTAGATCTTATATGACAGGGAAGTGGCTGTAAGGTGTTGGGAAAGGATGGGGTGCATGGCGGTTTCTTTCTGCAGGCTCTGGCCCACTTAGTTTCAACAGCTATGCGTGTGTGCCAGCTAACCTGCCACTTGCTCGCGCACACAGAGAAATATTCATGTATGCGCAGAGGATAATTTACCTTTGACAGCGAAACATAGGAACTCTCCTTCGCGGGAGGAAGTGGCTTTAGCTAAAAGAAGAATAGCGAGCTGTAAACAGCAAAGTGAACATATCGCGCTAGACCGCTATGCAGCAACGAGAGGTTGATGCAATGCGTACCGTGCTAAAAATAGCCAGCCACATATATATGTTTGGTGAAAAGTTCATGACCTGTGTCGGAACCGCGCTGATGCGCTGAGTACGGCCTACTGCTGCTTTGAAACACAGTAGGTCTGAAAAGAAGGGGGCACGTCAGACCATGAGGACATGAAAGTAGAGGGCCTGAGGCCAAGCAAGGGGCTTTTTGCCCCCAGCCCCCTTGTTATTTCGAACCCTGAACAAGATGACGGGCTCAGACTGGCGGTGAAAGACTAATTTTTCCTCTAATGAGAAGGCTATAGGAGGTTCACCATGGGTGAAAGCAGCAGTTTAGCCTCTTCTCTATCAACCTTTTCTTTATAGTTATACCTTTGTGTAAGACTGAAAAGGTACAGTAAGTTGGATTTTGGGATGGGAAAGGGGAGGTCTGGTTTACATCTGTCGTCACTCTCTAGGGTACGACACTAGCATTCTCTCCCACCAGTGCTCTGGTATACGTGTTTTGTCAACACTTGTCAAATCGTATAGTAAGATGGTTCCCACGGATAAGGCAGCTTAGTATTTATTCTGCACCTTGTTAATTAAGTCTCTCTCTCTCTCTCTCTCTCTCTCTCTCTCTCTCTAACACACACACACACATACACACACAGGCTGAGAAAAAGGGAAAGAGAGAGATTTCTGCATTCTCAGATGAAACTTTTCTTGAATATCGTTTTACTGGCGTGACTTCCCAAGGTGTGTCATCCTCAAACAGCATCTTCTGGAGTTTCATGTACCTGCATAGATAGAAACATGGGGTGTGGGGATGGCATTACATGGGGAACAAGTGAACAAATTCACACTGTGATTAAAGCAGTCTTAGGTCCAACGCCAAGGGGAGGGAGAGGGTTGTGGCAAGGTGGTGGGTGGGTGAGGGTCAAGCTGTCTAAACTAATTTCTGTCCCAGCACCTGATGACGGCATCATATTTCAGGACCTTTCTCTTTCCCTCTTTAGCACCAGCCAACCATTAGTGGGTTTTCCATTGCCGGCACTGTCAGCCCACGACAGCCAGCTCAACATTTCTCTTTTGTGGTTATTTTGAGATGGTGGATTTAATATGTACACTACATGCGTATTTATACACATATATATGTCCACACAGTTTCACATCATCAAAGAGTATAGAAGCTACGCTTAATGTAGCCTCTATTCTCATTGATATCATATGTGCAACTCTAATTCTTCTAGTCCACTCTACGCTTTAACCAGTATTAATGCCCTCAACTTCAGGATGCAAACGAGGCCAATTTATGTAAAAGAACGCTTTGATTCTCAGCAGCCTTTACAACATGCATGAGCTCATGAAAATCTATGCCTCTTGTAGGCCCTGGATAAGCAAATAAGTCTGTAGTGGCTTGCTCATCCGGGGGATCTAATAAGGATGTAAAGTGGGCCTCCAAAATGTACAGATTCCCATCAGCCAATTCAATCTCTAGGGGGGTCCATAGTGATCTATGTCAACCGCAGTTGTACTAGTCTGACTTAGACACTGTTTCCAGCCAAACTGAAGAGGGGACAGAAAAGGAGGGAAAAGTGTTGCATCATTAACGGTCATGTGCACAAGATAAACATTGGGCAGCTCCACACCAACTTGAGTTTTCCGATCTCACTCCGCGGTAAGGGGGTATCAGATTTCCCTGAAATTTCAGGGACTCCAGTGGCATTGGACCTAAGACTAAAAGATCTGAACGATTTGCATGGGGGTTTAGATGACAGCAAGAGGCTTCGCTATCTTTAACAGAACATTTCCTAAGTGTGTCTATGCCGCTGACAAAGGAAGAAAACAGATACTGGTGCTTGGATTACCTGACCATCACCAAGACAGGTAGGCTGTTCAGATTTTCAGCATGTAATAGAGTGGAATGCTACAGATCTCTCTCTCTCTCTTTCTCACACACACACGCAGAGACAGAGGTTGGCGCACCCTGCTTTGTACGAGACTACTAATTTAACTTTTCTGGAGCTGTGGGGAGCAAGTGGCAGAAACTGTTTGGAATAGCTAGGTTGTCATTTCCAGCAGTGTACTCGTGTGCTGAACTTGGGCCTCTTGGGGGAAAGGTTACAACACAAGTGCTGGTCTTAACAAGTGTTTTATTCACTTCCAGTACAGGAAATGAAATTATAACCTTGATAAAGACAGACCATTTGCCTTCAAGGTGAGAAAGATGTTAGTGCTGTAAAAACCAGAGAAACTGGCTAAATCTGTAGTTGTTTGCAAGAGGTATCCGTTTTTGCTTCTTTGTTGTTACTGCGGTGCTTGCAGCCAGCTGGAGTCTGGTGATGCCTGCTTAGACGGATCAGGTTACCGCTGTTGGCAAACTAATTGGGCTTGGGGAAACTGCCATGGGTGGGTTACAGTAGTGTATAATTGTGCGCGTGTCCGAGTGTGTGCTGTTGTGCATGTGCAGTGAGTCTAGTGTTTTCGTGGAGAAAAGTGCTATACAACAGCTATTCATTATTATTATTACTATGTTTAGCGAGCCCTCTCGCTGGAAGCGTGATTTGAACAGCTCGATATAAATTGACACTGGACAGCATACACCGTGTACAGTTTAACACAAGACAGTGTACCTCAGGTACAGTTTAACATCGGACAGTGTACATGGAGTACGGTGTCCTAAAAGTATACTATAGAGACCACTTCAGCCTGACTAACCCCTTTCCACAGCTGAGTTTTGGCAGTAAATAGTTGCCAGCCTGTTGGCACCTTTACTTGTGTGGAAAGGCTGCTGTGGACTTGTGACACTGAATTAAGACATACTCACTGTTTAGGCCTGCAGCAAAGCAATGGCTTTTGGTCACATTGTAACACACTAGAGGGCTTATGCGTCTTTTGTATACCAGCCTGTATAGAGACTTGCCTCAACATATCACTAAAACACTAGTTTGTGCATTTGTGCTGTCCAAGCTAGATTATTGTAACTCTTTGCTTTGTGGCTGCCCTTAGTATATCATTGATCGCCTCCAAAAAGATTCAAGATTCAGAATGCAGCCCGGCTTGTTGTGAGAGTCCGTAAGACTGAGCATGCCACAGAGAGAGGAATACTGAGTGGACTGAACCAGCATTAACACAATGACTGAGTTAACCCCCTTGATTATAAGTTTTTGACCCTTCATTTTCCATGTCTCCCGCACAGAGTAAATACCATTGGAAGTTACTCCCTAAATCATTATTATTTAAACAGCCACATTTTTATGAAAATCAAAAATACTTAAGGTGTTAACTCAGTCATTGTGTTAATAATACTTCAGTCCACTCAGTATTCCTCTCTCTCTTAATTAGTTAGTTATTTGGGTTTAACGCCGAGCAGGCGACTAAGGCCATCTCACGGCGGGATGGGTAAAAATCTGGTCAGCCAGACTAAAAGCAAGGTCTTAAGACAAGATGTAAATATAGATTAAAAATCTCAGGCTAAAATGTCGCACATGTCTTTAAAAGAAATGTCTACAGACTCTCAAAAAGGGCAAATAAAAAAGATTCACATAGTCTATGAATGCTCAAATCTTGTTAAAAATATTGCATGCTCGCAAGAAATTGAAGATTTTGTCCGGGGGAACATCCCGGAACAAAACCTTCAAGGAGTCTGCTGTAAAGTGTTTATATCTGGTGTCAATTAGGTCAGCACAATACAGCAAAAAGTGTCGAACAGAAAACTGCTCATCACAGGCAAAACACCATGGACGCTCATCCCGTTTAAGTAAGTAAGAGTGCGTAACATACGTGTGCCCGATGTGGAGCCGAGCAAGGACAGTCTCCTCACGGCGGCTGCCGCAGCGGAAAGGTAGACTGTCAGACAACTTAGGAAGAGCTTCATGAAGCTTGTTCCCTTCCTCTTTGTCCCACTCGAACTGCCACTCGCGGGCCACGTACGCACTAATCACAGGTTTAAAATCACTATAGACAGTCTGTGTGTCAGGGACAGGGTCACTGCGGGCACTGTTGGCAGCAGAATCTGCGATTCTGTTGCCTTCGATGCCCACATGGCCTGGGACCCAAATAAAAATGATGTCATAATATTCCTTCATCAAGTCTGCGTAGAGCTCTCTAATCTGCACCAGCAGTGGATGGTCTGTTCCCGCGCCCTGAAGGGCCTGCAGGGCAGAAAGAGAGTCAGACAGAATCAGGAAGTTCCTTTCCCGAGACTGATAGGCATGCTTGAGTGCTAGCAGAATGGCCTGCAGTTCTGCACTAAATACAGAGGAATGGTCAGGGAGACGGAGCTTAAATGGGCGTCTAGGATGGCGAGAGGACACTGCAGCCGCAGCCACTCTTCCATCCTCAGACTTGGACCCATCCGTATAAAGACGACAATAGCCAGGAAAAATTGAAAGGAGTTCATTGAGGCTCTGTTGGTATATGGCTGGTGGAGTACAATCCTTCTTGTGGGCAGTCAAGTCCAGCAAGATGTCAGGAACTGGTAGTAGCCAGGGTGGAGTGACGTGTTGCAGAGATTCCGAAACTTTGTCCAGGTCCACTCCGGCCGCCTGCAGATGAGGTCGGACACGGAAGGAAAGTGGACGGACAGCTCCCGGATGGGCATCGTAAATCTCTGCAAATGACGGGTTAAAAACACAATCATAGGCAGGATTTTCTGGATGGGCCTTCAGCTTCAGAACGTAGCTAAGCATGAGGCGGATGCGGCGGAGCCTGAGAGAAGGCTCCCCTGCCTCTGCATACAGACTAGGAACTGGAGATGTCCTGAAGGTTCCCAGACATATGCGCAGACCTTGATGGTGAATTGTGTTCAGACGCTGCAGAACAGACTTGGAAGCCGAGCCATATACCACAGAGCCGTAATCCAGTTTGGACCGAACAAGGGCCCGGTACAGTCGAAGTAAGACGATGCGGTCTGCACCCCAGTCAGTACGACCAACGACACGAAGAATGTCGAGGGCCTTCCAACAAGAGGTTCTAAGGTAGTTAACATGGTTGCAGAAGGTCAATCTTTTGTCAAAGATGACCCCCAAAAACTTTGCCTCTTCGGCCACCTTAATTGGCACACCAGCAATGCTCAGACTAGGTTCTGGAAAAAATTTCGTCTGGTTAGTAAAATGCACACAGACTGTCTTGGAGGGCGAGAATCTGAATCCATTGAGAGACACCCACCCCTGGATTCGATCAACACACAGCTGCAAGCGCCTCTCAAGGGACGCAAGTCCTCGACCTCGTGCACACAAAGCAAAGTCGTCCACAAACAAAGAGCATTCAGAATCATCCTTGATGGCCTTTACAATGTTATTTATTTTAATGCTAAATAAAACAGGAGATAGAATACTGCCCTGCGGGACACCCATCTCCTGTTCAAAGGAGTCGGAGAGGGTGGAGCCCACACGGACATGGAACGATCTGTTGGACAAAAAATTGTGAATAAAAACGGGCAGATGCCCTTTAAAACCCATGTCCGACAAATCAGACATTATACCATGCTTCCAGGTAGTGTCATATGCCTTTTCAAGATCAAAGAAAATTGCATAGACATGCTGCTTGTTGACAAAAGCATCTCGGATAAAAGACTCAAAGCGGACTAGATGGTCAGTTGTACTACGGAAGCGCCGGAAACCGCACTGGAGGTCTGTGATGAGACCCTGTGACTCAAGATGTCACACCAGTCAGGCGTTGACCAAGCGTTCCATAGTTTTACATAAACATGATGTCAAAGCTATTGGCCGGTAGTTGCCCGGGTCGGAAGGATCCTTACCCGGCTTGGGAATTGGCACAACCACAGCCTGGCGCCAAGATGGCGGAAAATGACCGGTTATCCAGATATGGTTAAAGGCCTTGAGAAGTACAAGGAGTGAATCCTCAGGCAGATGTGTTATGAGCTGATAATGGATGGTATCTAATCCAGCAGCAGAGTCAGTACATTTCTGCAAGGCTTGCTGCAATTCTGAAAACGTAAAAGGGGCATTATAGTCTTCCAAGTTATCCGATATAAAATCACAAGCACAAGATTCTCGCTTCTCCTTCTCTCTCTGGAAGAAAGGTGAATAATGCTCTGCTGAAGAATTATGGGCAATGGTGGAGGCAAGCAAATTGGCCACAGCCTTTTTATCTGTGACCAAACTGGCACCATCTCTAAGATGGCCGACAGAAGCCGAGCCACCCCTGCCCCTAATTCTTCGAACAGCCTTCCAGACTTTTTGGGACGGAGTCCTAGAAGATAAAGATGAGACGAAGCGTCTCCAGGAAGCACGGCGTTCACGTTTAAAAATGTAACGGGCTTTCGCCCGCTGTCTTTTAAAGGTTAAAATATTTGCTTGCGACGGATTACGAAAAGCACGTCGCTGAGCAGATTTGCGCATTGTTTGGGCCTTGCGGCACTCTTCATTGAACCATGGTACTCTCGGCTTCCGAGGGAGTGATGTGGAAGTTCTAGGGATGGTTTCACCTGCAACCTCCAACAAAATAGAAGTAAAACAAGAAACAGGTTCTTCAGCTGACATGACCACCTCCTCTGTAAGACGAGACTGACAGAGAGAGGCAAACAGAGACCAGTTAGCTTTCTTGAGATTCCAGCGCCCCACCGGCGAATCCTCCTCACAGCTGACCGATGATAGGACTACTGGGAAGTGGTCACTACCACACAGGTCGTCGTGAACCTTCCAGTCAAAGTCCAGCATGAGAGAAGGATCACACACAGTGAGGTCTAGAACAGAACTAGATCCGGAACCTGAGTTAGAGTATGTAGGTGAGCCATCGTTAAAAACACATAGGTTAAGTTGAGAAAAAACATCTTCTAACATCTGACCTCTGCCATCATAGTGGTCACTACCCCAAAGGTGAGCATGACCGTTAAAATCCCCCATGAGAATAAAGGGAGGGGGCAGTTGATCTACTAAGTTAAAAATATCATTGCTACGGACCCGCAGTGATGGTGGCAGGTAAATACTACATATGGTTATGGTCTTTTTTAAGGTAACCCGCGCAGCGACAGCCTGAAGACAGGTGTCGATGCTAACGGGGCTACATAAAATTTGGCTACTAATGAGAAGAGCCGCTCCACCCGAGCGCCTCTCCGAATCAGAGCCTTTATGTATAACATTAAAACCATTAAAAGACACAGGGTCAGAAGTCTTCAGGTAAGTCTCCTGAAGAGATATTACTGAGGGGTTATAGAACTTGACTAAAAGACGTAATTCCTCAAAGTTAGCTCGAAAACCACGACAATTCCACTGAAGCAAAGAGTCCATGATTAAGTCTTATCTGGGGGTAAGGAGTTTTTCCCCCCTTTTTCCTTTACCTTGGAAGGAGTTGAAGAAACAGAGGGGGGCCGGCTCCCGGGCCTCCTCTGGTTCCTCGGAGAGGAAGGGGGTGGAGCTGCCGCAGCATCAGCAACAACAACTTCCACTCCCTCCATCCGCTCCTCCAGTGCAGCATATTTGTTTTGAAGGGGGACATCTGTGTTCCCCTTCTGGGCCCGTGCGCACAGCGGTCCCATAGATTTCTTAGACTTCTGGTCCTGGGCAGCGTTCCTGCCGCTAGAGTTAGCGGCCTTAGAAGGCTGACCAGAGCCAGAAGCCTTTGGAGTTGACTGACTAACAGGTTTGGGTGGGGGCTGAGGCTTAGGGGCAACAGAAGGCGGCACAACCGGACCGGCAGTGTCCGCCTTCTGCGTTCCCTGGCTCCTTGTCACCACCGGAGGAGGGTTACTCTCCAGGGGCGAGAGGAGCCGAGGCTCCGCCCCCAACCAAGAAGTTGGGGTCTGACATGAAAAGTCTTTGGTGGGGCGCTTGCCTGCCACCGCTGCACTAAAAGTATACACTGAGGTGTTAGAGGTTGGGGCAGCCGCAGCTGCACCAGGGCCTTCAACCAGTTTTTTGGCATCCAGAAAGGACAGCCCCTTCTCCACACGCACCTGCTGAATCTTGCACTCGGATATCCAACGAGGGCATTTCTTATCCGAAGCCATATGCGCCCCCTGGCAATTCACACACAGGGGGGTGGCTGTGCAGGACTCAGCAGAGTGTCCGGGCCTAGTGCAACGGGCGCATGAAGCCTCTGCCTGACGGCATGTCTTCTGCCCATGGCCATACTTTTGGCACTTAAAGCACCGGAGGGGAAGAGGGACGTACTTTTTCACTCTCAGGGAGTAGTAACCTCCCCAGATGGTAGTAGGAGGGGTGGGGGTGCCAAACGTCAGGATGATGGTAGGGAGACGGATCTCCCCACCACCTCGCTTGGAAGCGAAGCGCCTGACGCAAGTCACCCCCTGAGACTTAAGGTTCCTTACAAGTTCATCTTCTGACAGTTCTGCCAAAGCTTGATCTTTGATTACGCCTCTTGACGAATTCATAGTTTTGTGGGGTGTGACTTCCACAGGAGTGTCTCCGATGGAAGAGAGCCCCAGTAGCCCGCTGGAGTGTGCCCGAGTACGGCACTCCACCAGCAAGTCACCAGACCTGAGGCGCTGGGCGTCAGGCCTGCCAACACGGCTCCTGAGGGTCTCCCCCACCAGAAAAGGATGCAGCTTGGTAACTGGTTTCTCCTTCACCTTGCTATGGACAATGAGGAAGCGAGGCCATACGGCCGACGCCTGAGGTGTCGCTTCCTCACAGTCTGAATCACTGTCGTGTTCAATGTCGGCGTCTATGTGCCGTTTCTGTGCTAGTTTTGG
This sequence comes from Semisulcospira habei, assembly GCA_036245525.1. NCBI lineage: Eukaryota > Metazoa > Mollusca > Gastropoda > Semisulcospiridae > Semisulcospira > Semisulcospira habei. The sequence continues at coordinate 123,566,845 of BTPG01000002.1, read as the reverse complement.
TTTTTTGGTTTTATCCATATTATATTAGTAGAGATATTCATCCCCCGGGGGTCCCCGCCCGCCACCGAGCCCAACAAGGGAAAGTGCAACTGTCGGCGGGTCTCCAGCCGACGCACAATGGAGACTGCCCGAAAGATATACTCAAGGGGGTAAGCCCGATTGAACCGTTTGAGCCACCGCCTTCTATCACACCGTTGAATGCAGGGGAATACTGGCGTAAAGCACCTAATCAGCAGCAGAAGCTATAGCATGGTGCTCCGTATAGCAACCCGCATGTCAACAGTGGGATAGGGCTCAACGTGACAAGAGCCGATTGACTAGGCCGGTACGACTAGCCTCCCGTTTAGGTAGAAGTCAAGGCCGAAGTGGAGTGTTGGCACCAGTGAGCCGCAGCCCAAAGGGAACCTCAGCCACCAGGATCCTCTTCTCCCCCGACACGGGTCTCCAAGCACGGCAAACACTTGGGATCCAAAGGACCAAAAGTCACGAGTATTTTTAAGGACCAATCCAACATGGTATGACCTAGGTTAGCACAGCTCCTTAAAAACCGGACCAGTGAAAAGGCTGAACAACATATCTGCTGACATCAAGTCCTAATCCTGGACAAAGATGGCACCCGTCCGCTAGCCCACTCAGTCAGGGACTGAGCGGACTACCCACCTACGCCACGTGGAGGCCGGTGCCGGGTAGGCTCTCTCTCTCTCTCTCTCTTAATTAGCTCATATGTCCGATGTGGCAATGCTACTATGTACGTAAACACAGCCCATCGCCAGCACTCTAGGCAGGACACGACGCGTTGCAAGCCAGCTCACCTGTGTTGCCTTATCGTTGCTACGCGCTGGCACAGTAGCGCGCCACGAGACCTGACACTCTATGAATAAGCCGGCTCTAAGGCTTTGTGAAGTCGACTTCATATATACTTATGACTGGTTCCCGAGAAATCAAAACGGAGGTCATACTCTGCACTAAAAACAGCCAGTTGGAAAACTAACAAGTGATATCTTACACACACACACACACACGCACTGACACACACATGCACACACACATGCACACACACACGCACACACACATGAACAGACACACATACACATAAACAGACATACATACACACACATATACAATTATAACATCTCATCTGATTTTGTACAAGCCTAAATCAGTGGTGCGATCTCAGTCTTAACAAAACTGTATGTATTATTATATAGGCTTCCATTGTGTAGTGCGTAGCGTGTTATTGGTTTTTAGTTGCTAGGGGGGTGGGACACTGCACCACTGTAATCGTTTCGTAAGACATTTCAAGTCAACTGTCATGTGTGTGTCAGCCGTCACTTTGAAATAAATGACATATGTTATATCTTGAACAAAACAGATTTTGTTAGAGGTGGTAACACACCCACGCACGCACACACGCGCACGCACGCGCACGCACTCACACACACTCACGCACACACACGCACGGACACACTCAGACACATACACAGGGCCCGCACGCACGCACACACACACACACACACACAGATTGTAAGATATTTCTTTTGGGTGCATAACTGATGCCTGACTCGAGCTGTAGTTCACGCGCCCGTGGGTGGTGTACATGTTTTAGACTGTTACTACGCTTTCAAGCTGAAAATAGACACATTACTCACTGCTTTAAACAGACACCTGTCTGAGTACATAAACAACAGATCCTCAAGAGCCCCCAAGACTCCAGGCTTGACTTCCGTTGTAAAACGTTTCAGTCAGCTGTACTCTCAGGACTCACATTATGAGTAGACTGAGGGTCTTGACTGTGATCATTTGCCACGAGCAACGTATAGATTAGCATTTCAGTTTCGAATACTCTGCCCAACTCATGGAGGCTCCAAGATTTATGAATATAATTTTCGACATAATATTCAAGCGATAATGTCGTCGCTCTTTTGTTTGGCTGAATAGGCCTGTCGTCTGCTTACTAATGTTTGTGTTGTTACCCTTGGTGCCGTCTGTAGGTAACATACATGTCTTCATAGCCACCTCACATAGAGAAAGAGGTCTGATTTAAAAGTCTATATAGATGTGCTATTACGTACCTGTCTCTTTAATCCAGTGTACAGTAACATGAAAAAGCTGTAGACTTGTTTGCCTACAGTGAGTCATTAACACCTGTCTGTCTGCACCGAGATTTTTCTTCCGGGTGCATACTGTCTAAACAAGCCTGACGCGAGTCATTGAAACCCACCAGCCCGTGAGAGATAATAACTCTTATTCAATTTCACGCCCTGTGGGCTGGACTGGTGTACATGACTAGACTGTAAATAAGGTGAAAAGAGACACCTCAGAAAATCATACCTTGCTTTATACAGACACCGACTGAGTACATAATACAACAGATCTTTAAGATACCCCCCACTCCCCCCCCCCCCCACACAACACAGACACACACTGACACACACACACATGCACACACACACGCACACACACACACACGCACACAAACATATGCACACACACACAATGATAGCATAACACACTTTTCTCAATCATGCCGCCCTAATGTTTACCCATTACCCACACCCCTATCTGGGTGAGTAAGGCTTTGTGTGCTGTACTGCTTAGCGGCTTTCAGTTCCCAGCTGGAGGTGTTTTCAATTTCCAGTGCCATGTGTGTCAACCGTCACTTTGAAAACATGCTATTTAAGCCAAACAGGTTTTGTTAGAGGTACATAACACACACACGCACTGACACACAGACAAACACACGCACGCACACACACACATATGTACACACACGCACACAGAACATGTTTACATAAAAACACCTACACGCCAGTGTACATCAATACACAGCTCAACACTCAGTTCAGTTATTTTAGGGTTCGGTTCACAGTGTCTTTTGTATAACTGAGTGACGCTATGAGTCGTCTGCTCTACTAAATCCCTTCTATGAGAACATAAAAAACACATGTTTTATTGTACATTTTCAGTAGCCCACTCGATCACATATTCTTATGAGCATGGCGAGATTCTCAAGAGCCACTGTTTTTATTGGGTTTGAGTCAACTGTAAAGATTTCTGAATCTCTGCATAATCCAATGACACACACAAACACGAGACATGACACTGACCTAAGCCAACAAATGTACATACCTGGCACACAAACACTGTACACTGTCACAGCCGGAACAATATCCTCAATGAATACTCCATTGCAAACAAATAGTCACATATAGTCTATGGGAGACAAATCTGTATAGTGGTTGAATCTTTCCAAGTGATTACATCCCTTATGTCATTGACCATGAACAGAAAATACATGCTGAATGGTGCAAACGTATAAAGTTACTATTCAGTGTAATTTCCTAGACAACATGATTTTGCTTGTTAACAATTATTCTTTTGTTTGTCTAATAAAAATGACAGACGGAGAAACCCAAGTGTTTGATGTTACAGAATGCTTCAAAGATGTTATGTGTTTTTATGACTTAAAAACACGTGTGTTTGGACCCAGCTTTAAACTCTCAACACCAACAATAAGGATATACACAACATATAACGTTTACTTTGGAATATTCAGATGGATTACCACGTTATGATTATGAGACTGTTGATCTTAAGACAAATGCTTTTAAAGTTTATAATGCTAACAGTGGCCACTTGCGTTGGTTTGAGGTATTGTGTAATGACATATTTGTTCAATTAAGAAAACTACATTGTTACATTGAAAGTGTTACGTTCAATGAAGTGATATTACACCTGCAGGACAAGACTTCAAGACAAACACCAGGAAAGTAGTTGACTTGTTTATCATAACTACAGATAATACAGTATTACATATGGTGTGACAATGGTAATTTTTTTTATTTTATTATTTTGTCGGTCAAATAAAAATGACGGACAATTCTCAAAACCCTGGCCCATCAAACCCTGGCTCATCAGGCTTAAGAAACGTGTTTCACACAACAAACTTACCCATATCCAATACTAATAATGTTTATGAATCAATAGAAAACTCTTTTTCTGTCATACAGCAAAATCTTATCACAGGCAGTGTTAAGATTCAGATTGTTGCAAAAATCGAATTCACTAGATTGGGCGGTGAGGTAATTGTATCATATATATCAACAAGACAACACACTGTTAACACAAGAAGAGAATTGGAGAACGTGTTTAGAGACAGACTATTACCAGACTTCCTCCAGGCGATTGACAGTGCAAAAATGAAGGGGTCTGGTTGGCACGAAGGACATGTACATGAACTACAACTAAAGCAGTCTAGGTATCATCCTATATTAGGTAAATCATGGTTGCCACTACCAACTGATTGATTGATTGATTGTACATTGCTTAACGTCCCGACAGCAACAAGGCTTTCTCAGGACGTGCCTGCACTGCTTGTGAAAAAAAAAAAACAACAGAACATTGAATGTCAAATACATTAAATAAACCTAACACATGGGGCCTAAATAAAGCTAAGACCATTTAGCAACACACATCCAATATCAAGAGCTACAGGCAGTGCAGACAGTAGGGAGAGTTTTAAAAAGGCAAATACAGGTGAATGGACCAAGGGTAGACAGAAACACATGCCCCAGAATAGAGAGAAAAACTCACCCTGTGGGTCTGACCAGGGTGACCCTGGGAACTAAAAAGTACCTAACCCCACCCAAGTCCCCCAGGGCAGACCCGGGTGGGGGGCCACTACCAACTGAGGTTGCAAACAAAAAGGCTGTTGTTAATATTCAGAACAATGACAACTATTGTTTCATGTGGTGTGTGCTTGCTAAACTACACTTTGTAAAAGCAAAACCTGAACGTGTATCTAACTACACCAAATTTGTAAATGAACTCGATTTTAGTGGCATTGAGTTCCCTGTTAAAATAGAGGACATAGATTTGTTTGAAAAACTAAATCCTGGTATATCTGTAAATGTGTATGTGTGGGATAATGAATCTGAGAACAAGTTACAACCAATTAGAGTGTCCCCACTGGCACCAACCTATGGTCAGTCAGAAGATAAGCATGTTGACATGTTGCTTATCAGCCCTACCGGTGATGACAATAACTTTCACTACACAATTATCAGAAATATGTCACGTCTAATTCATGGACATACAACAAAACACAATGGGAAACAGGAAGTTTGTAAAAAATGTTTACAAATATTCTCTTCTATTGCAGTGGCACACAAACATGTTTTACACTGCAGGTCACCTGATGATATACAGACTGTACTTAAGTACCCAGATCCTGGTCGTCAAGTGTATTTTAAGAACTATGGGAATCAGCAAAAGCTGCCGTTTGTAGTGTATGCAGATTTTGAATCATTAGTTGTTCCGTATGAAGGTCCTGTTCCAGAGTCATTACCAAAGACTATAAAACTAAGTGACCAAGTGGTGTGTTCTTTTGGATACATTATTGTTAGGTCAGACGGTTTGCATTCAGAACCTGTTATCTACAGGGGTGAAAATGCAGCATGTTTGTTTTTAACAGAAATGAGACATCTGTATAGTCAGGTAGTACAATATCTCACAACATGTCAGATGCCTTTGGTGATGACAGAAGAAGACAAACTGAAATTTGATACAGCTGAGACGTGTTGGATTTGTGAACTGCCTTTAGGTGGTGATAAAGTTCGTGACCATGATCACATAACTGGTCGTTACAGAGGCGCTGCACATAACAATTGTAACTTATTATTAAAAACAGATCCCAAGACATACAAACTGCCAATCTTTTTCCACAATCTCAAAGGGTATGATTCACACATTATCATGCAGGCTGTAGATGAGTCGTACAAAAACATAAGTTGTATTGCCCAGACAACTGAAAAATACTTGACTTTTAGGTTAGACAAATTAGCATTTTATGACTCCATGCAACATTTGTCTTTAGGTCTTGCTAGTCTGGCAGAAGGACTGACTGAGTATCCAATAACAAGTAAATATTTTGAGCCAGACTTGATTAAGAAAGGTGTCTATCCGTACGAGTACATTGATCATTGGGTTGTGTTTGAGGAAACAAGACTGCCACCAAAAGAGAAATTTTATTCTACACTAACTGGAAAAGGTATTTCTGACTCTGAATATCAACATGCACTTGATGCGTGGGGGAAGTTGGGGTGTCAGACGATTGGTGACTACCATGACCAGTACTTGAAAGCAGACATTTGTTTGCTAGCAGACGTATTTGAAAGTTACCGTGAAAAGGGTTTGTTACACTACAAGCTTGACCCTGCCTGTTACATAACTAGTCCTGGCATGACATGGGATGCATTTTTGAAATCCAGTAAGATATCTATAGACCTGTTGTCTGATCGTACGATGGGTAAAATGGTAGATAAAATGGTAGAACGCGGATTGAGAGGAGGCATTAGTATTGCAGCAAATAACTACGCCACAGCCAACAATAAATATCTTGATGACCTTGACCAGGGTTTTGACCCCTCAAGGTCAAGGTCATTCATTACGTACCTTGACGCTAATAACCTTTACGGGTTCGCGATGTGTGAGTTATTGCCCTTGAAAAACTTTTGTCTGCATGATTTGTCACAGTATGATGTAACAGGGTTAACAAACAATATTATGAATCTTGACCAAAATGACGCGAAGGGTTGGATCTTTGAAGTCGACCTGGAGTACCCACACCATCTACATGATTACCATAATGATTATCCATTGGCAGTTGAGAAAATGAGTATGACAGGGGAAAAAGAAGACACTAAACTTGTGCCAAATTTAAATGACAAATTCAATTACGTTTGTCACTACCGCTTGTTGCAGTTTTACATCAGACATGGGTTAGTACTAAAGAAAGTTCACAGAGGTATTCAATTTGATCAGAGTGCTTTCATGAAAGATTATATAATGAAGAACACAACATTGCGTGCCAGAGACGGCAACACTGCATTTGACAAAGACTTCTTTAAGCTTATGAACAATGCCTGTTTTGGCAAGACGATGGAAAATCCTCATCACAGAAAAGATGTGAGACTGGTCACAACTGAATTGGGCGCAATTAAACTTACAGGTAAGCCACAGTACACAGGGTACAAAGAGTTTCATTCATCATTGTATGCTGTGTCACTCAAAAAAAAGATTGTCAAACTGGACAAGCCAGTATTCATTGGTATGGCAATTCTTGAGTTGTCAAAACTGTTGACGCTTGAATTTTATTATGATTACTTCAAACCAAAGTATCCTGAGTGTCGATTGTTATACACTGACACTGACTCTATGATCATTGATGTGTGTACTGAAGACTTTTATGAAGACATGAAAACAGAGTTACACATGTATGACACATCTGACTATCCTAAAGATCATCCACTGTTTAGCACACAAAACAAAAAAGTGCCTGGGAAGTTTAAGGATGAACTAAATGGTGTGCCAATAGTTGAGTATGTTGGACTGAGATCCAAAATGTATTCTATACTGCACCAAAAGGGTAGTCAGTCCAAAGCCAAAGGAATTAAAAAAACAGCAATAAAAAATAAAGACATACGTCATGAACATTACAAGCAAGTGTTAGATGGTGCATTGATGCCTGATTATCCAAACAAGTCACTGAGATCAAACAAACATAATCTTGAAATGATTCAAACACACAAAAAGTCACTTGCAGTTGGTGACACGAAACGTGTGTTTCACAGTAAGGAAAAAGCTTATGCACCAGGTCATTACAGGCTCAAGTTATCTGAAGACATTTGTGATGAACTGGTTGATGAATTAATCGATGAGTTAGTTACTGAAATGAGTAACGGTGTCTGGGGGAATAATCTGTAATTCTTCTCTGACAAATGCCCTCTGGGGTGCAGGGTCATACAGATAATATATTGTTGCGTCAGCGCCAGGGACTATTTTTTTTATATTATGAACGGACGTTGACCAGATGGGGTCTGTTGCCCTGCGCTTTACGTCGTTCTCAGCCTTCCCTGGTTGATACAAATATCTCACCTGTTTGGTAAATAAACTTGTGTCTGGTGCGGGGGTTGGGGTTGGTCCTGTTTTTGGCTCTGTAATTGTTTTCAATTTAATAGCATCAGCAGGTTTTGGGTGTCCTTCATTGTTCATTGCTTTTATCACATGTGGTAATCTCTTAACCCACTCAGTGTTCCGGGTGTCATGCATGAGTTCCTTAGAATACTGGTAACTGAAAAGTCTTTCTGATAACTGTTTGTTAAAGTTTTCAACAATTGCCTGTGATCTGTGCACACCTGGAATGCCTCGTCTGACCAGTACACCATGCTTAGCAAATAACTGATTAACAGCGCCCTTAAATTCAGATCCATCATCAACTTGTACAAGTCTGGGGTATCTTAAAGGGCCTGGACTATATATCTTTGATAAAGCAGTAGCAACTGTACTGGCTGTTTTGTCAGATATGGGTTCAGCGTCCTTATACCTTGAAGCTATGTCAACAACAGTTAATGCGTACTTGTATCGTTTCTTTCTTATTGTATCATGTGGAAGAAACAGGAGGTCCATTTGATGTGTGTCATTTGGTATAGTGTTTTCAAAATGGGGTCTTGTTATTTTTCTTGGAGCAGGGAGATATATCTGCCAAATTGCTTGTCTCTGTAACCATTGCTTGACCTGATTGAGTGATATATCTCCGCCCACAGCGGCATGTAATTTCTGAATAGCTGTTTGCCCTTTCCAATAGCCTGATGGGGAGTAATATATTTTTGATAGTTTATTTTCGGCTGCCATTTTTTCTAGCAATGAAAACTCCTGTAAAATAAACAAATGTCATTCCCACTAGAACAAAGATTATCTCCCCGTTTCTTTGTTGTGTGCTTGGTTTGTAATAGTCACTTAGTTTTGGTTTTGGTATAGACATGTCTTCACCTGTGACAAGAAAATATTCCCTGATTGCTTCGTCTGTATTTGAAAACGTATGTTGTGCGTGGCCTTCTAGCCTCAGTTTTTCATTGATGAAATCAAGTTTTTCAATTCTATTCTTCTCATAATCCTGCTGGGCTTGAGCAAGTTTTTCAGATGCTTCATTATGACGTTTCAATTCTTCTGCAGATTCTTCTCTACCCATTTTAGAAAAGATATAATTATAGCCACTGAACGCGAGGGCGTTAACAACTGCCCCACCAATCATAATAGCTATCGTCGCCATATTATTTTTATTTACATAGAAACATTTTCTGGAATAATTCCCTGCTTGACAAGAAAATCTTTTGTCGCAATCGACGCTGTGACAACTACAATTAGCTTAGCGCTGTCTTCGAAATCGAGTCTACTCAATTGATTGTACATTGCTTAACGTCCCGACAGCAACAAGGCTTTCTCAGGACGTGCCTGCACTGCTTGTGAAAAAAAACTAAACAGAAAATTGAATGTATGTCGCCAGCCGGTCAAATACATTAAATAAACCTACAACATGGGGCATAAATAAAGCTAAGACCATTTAGCAACACACATCCAATATCAAGAGCTACAGGCAGTGCAGACAGTAGGGAGAGTTTTAAAAAGGCAAATACAGGTGAATGGACAAAGGGTAGACAGAAACACATGCCCCAGAATAGAGAGAAAAACCCACCCTGTGGGGCTGACCAGGGTGACCCTGGGAACTAAAAAATACCTAACCCCACCCAAGTCCCCCAGGGCAGACCCGGGTGGGGGGAGTCTACTCAAGTCTGCTGATTTCATTTTGAGTAGACTTTTTCCTAGCATAGAATAAGCTACTGCTAATCCATTGATTACGGCAGAGTGATACACAAGGTTCATTATGTTCTTTGAGTCATTCATTTTTTAAGGCAAGAAAAATTAAAATAATATTTTTATTAGTGCATGATAAATGGGTCAACGGCTTTGGGTGTTACTGGTAATGTGGCGACTTCTGGTTTTGTTTTTGGAGTGTCTGATTTTTTGGTCACTGTACGAGTCTGTGGTTTGTATTTTTTGTATAATTGATAACCTACGTAACCAAATCCGACAACAAATCCGGCAACTATATATTTTGTTGTTTGAGGGCCGGGGTCAGGGTCAGACTTAGTTGTTTGTCTCTCACTTTGATGAGCTTGTGTCAGTCCTGACGGTATTGACAGTGGTCCTGACGGTCCTGAAGGTGTTGACGCCTGGTCAGTCACATGAGCCTTTTCTGTTTGTGTTTGAAGCTGTAATTTTTTTTGCCTGTTCCATTTGGCTAATCTTTTTCCTGCATCAACGCGGCCTGGACTTTTAGCCTTAGTCACAGTTTGAACCTGCGTCAAAACTGGACTGTGGTTCGGTTGTGGAGTCGTCTGGGTTTCGTCCATTTTCTTCTGCAGTAAAATTTATTTTCGAAAAATCAATATGACTCCCAGTAACAAGAAGGGTTACTACAGGTGCAAGGTAATTTCCAAACTTGTAAAACATGACACATGCTAATTTGCCAATTGAACTTGAAACAATAGGATTGCTTTCAAGGTCGTGTGAAAGACTGTCACTATCCACAGGTAGAAAGTGACTCACTGCTTTTGTGTATAGACATACTAAAGATCGACTCAAATCACGAGTCTTAGTGAAGCGATGTGGTTTTCATATTTTGAATGAAGCTTGATTAGCTCGTCAGCCGTAAGAGATTCAATATCCTCTGTCATGTATTGTTTTCCGAGATAAGTCTTTGATTTGCCTGAGACAATTACAGACAAAAGACGCTGTTTTTTCGAGTCTAAGTCTTTGTTCTCTACAGCATTGATATCATTCAAGAGAAGGATTTCATCAGGGTTCATTTATATTGTTATTTTAAAAACAAAAATTAATTTACTAACTCATACCCTGTGGGCTGATCTGTCTTTAAAATGAGCTTTAGATGCTTAGTTGATTTCAGTTTATTTTTTACATCATCACGTTCATGTTTATTTGGTATGACATCATTCTCTCTGAGACAGTCTTCAAAGCTGTCACGACCCTTGCAGTAAAACAAACAGATAAACTTTAACAAAAATCTTTCAGTACAGCATTATATTTTTGAGTGAGAATCCATACACTGACATTTGCGTGTCTGCCACTAAAGGCAAGTTCTGCTAGAGTGTTTCTCTTCTTGACAATGTCTTTCTCTGCTGAGCAGTCATCAACAATAAACAATGTTGGCTGTCCTTCAAATTGCTTGTAAAAATATTGTAGGTAGTCATTCAGTTTTTTCTCAGGGTCAACTAAGTATATGTTGTTGTCAGTCCAAATAAATAAACGGTTGTGATAAGCTTTGTTGTGTTTGATTGTAGGACAAAATATTACAATGTTTTCAAAGTGGTGTATGTATCTTGTTTGTAATAGGTTAAGAACAAATTCAGTTTTCCCACACCCTGTCGCACCACAAAACAATCCACAGTGTGGGTCAAGGGTCATCAAGCTCCGGTTCATTTTAATACACAATATAATTTTAATATATGTGTCCACTTAGTCTACTGTCTTGTATATTGAGTTGTGCATCATAAATCAAATACAAATATATATTTATGGCTTCGGCTTTTTCAACCTTTTTTTGTATCTGGATTGTAATTCCATCACTGCCGTTCTCAACAGTTCGACCTGACCCATGAAGGTAGTCGTCGTCCGTACTACGAAGGTCTAACCACAGTGCGTATTTGTTTGTAAGGTATTGACCAATCCTTACATCATACAGATGTAGATCTTTGCACACTATGTTTGCGGGTTTATCTCTAATCCTTCCTCCCGCAAAAAACTTTGTGATCTCATCATAGTGTTGATAAGGTAACAAACCAGAAGCGTACACTTGATTAGGGCGGCCTTCAATTGTGCAAGACAAATGTGTAATCTTTGGATTGTAGAATTTTTCTGAATCCCTTTTGTATGGACTCACCGGTTCAACAAACAACATAAGAATACCTTTAAGTGACCTGGCTGGTGTGTTCAAGTTTATGTTCCACATTGGGTCGCTTTTGTCTTTGGGTATTAAACTATGTCTAATTACCCTGTCATAATAAATTGGAAGTCTTGACTGGTATTGATTTTGAATGAGTCTGGCTAGTTCAGTGTGACAATTTCATATTCCAAAGAAATGTTAGAGATCTTATATGTTGCATCTGTGGCAGATGATTTTATAACTTTGGAGTAGTCATTGAAAGTTAGTTCAAAGCTCAGACGGTCATTCAGTGCCCCTTGATAATAAGGCAAATGAGCTGTGAGGATTTCAAACTCAAGTGGTATGTAAAATCTGGTTCCATATGTTTCGGCCATTATAACGTCCTTGGCTACCCCAGTAGTTACCTTATCTGCTGCATTGATCCGAAGTTTACCAACGTTATCAGACTGTATGCCTTGGTAAACACGGTCTTCTCGTTCTTCTCTTGTGAGCCAAAGGTCTTTGTAACAGTAGAATACATCGGAGTCGTCAAGACTAAACACTTCCTGTCCTTCAAGTTTTACTTTAATAGTTCTAACAATTGCTCTGCCAAGATTGTCAACCAGTGTTCTGTTTACATCTGCATCTGATGATAGTTCAATATTAAATGCTAGGCGTGCAGTGCCAGGAACAATAACGTCACTGGGGCCTAGGTTTGGAAACTTGACTGTAAGTGTTTGGTTCTGGTCTATGGTACTTGGATTGTTTGTGATGACGATTGATTGTCTTATGCCCTTAACACCCAGAGGCTCACGTAGTTTTCTGTATGGGTCTAACTTTGATCCGTAAGACTGTGTCATTTTTATTATGCACAATAAAAAATAATAAATTAATAAAACAATGGCCGCGGGAGGATTTAATCATGAAGATTTTGAAATGGATGACATGAATGTCTCAGATACCAGTATCACAGATATGACTGGAATGGTAACTAGTAGTAGTAGTATGCATCATGAACTGTTAAAAGACAAAGTAAACTCATTTTATGACAGTGTTGGAGCGCGCCCAGATGTAATAGATCCTAATCAATTTGAATATGATAAAGGACACTTATTTGTAAATACAGACAGAGGGAAAATATATCTAACACATAAAAACAATCCTTCTAAGTTTAGAGCTTTAAGTACAATTAAAGGTGAAGTCGGTGGTAACTCTGGGTTGGCAAGGTACCTTGGAATTGGTGGGTCTCCTGTTCCCCCAAGACTGGTTAGTGTTCTTCACGACACGCAAACAAAGTTGCCAACAGGGCAACAAATTGAAATGGCACCAGTAACAAGCCTACCGGAAATAGCAAACACTGTGATACAAGAAACTTCATTTACTGAAGGGCAAATAAATGATGCTTTGAAAACAATAGATGATCCACCTTTGTCAATGAGAGAGATTATAGGGTTGGATAAATCATTGCAGACAATAAGAGGTGAGATGGTAAACAATGTTGCCAAACTGGGTGAGCTTGATAAACACATAGAACGTGAAAAAGAGAAACTGGCTACAGCAGACAATGGGAATCTTGACACAGAAATGAAAGAAAGAATCCAACACAGATTAAATGATTTGCAGATAGAAAGATCTGGACGATTAGAAGTGATTAGTATTGAAAGACAAAAACTGAAATCACAGGTCAACAGAATTAGAGAAACTATTCAAAAAATACTTCACGAAGACACTACTCTGGCTGAGAGACTTAAAACACTTTTCAGAGAACAAGGTATTACAATTGCTAGTTTAATTACAGCTCTTGGATTTATTATTAGTACTGTTGTGTTAGCTGTCTTCGGTGCTGGTGGACCCGGTGGTTCTCCACCTCCAGCACCACCAACCCCGGGCCCCCCGACTCCAACAGACCCAAAAGATTTACTGTCATGGGTAAAGAAACAACTGTCTCACATATCAGACTTGCTTAAGAAATTGGCTCTGAAAGCAATAGACGCTTTGCCTGGTATTATAGGCACTGTTGTCAGTTGGCTTATCACTACTACAGCAAAGGTAGTTGGGTTTATGGCAGAGCATGTGTGGGTATTTTTGGTTACAGTAGGAGGGTTGATGGTGGGTTATTTAATGAAACAGATAAAGAAGTAATACCCCTAATCCTGTTAATCCTATTACCAATGCAGTTCTCTCTGACTCATGTGTGTCAGGGGTTGGTGTTGACTGTACTGGTTGTATGGGTGCCGGTGATGGGGCTGGGGCCAGTGCCAGGGCCGGGGCCGGGGGTGTTACCGTCTGTAATGATTTTAACAACTGTACATGTGTGGTTGTGGCCCCCAAGTTTACAGATTGATTGAGTCCTAATTTTTGGTCACGACCTGCAACAATGATTTCATTATTATAATTTGTTATTGTACCCATTTGGAGTTGAAGATCAGATGGTAACATGTATAACCCGATGCCAACTACAAAGTCAACTTTTGATCTGGCATATCTAAGAACGTCTTGGTAGCGTTGTATGCTTGATGGGAGATCAACCACTGAATTAATTGAATCTTCAAGATTTGCAAGAAATTGTTTTTGTGCTTCAAATTTGCCACTTCCATCCAAAATATTTGATTTTGTTAGTGATTGTGCTCCTAGTAAACACCAGACATATGTTCTGATACTCATTTACGTGCTCGACTCCTGCTTGAGTAAACCCGTCAGTTTTATCTAAAATAAATGTGGTCCACGCATTAGACTGCTTCTGCTCTATTGATCCTAACCAGACTTCAGATTTAGATGAGAATGAAGTGTACCCAGGGTAGTAATCTTGAGGGTATTGTCTGTGACTCATAGCATAATACAATGTGCCCATGCCTTTGTGATCATCAAGTTTTTGTGTGAAGTCATACCGGGGGCTTATGTTAAATTCATTACAGATGCGTTCAAATGCTTTCATATCCATGGGGTTGTTATACCTGTTGAAACTGGATTCAGTGGGTAATGGTGTATGCAGTTCTGACAGTATACGTCTAAGCTGGTAATAAACATGAAAACGATAGACAGACTTAATCAGTTTGTTTGAGTGATTCAAGTGGTCTGTAAAAGAAACCCCACAGCCAGTAGTTGAGCATAGTATTGCAAAGTTGAGTTGGTTTTGAAACATCTGTAGTGGACTTGAAGACCACTTTCTTGCAGTTGAGTCATCTGTTATTGGAGGGTTTAGATAATGGTCAAATGGATTTGGTACTTTCACTTGAAATAAATCTTGTTCGCTTACAGCTATGTCGAGTTGATTTAGCTGAATTATTTTCTGTTCATAAGTAGGGGCGACATTATATTTGGCATCCACATTAAATTGAAATGCGTTTGTAGTGGTAATGGTTGGTGATTTAAATTCCATGCTTCTTTTTTATGAGATAATAAAATGTTTATTACCTTAACAAATATTGACACTAGCAAACCAGTGTGGTTAACTAATGGGATTGATAATCGTGATGGTAGCAAGGCTGTAGCTATCCATGAAATGTTCTATACAGTAAAATGGTTTAATGTTACAAATGATACAGATTATAAAGTAGTTTTTTATGATATGACTGAAACTTTACCAGCTGGGTATTATGACTTTTGTACTATAGCTGAATGGTTTCAAAGTAATTTTAAAATTAAAGCAACTTTAAATCCAGCTAACCTACTTGTTACATTAGAATTTCCAAAAGATAAGTCATTTTTCTTTATCAAATGCTCTTGTAACTTTACTTGGTTTTTATTGCACATTTATACTTTCATATGATGAAGATTGGAAACTGACAGATTTAAAATTATTTGCACCCAAAAAACAAAAAATAACTGGCAGATGCCCTGTTTATTTGTAGTACACACAGTATTTAATGTTTATTTGAAAGAACTAAACACAACTGAAAATGTACACAATGGAAAGCCTTCAACTTTGTTGAGATGTGTGCCAGCTGGAACTGCTCCTTATTGTGAAAGTGTAGTTGTTAGATTTCCTAATTTGCAGTTTAAGAAATTAGGTTCTAGTTTCTTTGAGTCACTGTGTTTATCTGTAACTAATCAGGATGACAAACCAGTTCTTATGCATGATTTTAGTGTAGTGTTAGAAGTTAAATAATTTTATTTTTGTTTATAAAAAATGAGTGGTGGTCCAAAGCCGAGAATCATACCAGTTGCATGTCCAGTAACAGAATTGAAAGATTTGGCAGACGTACAGGATTTTGAGAAGGAAGGGGAAATTGGAGAAATATATGGTTTTGAACTTGATTCAAATGGCATGTACAAGAGGAAAGTAATTGTCGACATGAAAGACGGTGAAAGACAGATTCCTAAACTTGGTCAGCTACGTGATGTTACTGTACCTACTCCACCTGTAAATAATGCGCCTTACAACTTAATACATGTGGGTAGTAAGTGGGTTGTTTCACCTGTACCACCTGCACCTACGCCACCACCCACAATTGACTGGGACATAAAGATTGAATTTATTAGTCCTTATGTATACACTGATGACGAAGGTGCCTTAGTGTTTAGGAAGGTTGTTAATTCTGGGCCGCTTATTGTAAGCCTTGTTCCAAGCTTTGCTTCAGACGACAATAGCAGAGAAAAACTGAAAGTTGAAAATTATGAGAGACGGAGATATCTTCTTACACATAGGAAGGGTAGGTCTGATGCGAAGGTCGTGTTTGCACCAATAAACTTTCCCATCGTAAGAGAAGCGACAATAGTATTTGAAATTATCATGAGATCAGTAACTACTGCTAAAGAGGCTCAAATTGCACAAGGAATTAAACTTACATGGAATGACACAGTATCAGAATCAACAAAGGTCTTTATTGCTATTACAAAAAATAATGATGTTATTAATGTTTCGAGCAGTGTTCCAGCTGTCAAGGTGGTGGTAGACAAAGCAACTTTTGTTCGTCTAACTTACATAAACCTTGAACACATTGATCTTGTTGCATTTTATTATGCTAACAAATTGTATACTTTTGAAGAGTTGCAAAATGTAATTGCTGATTAAATAAAAAAAATATTTGTCAATAAAAAAAAATGGTAAACTTCTATCCGCAACTACCGACGCTTGAGCCGACTGAAACAAATGTGACGACTAAAACAACACTTGCGCCTGATCCACAGGTGACAGCTGTGCCAATTGCATCAGATAAAACATTACAGGCAGATGCATTCAGATTAAATAATATTACAGAAGCTTTGAAATATTTGGAAAGTGAAGAGGCTAAGTACTCACGGTGCAAAAGGCGTATAAGTCAGTATTTAATTCTGTTCAAAACACTTCTATGGCTATTGGTGCAGTTTCAGCTTCATGTTCTGTAGGGGGTATAGTTCTGTTTGCCACGGGAATTGGAAGTTTGGCTGGAATAGCAGTTGAGGGTGTTAGCGTTGCTACATGCCTGGCTTGCTTTGGTTTGGAGGCCTTGAACAAGAGGTTTCACACAAAATTACAGAAACATGAAGCATTGAGTACGCTTGCTGGTGCAAAGCTGAGCAGTATGAAACTTATTATCAGTAAGGCATTGAATGATAATTTTATTGATGATGAAGAATTTAAGCGAGTCCAGGATGATTTAAATAATTACAAGAAACAGAAGTCTGAAATACAGAATAAAATGCGTAGTCAGTCTCCCGTGAATGTTGAAGAACTGAAGGCCAGTTTTTTAGCAGAGGGAAAAAGGATAGGGGTACAGGAAACCACAGAAAAACTACACAATCTTTTAAACAAATAAAAATCAGATTTGGTAATCGTTTATTAATGTCATACACTTCACAGAAAAATGCCATGCCACTTACACCACTTGTGCCTGATTATTTAACCCCATCAGCACCACCACCTGAGTATTACTGAGAAAAAAAAGTTTTTTTATTGTCCTTGTGTCTTGATAAATCTGTCTCAGTGTCTTGGGACTTGAGTCAAGTTGTTGTAAGAACTTAGGGTAAGTACTTGTAAGAACTTAGGGTAAGTACTTGTAAGAACTTAGGGTAAGTAATTAATAAGTTCTTATGACAACACACTTAAAGGTTACCTCTGCAGGTTCCTAAAAGTTAGTTGCAACTTGTTAATAAGTATTAAGTTTCACTTGGCATCACTTGATCAGGTTCATGATTAGGTTTTTATAGAGACAATAGTTATAGAGAAAGATAATAGGAGACCCGTAAGATAATCAGATCAATAAGGCCGCATCCGTCATGCTCGTCACTTTTTTAAAATCAAAGGGTTGATTTAGAATTAACGGGGGGTAAAATTGGGGTCAAAATTTTGATATTAAAAATGGCGTAAATTAATGATGGATGCGGCTCTATTGAATTCATTGTCTTACGGGTCTCCTATTATCTTTCTCTTGCCACACCCATCTTGAAGTCCCTTAACTGGCTACCTGTGTCCTCACGTATTCAATACAATGTCAATCTGTTTTAACTGCCTTTCAGGCACCAGCCGAGAATACTTGTCCTCTTTGCTGCATGTGTATACACCCTCTCGTGAGCTCCGCTCCTCTTCTGATAAACAGAAGTTGTGTGTACCTTCTGTCCAAACTAAAACATTCGGTCAGCGCACTTTTGTTTATCAAGCCTGTGTTATGGAATACACTTCCTCTTGAGGTCAGAAACAGTGAGTCTGTCTCCGACTTTCAAGAGGTCATTGAAAACTCACCTCTTCAAGCTTTACTTTGAATAACTGCCAGCGTTTGATGCCTTAGTTGTAGTTCTGTAATCCTTCTTGTTTTAGACTGAATGTTAATTAAACATATTATGTATGCATCGTGGCTTAGTTCATTGTAAAAGTGGTGTGTTTGGGTATTGTGTTTTGTTTGTTATGTGCATATGTCATTGTATTTTTATTTTTGTGTACAGATTGTAAAGTGCTTAGAGCTTTTGATTAAGTGATATATAAATACTCATTATTATTATTATCAACATGAATGACCTATCTTTCCATCTTGGCACAAGGGGTTTAAAGCTGAGGTTCTTTTTGTTCCGTCCTGCACGTTTTTGGAACCAGCTAGGGCTATACATTGCCGCTAAGTCAATCAAACTGCTCAGCGAGTTGGCGGAGCTTGAACTCCGTCAGCTCTGGGCCTATATAAGGTGTGCAGTCATGTCGGCCAGTGTACACAGAACATACGATACACTGCAGTCACAAGTGAATCTCTATCAGCTTTATGTAGAACTTCACACAAACTTGTTCTGTAGCAGATGATACTGACAAATAACTGGATGATACATTTGACACCCCCACTCCACGTGCATCTGTGGAACAGGGCTGTGACAACTGCTGTTATGGAATACAGATGCAGGTAGTGTGGCTCTCAAATGTTCCGGCTGGTTATTTGTCAGTATCGTCTGCTACAAAATACATTCCTGTGTACGCTGCCGGACTTCAGTGTATCTCATGCTGTCTCCACAGTGTGCACTAAACTGGACTCCACAGCTGATGTGTGCCTTATAAAGGAACCCGGTTGACGGAGTTTAAACTCCGCAAACTCAGTTTGTAAGCTCAGGGCCCTAGCTGGGGAAAAACACGTGAGGGACAGAACAAAAAGACCGAGTCTCGGCTTTAAAGAGACTGTATTCCAATGCACCTACAGTATGCATAATGTAGGAGTGAATACTACCCCAGTCACTGACCTGCAGTCCTGAAGTGATCATCTGGGTGAGGCTGAGCAAGTACAAGGCAATCACATCAATCTGAAAATGTGTACAAACAACATCCTTTAATAACCCGTTTAACCCCATGGCCGCATTCTGAAGGTGTCACAAAGCAACTATGTACTAGTTGCAAGATATGGCTCGGCTACGATAATTCAAGGGAAGTGCCAGATTAGCTTGGCACCATTAGGTAGGAAGCCAATCTGGCACTACCCATGAATTATTGTGGTCGATACGTTTATTGCTGTAGTGCAAAATGGGTTAAAGGTTCAGGTCCTGGAGGTTTAAAAGGTTGGAGGTTCAAAAAGTTATACTTCTGCGCTGACTGCTAGGATTGTACATTGATTGAACATTGCTTAACGTCCCGACAGCAACAAGGCTTTCTCAGGACGTGCCTGCACTGCTTGTGAGAAAAACCCTAAACAGAACATTGAATGTATGTCGCCAGCCGGTCAAACACATTAAATAAACCTAACACATGGGGCCTAAATAAAGCTAAGACCATTTAGCAACACACATCCAATATCAAGAGCTACAGGCAGTGCAGACAGTAGGGAGAGTTTTAAAAAGGCAAATACAGGTGAATGGACAAAGGGTAGACAGAAACACATGCCCCAGAATAGAGAGATAAACCCACCCTGTGGGGCTGACCAGGGTGACCCAGGGAACTAAAAAATACCTAACCCCACCCAAGTCCCCCAGGGCAGACCCGGGTGGGGTTGCTGACTGCTAGGATTCAAATGACGTGTTAAGACTGAGTACACTGTATACCAGTACATGCCATCCAATGATTTTACACACTGAGCCTAAAGACTGGAATTCCCAAATGTTGGCGTTATGAAGTCTCCTCTGAAAGCCATATTTCAGTCCATGAGGCAGATTGACCATGATAGTTCAATTATGGTGCCAGAATAACTTGCAAAGAAACGTTTGGGGCTTAACATATTTTGCCACCACATAGGTGATTTCAAAGATGAGGCACTGATACAGAGTCTGTACAAATTTTTACCCCACTGGGTTTGAACCGACTACCAGATGATTGAAAATCCAACACTCTACCACCTGAGTCAACCTGGTCCTCAACTTGCAAAGAAAATCATGAGAAAGAGAGAAAACTCTTAGAAAGGACAAGTACAACACAAAGTAAATAATACACTAATGGTCAAAAAGTAAAGGCCACCCGACTTTTTTGTGTCATTGTTTATCGTCGCAAGTACGCTAATAAAATACAATGTTTTTTTGATCCAAATGGGTTAAAAGTTGACCTTAGACAGTCCACTGTACAGGGAACAATAGACAACAATTCATCAATTTCCACGAACCTGTCAAATGCACGTGAAACATTGTCAGTTTTTGTGAAAAGCTGTGCAATATTGGCAAGCGTACCAAAGGCAGGCAGGTGGAAAAACTTGGTAATGTCGTGATGCATGTGCTAAAGGGGTCAGTTGTGAACAATGAGCACTTCTGTTTTGCTACAAATACCGGTACAGTAGGGGCATAATTGTCACTTTCCTAACCATGCCACCATGACGAAGCCTAACGCCAGTAGATCAAGGCCGGGCGTTAGCATGGCTGCAGGATGGAATTTCCGGACGAGAAGTTGGGAGACATCTTGGGGTGTCTCATTAAGTGATCCAGAGGGTGCTTGCACTATTCCAAGAAACTGGAAGGGCAGAACGATGACCCTGCTCAGGTCGCCCGCGCTGCACCAGCAGAAGGAAGGACAGATATCTCTGTGTGGCAGCTCTGTGCGACCGAACTGTCACGTAAACCACTCTGCAACGTCAACTGATGCAAGCTGCAAACGTTAACATCAGCAGAAACACAGTCTGCCAATGTCTGTGCTAAATTGGCCTGGCTTCATGCAGAGCAGCAGTGAGAATACCCCTCACTCCAGCTCATCGCAGAGCCCAGGTTGCCTGGTGACGTCAACATGTGAGGTGGAACAGACTCCAGTGGACTCAGGTTCTGTTTACTGATGAGTCATGGTTCACCGTGTCCTTCAACGACGGCAGGGCGAGGGTCTGGAGATGCCAGGGCGAGCGATTCACAGATGGATGCGTCTAAGAGGTGGATTGCTACGGAGGAGGCTCAGTCATGGTCTGGGCAGGCTTCGGCATGGAAGGATTGATTGATTGATTGTACATTGCTTAACGTCCCGACAGCAACAAGGCTTTCTCAGGACGTGCCTGCACTGCTTGTGAAAAAAAAAAAAAAAAACTAAACAGAACATTGAATGTATGTCGCCAGCCGGTCAAATACATTAAATAAACCTAACACATGGGCCTAAATAAAGCTAAGACCATTTAGCAACACACATCCAACATCAAGAGCTACAGGCAGTGCAGACAGTAGGGAGAGTTTTAAAAAGGCAAATACAGGTGAATGGACAAAGGGTAGACAGAAACAAATGCCCCAGAATAGAGAGATAAACCCACCCTGTGGGGCTGACCAGGGTGACCCTGGGAACTAAAAAATACCTAACCCCACCCAAGTCCCCCAGGGCAGACCCGGGTGGGGTGGCATGGAAGGAAGGATATAGTACATTTCAAACTAAATATAGTACATTTCAAACTGTACACACACAAAAAAAAATGATTATACCACTGGAAAGAGCACACAAAGTACTCCTGCAAAATATTACTTTACAAATTGTGTATTTTGCAGCAGTAACAGAGGTAATGGTGTGCGTGGGAGTTTGACTGATGTGAAAATAATAATAATAATAATAATAATAATACATAGTTCTTGTATAGCGCTGTTCTCCAGGAAAACACTGGACTCACTGCGCATGCACAACAGCACACCCTCTCTCTCAGACACACGCACGATTATACACTACTTTAAACCACCCCATCTCTTCCCAACACCTTACATTCACTTCCTCTAGGATCAGAATAAAAGGCAGTCAACAGTTAGCTAAAGATGAGCTAAGTGTTAAATGCCCGACAGAAAAGAAAAGTCTTTAAGTGAGATTTGAACTGTGACGATGTGGGCAGATTCCGCATTTCAGTTGGCAAGGAGTTCCACACACTTGGGGCTAAAAAGGTGAAAGAACGCTCCCCGACAGTTTTCATGTTAAGCTTCGAGATTTTAAAAAGTTTTACACTAGAGGAATGGAGGGTGCCTGATGGCTGATAGACAGCTTGGCAGAAAGGTATGATGGGAGAGATCCGTCAAAATGCCGATAGGTGAAAATTGCAATTTTGTACTGGCAGCGGAATTTTACGGGCAGCCAGTGCAGCTGCTTTAGTAGAGGCGTAACGTGGTCTCTTTTTTGTTTCTTCAAGATGAGACGCGCCGCATTGTTTTGAATCATCTGCAAGTGTGAAATCTGATCTGCCGGTAAACCTGCCAGTACAGAATTGCAATAATCGAGCCTGGACGTAATGAATGCTTTTACAAGTCTTGACGCCACACTTTCTGTGAGATACAGTCTGAGGGAAGAAATTCTGCGCAGCTCAAGGAGACCAGCTCGGCAGACGCTACTGATATGATCATGTATGGAGAGCATCGAATCAATCTTCACACCCAGATATTTGACACAGTTCTGGAAGGGAACGCTGCAGCCACCAATGTTTGCGAACTCGCCGTTAATCAGACTAAGGCGAGACTGAGAGCCAACAGGCATGACTTCGGCTTTGTCTGTGTTAAGCTTAAGTTTGTTGCTTGTCATCCAGGACAGGACGTCGTCTCTACAACCCTGTATGCTCATCTTAGCGGAGCTGAAATGGCTAGGCACGCTACTTCTTGACAATTCAGTATCGTCAGCATACTTGTGAAAATCACACTCATGGGCGGCAATTACATCAGACAGAGGTTGTGAATATAGAGTAAACAAAACAGGCCCTAATACGGAGCCCTGAGGGACTCCACACAACAAAAGACTAGAAGCAGATAGCTGGCCATTAACAATAACAGCCGGAGAACGGTCCTTAACGTATGAAATGAACCAGGCCAGGGCAGTACCACGGATGCCAAAGGTCACCTCTAACCTCTTCAGCAAAACAGAATGATCGAGCGTGTCGAATGCTGCACCGAGGTCCAGCAGAGCAATGAGAGAGACAAGTCTCTTGTCTGCCTTCACCAGCAGACCATCCAGGACGCTCAGCACAGCAGTCTCCGTCTCAAAGTGTGTGACTGTGTATATGCTTGATCAAAAAAGGTTCTGGCTTATGATACCAACCTGCAAATGCTCAAACTCATTGTCCCCAAAAGCTGGGTCCCCGGTGATAATATGAAACACTGAGTGAAGAGCACATTCAGGACTTTGGTTCTTCTTGAACACCTCAACCTGAAAGACAAACAATGATAAGCCTACAATTACAGTAGAACCTGATTTGGGCAGTCACCCTTTTTTTTTATGGACATCTGTTGTTCATGGCCACATTCATGTTGCACAGACAATGTTTACGATATAAAGTACCTTGTTTTAGGGCCACCTGCTGAATGCGGTCAACGGCATATTGGAGCCAAAGACTGCAAAAATACGTAAAATTTATGGCCACAGCCAGACTGGCGAGGATAGGCATGATCACTGACTGCATTCATGTTTGCCACAGCTGACAGACTGCTCTTTCGTTCCAGGCGTTGGCTTGAATGACAGTCTCATGAGCCCATGCAGATTAAGAGCCCATAAGAATTTATTTAATGTGTATGCACGCCAATGTGTGAGTCTTTGTGTGTGGATTTCTAACAGATTGATATGTGTCCTTGCAACCCGAAAGTGAAGAAATTGCGGCATCAAATGCTTGACAGTCAGTAAAATGAACGACTTGACAGTAAACAAACTGTAAATGACCAGTATATGTACTAACAAGACCATAATACACAAATGCCACCTACTTAGCCGAAAGAAAAAAAAGTATTTTTCTCTAAAATGTGTTTTTTCGATAAATGAATTTTTCTCTAAAATGTATTTTTTGGAAAAATACTTACCGATGACATTACTATATGGAAGTGTCTACTAGCTTACTTAATTTCAGCCTAAGAACCTGTTGTGTTCCTACACAACCAGGGAGGCAACTCAGGGAACTGTATCTTTTCGTCCCTGCCCATCCGGTCACGTGCCACTTGGTGTCACGCCAGTCGGAATGCTTAGCTTACCAGTGGCAAGGGGAGCAGGTGGGAGGGTCCTCCGAGTAATGTCATCTGTAAGTATTTTAATACATTTTAGAGAAAAATTCATTTGTTTCCTCAAAAACATTACCGATGACATTACTATATGGAAGAATTATGAAAAGGAGGAGGGTGCCGCCCAAGATTACCCCCTGTAAAAGGGCTTCGCCAGAGCCGCCCTCCCAATAGCAAACTCCCGACAATTTCAGCTAAGTATTACCAAGGGCCTCGGGAGCATCATAGACAAAAAAGGCGGCACTGATGCAAATGTCAGAGCACGAATCGGTAAAGCCAGAGCAGCCTTTCTCCAGTTGAAAAAAGTGTGGAGTTCCAGAGAGCTGTCACAACACACCAAAGTCCGGATTTTCAACTCCAATGTAAAAGCAGTTCTCCTATATGGAGCAGAGACATGGAGATTGACAAAAACCACAGTCAACAGAGTACAGACCTTCATGAACAGTTGCCTTAGAAGAATTTTGAAAATCCACTGGCCAGAGAAGATCAGCAACGTCAGACTCTGGGAGAGAACAGAGCAGATAACAGCAGAGAATGAAATTGGGCGAAGAAGATGGGGATGGATCGGTCACAGTCTGAGAAAGCCAGCTTCCAGTATCACTAGGCAGGCATTGTCATGGAACCCCCAGGGAAAGAGGAAAAGAGGTAGGCCGAGAAACTCCTGGCATCGAGACCTCCAAGCAGACATCAAGAGACTGGGAACCACCTGGAGTAGAATCGAAGGAGAAGCACAGGACAGGAGTTGCTGGAGGTCTCTTGTCGACGGCCTATACCCGGGTAGGGGTGACAGGCGTAAGTAAGTAAGTATTACCAAGGGCGCCTCTGGCGCCAGGAGAGAGTATTGCACCGCGGCGATGTCCCCCACCAGGGCGAGGTTGCCTCGCTGGCCTGCCAGATCCCGGAGGTAGAAGCGGGCGAAGGTTGACTCTGCCTGCCAGCCCACAGCTGCCACGATGTCTCTGATGGCACAGCTGCGGTCGAGGGCGACGCTCGTGGCCATGGCTCAAACCTCGTGTGCGCGGATCCTTAGCCTCTTAGCTCCCTCTGGGGAGAGGTCCTAGGCGGACCGTATGACCCAGCGTAGCCAGGAAGATATCGTCTGGGCTGTAATGTCAGTTCTGCCTGGGTTCAAAGGCAGAAAGAGGTAAGACCGTCTAGAGTGCTTGGATCTGCGTAGATAGACCCGCAGGGCACGCACTGGGTCTTGCTGCCTGGTCTCCCAGGGAAAGTTTAGTCCTTTCAGCAGCCGTATGGTGATCACCTGGGGCGCGTTCATGGGAGACCTAGTCTTGGTGAGGAAGGAAGGGTCAGTAAGAAGCTGCACGGAGCCATCCGTCCTGAACTGCAGGCAGGCAGGGTGCGCTGAGAGTGCGTGTAGCTCGCTTACTCAGGCCGCCGTGGCCAGGGCCAACAGGAAGCAGGTCTTCCAATTTGCATCCGCCAACCGGGCCAAGGAGAGCGGTTCGAGTCGGTCGGAACTCAGCCACATGAGTACCCAGGGTAGGTCCCAGCGTGGAACCAGTGAAGGGGGAACCGGGCGCTGGAGGCCAAAGTGTGCCATAAGGTCGGCAAGGTCTTGCATTCGCCGGGGTCCGGGCAGCCGAGGAGTCGGTAAGTGTCTGCAATCTTGGACAGGTATCCTCTGATCGAGATGACAGCTAAACCCTGGTCACCGAAGAGCCACAGGAAGAACTCGGCGAGCTGAGGGGTAGTCAGTTCGGTGGGGGAGAGCTGCTGATCAGCACACCATGACCGTAGTACTCGCCACTTTCCCACATAGACTCGTCTGGTCGAGGGTCTGCGGGCTGGAGCGATCGCCTCCACTGCTGCACTTGAGAAGCCTCTTGCGGCGAGGGCTTGCCGCACAATCTCCTGGCATGAATTGTACAACAAACCAAGGGGAATTATTCAGCGCTGGACAACAGTTAGATCCCCTGCCCCCGCCTATCAGGCACCCAATCGCCAGCCCACAGAGAAATACGCAGGTATAGAATAAGACGATCATTTGCATCTTCAAAATAAGATGCATCAGGTCTCTTATATAACCCATGTCTTTCTCTGGAACTTAGGAAGTAGGCAGGGGAAACATACATACACAAACACGAAGGTGCATTACTATATGTGGTCGGGTAAATACCCTGAATTCCCACAGTAGATGCACAGAACATTACACAACAATGTAACGATACAAATTTGCCTCGAGTTATACTGAGATACTCACAAACCAGATAGGTGAGGCTAGCGCTGGCAGAATTGTACAACAAACCAAGGGGAATTACTCAGCGCTGGACAACAGTTAGATCCCCTGCCCCCGCCTATCAGGCACCCAATCGCCAGCCCACAGAGAAATACGCAGGTATAGAATAAGACGATCATTTGCATCTTCAAAATAAGATGCATCAGGTCTCTTATATAACCCATGTCTTTCTCTGGAACTTAGGAAGTAGGCAGGGGAAACATACATACACAAACACGAAGGTGCATTACTATATGTGGTCGGGTAAATACCCTGAATTCCCACAGTAGATGCACAGAACATTACACAACAATGTAACGATACAAATTTGCCTCAAGTTAAACTGAGATACTCACAAACCAGATAGGTGAGGCTAGCGCTGGCAGAATTGTACAACAAACCAAGGGGAATTACTCAGCGCTGGACAACAGTTAGATCCCCTGCCCCCGCCTATCAGGCACTCAATCGCCAGCCCACAGAGAAAGACATGGGTTATATAAGAGACCTGATGCATCTTATTTTGAAGATGCAAATGATCATCTTATTCTATACCTGCGTATTTCTCTGTGGGCTGGCGATTGGGTGCCTGATAGGCGGGGGCAGGGGATCTAACTGTTGTCCAGCGCTGAGTAATTCCCCTTGGTTTGTTGTACAATTCTGCCAGTGCTATCCTCACCTATCTGGTTTGTGAGTATCCTGGCATGAAGGAGAAGCCACTCTGGGCCTGGGTGGAACAGCGGCTGGCGGTGCTGCTTGGGCAAAGAGCTCGGGGTGGGGAGGAGCAGTGGGGGTCCCGTGGCAAGACTGAGCAGGTCGGTGGTCCAAGATCTGTTCCAGGAGAATCGGACCACCAAGTCACCACACCGCATTGCATCCCTTGAGCCTGAGCAGGACTTAGGGGACTAGAACCGTCGGGGGATATGCATAAGTGAAGAACCCGTCCCACGGAATGGAGAGCGCGTCGGCTGCCCAGGCCAGGGGAGCTGGAATAGGGGAGACGAAGAGGGGGAGTCGGCAATTCCACCTCGTGGCGAAGAGGTCGATCATGGGTGTCTCCCAGTGAGCGCAGAACATCCGAAAGATGTCCGGACGCAGAGTCCATATCGAGTGGAGTAGCTGGCCGCGCCACGAGAGGGAGTCGGCTAGGACGTCCAGGTGTCCCGGGAAGTGTCGTGCTCGGAGGAAGATGCCTCGGTCTTCACACCAGCGCAGGACCTGGTAGAGAAGTATACAAAGGATGGGGGAGCGCATCCCGCCCTGCTTCTGGATGTAGGAAACCACCATGGAGTTGTATGAGAGGACGAGGAGCTCCTGGGAACAGAGGCGAGACTCCCACGCGATGAGGGCTTGCCAAACTGCGTTCAGTTCCAACCAGAAGATGCGCCTGGCTGCCAGGTCCGGAGGCCAGCGGACGGACGCCGTGAGGACCTCGGGAGCAGGTAAGCACTGCACCCGGCAATACTTGCATCCACGCAGAGCGAAAGCTGGGGCGGGGGTGAGGTGAGAGGAACTCCAGATGCGAGCCACGAAGGATCCGTCCAGCATTGCAGATGGGGACGAAGCATCTGAGTAACAGGTACCGGGGCAGCGAGATCTCCGGAGGACGGATGCCAGTGGAGAAGGAGATGCAGCTGGAGAGGCCGGGAGTTAAAATGACCAAGTGGCAGGAGGGTCGCTGCTGCATTCATCAGGCCAAGGCGCTGGAGCCAACTCTGGTGGGAAGTGCATCCTCTTGGGCCACCTGGCGGGCCAGGGCAGCCAGCTTCTGGATCCAAGGCTCTGAAGTCTCACCCGGTTGAGGTCGGTCACAAATTCCATGCCGAGGTGTACAAATTGGCGCGAAGGTGTGAGGTCCAACTGACCTGCGGTGACCAGGAAGCCCAGCCTCATCCACAACAGGAGAAGCACATCCCTGTCCATCACTAGAGTGGTCGCCGACTGGTTCCTCAGAAGGAAGTCGTCCAAATAGGCTGAGGTCGGACTGGAAGATGACCGGCTGGCTTTGGCAACGCCGGCGTCCATGATGCGGGTGAAGACCAATGGGCTGAGGTTGAGCCCGAACGGGAGGGCCCGAAACAGGTAGACCACGCCGTCGAAGGCGAAGCGCAGGTACCATCGGGAGGCGGGACATGGAGATACGTATCGGACAGGCCCAGACTGACGGCGAAATGCATGGGCTGCACGGCAGGGTCCTGGCTGTCTCCATGCGAAAGGATGGGGCTGATAAGTTCAGTGCCGAGGGCTAAGTCTGTCGTCGCGCTGCGCATCACGGTCCTTAGCGGAAGCACCTTTCAAAGAGCGGGGGCGCCAGGAGCTCCTGACGTGGAGCGGTCTGTCGTATCTGACAAGATGTCTATGATGAGGCGATGAAGGTCGCTGCTGGCGGGCCTCAGAGAGGCGGGCACTCTGCCGGCTTTTAGACTCCCCGTAGAAGTGAGCGGGCTTACACGCGAGGGCAACGTCAGGACTGCCAGTGGTTAACGGATCAGGCGACGAGGGTCGCTGTAGGCGGGCCTCGATGAGGTGGGAGCCGTGCCAGCTATATGACTCCCCGTAGGAGTGAGCGGGCCTATCCACGTGGTCTGTCAACTCTGCCAAGATGTCTATGATGAGGTGGCGAAGGTCGCTGCGGGCGGGCCTCAGTGAAACGGGCAGTCTGCGGGCTATCTGACTCCCCGTAGGAGTGAGCGGGTTTATTCGCGAGGAGAACGTCAGGGGTCAGCAAACGCATCGACGATGGTCGCTGCAGGTCAGCCCCGTAGGAGTGAGTGGGCGTATTCGGTGTGGGCACTGTGGAAGCCGCAGTCCTGGAATGCGAGCCGTAATCGCGTGACGTTAATTCCCCAAAGTTGGAGCGGGCGGCTGGTCACTCTCCTAGCAAGGAGGGGGGGCGCCATGGCGGACAGGCGGTCACGGGTGCTCACGCCGGTAGAAACTCCAGAGCTGTGACCAAAGATCCTCTGGCCAGGTGGCGTAAACATCGCAAGAGTGGTTGGAGGCGCAGCCAGAACAGGGTAGGTGGAGGGAGCGAGCTTGAACTTGTGAGGTCCATCACCGGTCACCGGGCATTGCATTGAAGGTTGCTGCGGGAGGGCCTCGAAGAGGCGGCCGATGGAAGCGCGGGGACGCATGGCGCCTCTGGCGTCGTGCAATCTATCGGGTCAGCCAACAGTCAGCGGACGAGGCGACGAAGGTCTCTGCAGGCCGGCCTCAGTGAGGCGGGCGCTCTGCCGGCTATTTGACTCCCTGTAGGAGTGAGCGGGCTTATCTGTGCAGGACACGTCAAGACTGTCAGCGGTCGACGGATGAAGCGACGAATGTGACTGCAGGCCGGCCTCAATGAGGCAGGCGCTCTGCTGGCTATTGGTAGGAGTGAGCGGGCTTAGTCCGAGAGGGTGCAGTGGTACACGCAGTCCTGGGGCCTGAGCTGTGGTCACGCATCCGGCGTGTCGTCCGTTCCCCAAGGTCGGAGCGGGTCTCGATGAGGCTGGCGAGTCCTGTTGGAGAAGCGTCTTCTAAGCCTGTCCATAGTGGTAGCGGGTGGGCGGACCTGGGATGGCGACGGTCATTCGCGCCGAAGGAGCCCCAAACTGTGACCATGTTCTTCCACCCAGGGCGTGCAGGTGCCGCAGGCGTGGCAGGAAGCGCAGCCAGAGCAGGGGAGGTACACCGCATGCGTCTCGCCCGACCAGTGGATGTCTCTCCAACGTGCGCATGGACTATTACTGCAACATAGTCAAGGTGAGAGGCGGGGGGCCATGCAAACAAGCGCCCCCGCGCCCGCATGATACCTTCGCTCATTCATAAGCTTACCTACCGCATGCCCAGTCCAATCTTGTCTAACTTACACAGAGTAAGATCACCTTCGTGCGGTAGTGCGGAAAAGAACCCCACGCTTTTCCCGGAGACCATATGGTTATGTTATAATGAGCGTAATATAAGGACACTGCACGCCAAGCACAAGTGCGTACAGTAACAAACCATCTCTCTGCCAGCTGTAAATGGCATCCGTACCCAACATATACCGCTATAACATAAACACAATGCAGAGGTAGCCGCAGCGCAAGGTGAGTGAGCGAGGCTCCGCCAGGCCACGCAAAACGAGACAAGCCACCTCTATAACTGTATAAGGGTCCCAGTAGTTTGTAACGACGGTGTTTTCGTGTCGTACTTAATTAAACTGTTACATATAAACGTTTATGGAATGAGTGTGTGCGTGGGCTTTCTGCCAATCTGTATAAAGGTGGGTGTTCTATCTCTGTTTACTAGACTCTTTCATCCACCACACACGCGCTTACAAACAAGGGCAAAGGCCACACAGTTATCTCTCTTTGCACTCTGTTTAACTTATTCTCATACACTCATAACATACATTAAACCACACAATTCACATCATATAAACCAATCTACACCAATAACAATTCACATCATATAAACCAATCTGCACAAATAACTAACAAGTGGCATATAGGTTATTCACACTTCAGCGCTCACACATTCACTCGCTACCGTAGAGGTCGTTGTCTCTCGAGAGAGACGTCACTCGACTCCTCTTTATACTAGTGTCGACACAGTCAATATCACATTGACGACTTGACGGAGATTCCCGAACTGAATATTACTATTCAATGACTACTCACAGATTTAGAACATTCCTAGGTGTGAAATTAACGGCGCTAGGCAACAATAGCTACACTGACGGAACACTTCATGTGGTCCTGTAGCACGAATCTGTGGCTTACTTCGCTACCGTTGCTGCTCGTAGCACCAGTGATGATAGGACGAAGGAGAGATGAAGGCTTGATGTCCGCACCTGGTCACGTACGTGATGCCTTTAGGACAGCTTCATTGGCCCTACACCAGGGGTGTCCGCTCCGTACCGGCCCCGCAGTATTCAATATACAGCTATCGAATTCTCTAGCCAGAATTCTTCCTCAGAGCCCTAGCGAAAACGACCGCTCGACTCGACTGGTATAGCATCTCTAACCGGCAATTATTCCCGATACCACACTGTCACTCCCACACGTGACACGTGAACATCGCTCACCTACATTACCGCACGTGAACAATGCTTATCTCTACATTATTCGCATGTGTACATTCGGTCCAACTGCTAATGACGTCACACCATCGTCCGACCGAAACCTGCCCCAAAGGCGTTCGTTACACTGTTCCTCCCCGACCGACCACCGTCTTGGTCAGGTGAGCGGACTGTCCATCTTCTTTTCTTTTTTTAATTACAAAACTATCACTTAGCAGAGCGTGTTTCGGTCCACGGACCAATGGGTAAAGGGCCCAGCCTGCTCCCACTGTGCCAATAAGCAGCACTTATTTTTCTGCTTAAAAGTTTTAGTGACTATCTGCGCAAGCTCAGGCGCCAAAGATGCATTAGAATACGACAGTTCCGGCTTGCCTACTGGGACGCTTGTTGGCACATGCGAAGGCGACCTCCCAAAAGTAGCCAAATTCACGGCCTGAACCCCCGCTCGGCGCACCGAGCGCCGGTTGAGGGCAAGAACTGAGGCCTTACCTTGCCATGGCGAGCGAGACCGTGGAGAAAACCTGTTCGAAGGCCGTCAATCACTACTACGAAGAAGCTGTAGCCCGTCCAGCGAGGCGGAAGGGTGAAGGTCCCTCGTGCGCAGCGGTGAACGGCCCAACACCACCCCAGCCAATGAAGACCCCGCCAACCAAGAAGGCACCCAGCAAGGCATCCAATTGTCGTCGCTCAGTAAAGCTTGTTACTGTCAACGAGTCTCCAACACTACGTAGCAGTCAGCCGTGTGAGTCGGAACTGACAAGAGTGCTGCCGAGTCTGTTTATGTCCAAAGGAATCAACCGCTCCCACACGGCAAAACCTTTCGCACTGAACACTTTGTCTCCGCAAGACTGTCACAAAGGTCGGCTCTTTCAGACTTGCACACTCGAAGAGAATGAGGACAATCCAAGGCAAGCACAGAAAAGCACGGCCAAACTGTAATCCAAGCCGAATGGCCCTAAGAATCGGTCGCACCGTACACAGCCAAGGTCCTTTAGGCTAAAACACAACTGTTCAAGGCTAAAACACAACTGTTCATGGTAAGTTAAGTAAAACGACTAGCGTGACACCATGTGGCACGTGACCGATGGGCAGGGACGGGAAGCTACTCACGGCCCTGGTTACAGTTACCTGAGTTGCCTCTCTGGTTGTGTAGGAACACAACAGGTTCTTAGGCTAAAATTAAGCAAGCTAGTAGATACTTTCATATAGTAATGTCATCGGTAATGTTTTTAAGGAAACAAATACTTACCGATGGCATTACTATGTGGAATATACCCCTTAACTTGCCCTATTTCCGCCTAAGCACCCTTGTGTGTACCTATACGACAAGAGGCGTAACTCCGAGACTTGTATCCAAGTGACCAGGTAGTCTCCCCTCCCTCCATCCGGTCACATGAGCCGTGTATTCCCGCCAGTTGTACACTTAACGTAGAGGCGGCAAGCGGGGTAGGTGGGAGGGCCCTCAGAGTAATGCCACCGGTAAGTATTTTTCGAAAAAATACATTTTAGAGAAAAGTACATTTGTTTCCTCAAAATACATTACCGATGGCATTACTATGTGGAAGAATAATGAAAAGGAGGAGGGTGCTGCCCAAAACCCCGTAACAGCAGTAAGCTTAGCTTCGAGGGGCAACCTCCCGACGATTTCAGCTAAGAGTTACCTATGGCGCCAGCGGCACTCGGAGGGAGTGTTGTGCTGCCGAGAGGTCTCCGACGAGGGCCAGGTTGTTGTGCTGGCCGGAGAGGTCTCGGAGATAGAAGCGGGCGAAGGTCGACTTTGCTTGCCACCCGACCGCTGCAACGATGTCTCTGACTGCGCAGTTGCGGTGGAACGCGACACTGGCGACGACCGGTCTGACTTCGTGAGCCCATATCAGCATTTTCTTTGCACCCTGTGGGGAGAGATCATTGTAAGCAGAGCGTATTGTCCATCGCAACCAGGACGAGATCGTCTGGGCAGAAATGTCAGCTTGGCCTGGGGGGAAGGGTAGGAAGAGGTGGGAGCGGCCTCTCCTGATGGGCTTCACTCTGCGCAGGTAGACTTTTAATGCTCAGACCGGTCCTGCAGCAGTGACGTCTGAGACCGGTCGAATCCCATAAGCGGGCGAAGACTCCACACCTGGGGCGCAGCCGAAGGGAGTCTATTCTTGGCCAAGAAGGAAGGGTTGGTCAGAAGCTGAACCAAACCGTCCGTCCTGAACTGCATGCAGGCTGGATCTATGGACAGGGCGTGCAGCTCGCTTACTCTGGAGGATGTGGCGAGGGCCAGGAGGAAGTAGGTCTTCCTAGTTACGTCTGCGAGGTGGGTGAGGTGAAGAGGCTCGAACCGACTGGAGTTCAACCAGGTCAGAACCCAAGGGAGATCCCTGCGTGGAACTAGTGAACGAGTGACCGGGCGCTGGAGTTCAAAGTGGGACATCAAGTCTGAGAGGTCCTTGCACGCTCCTGGGTCCGGTCGGCCTAACTGCCGATAAGTGTCCGCCACCATCCAGAGATAACCGCGAATGGTGATCGGGGCCAAGTCCTGTTCACGAAACAGCCACAAGAAGAACTTCGCCAGCTGAGGCGTGGTCAGGGCCATGGAGGCGAGGCGCCGGGGCTCGCACCAGAACTGTAGGACCCTCCATTTACCCTCAAACACCTGAAGAGTGGATGGTCTGCGGGCTGCCGCAATTGCCTCCACTGCTGCATCCGAGCTGCGAGGGCTTGCCGCACAACCTCCAAGCGTGAAGCAGAAGTCTCTCTGGACAAGGGTGGAATAGGTTCTGCCTGGGCTGCTTCAGCATCATCCGAGGCATGGGGAGCCGGAGAGGAGGATCGGTGGCGAGGCTCAAAAGGTCTGTCGTCCACGTCCTGTTCCAACTGAACGGAGCGATGAGCAGGAGGATTGTGCTGCATCCCCAAAGCTTGAGTCGCACCTTGGGCACTAGTAGCGAGGGAAGATAAGAGTAGGCCATGAGGCCCTCCCAGGAGAC
Source organism: Semisulcospira habei (assembly GCA_036245525.1). NCBI lineage: Eukaryota > Metazoa > Mollusca > Gastropoda > Semisulcospiridae > Semisulcospira > Semisulcospira habei. Next base: position 123,532,025 of record BTPG01000002.1, on the reverse strand, counting down.
TGACAGAGTGTCCACTGCCCACGCCAGGGGGTCTGGGATGGGGGAGACAAATAGCGGGAGATGCTTGTTCCACCTGGTGGCAAACAGGTCGATCATGTGCGTCTCCCAGTGAGCACAGATAATGCAGAAGATGTCCGGCTGGAGGGACCACTCGGTGTGGAGGAGCTGTCCACGTCGCGAGAGGGAGTCCGCGAGAACATTCAGGTGTCCCGGAATGTGTCATGCTTGGAGCGCAATCCCCCGATCCCTGCCCCACAGGAAGATCTAGCATGCAGAGGGTCGGAGACCATGTGCCGCCTTGCTTCTGAATGTAGGCTACCACCGTCGCATTGTCGGACAGGATCAGGACTTTCTGGTCGCAGAGCCGCGATTCCCGGTGGATGAGCACCAAACCACACCACCTTCAACTCTAGCCAGTTGATATGTTGGTCTCGAAGGTCTGGCGACCACAGGCCCGAGACGGTGCTGAACTCTGGCAGTAAATGGGCCCCCCCAGCCTTCGAGACGTGTCCGTGCAAATGGAGAAAATCGATGGAGGGGTGGAGAGAGGGACTCCTGTCGCCAACTAAGAGCGGTCTGTCCAAAGGAGAAGATGCGGCCAGATCAGCAGCGAGACTGGGATCGATGCCGAGAGATCTCCCGAGGATGGATGCCAGTGGAGCAACACATGTAGCTGCAGCAGTCGAGGGTAAAGCCTGCCGAGAGGTAACAGGTCCGCGGCCGCACTGATCAGGCTCAAGAGCTGGAGCCAGGTCCTGGCCGGGAGCGCGTCCGCTAGGGAGACTTGCTGCGCCAAAGTTGCCAGCTTCTGGATACAAGCCTCCAGTAGACGTACCCTGTTGAGATCAGTCAGAAACTCCATACCCAGAAACTCCATACCCAGGTGGGCAACCGGCGTGATGGCACCAGGTCTGAGGAAGAACCCGAGTCGGCGAAGCAGCGCTAGGAGAGTGTCTCTGTCCACCGCTAGGGCAGCCATGTCTTGATTCCTGAGGAGCAGGTCGTCGAGATAGTTGGACGTAGGGCTTGAGGAATCCTGCCTGGCTCTGGCGACTACGGCGTCCATAATCCTGGTAAAGACCCAAGGGCTGAGGTTGAGACCGAAGGGTAGGACCCAAAACTGGTAAACAATCCTGCTTAAGGCGAATCGTAGGTAACAATGCGAGGCGGGATGCATGGGAACATGCAGGTATGCATCGGAAAGGTTGAGACTGACCGCATAGTCCATAGGTTGTACCGAGGTTCGTAAGGCTCTTTCCGTTTCCATACGAAAGGAGGGGGCGACAATAAACTTGTCGCCGGGCTTCGGGACTATGAAGAGCCGACTGTAGAATGCTGGGGAGTCCTATCGCGTCACTACTTCTGTGGCAGCCTTTTGGAGCAGCGCGGCAATCTCCCCTTGAAGAGCGTCCGCCCTGTCCTGGTCGACCGGTACGTGCGTCCACAGGGGGGGAGCGTCTCAGAGGCGGAGGGGTCGAAAACGAGATCTGAAGTCCGTTTGAGATCGTGTCGAGAATCCAAGGGTCCTCCGGCAACAGCGACCAACACTCGTCGCTGTGCCTCAAAAGCCTCCCGCAGATTGGAGGCCCTGCAGGGATCGGCGGGGGTGGAGTCGGGGGGGATGTCACTGGGCCCTCCCACGCCTGTGCCTCCGGGCGCTCCGGGGCCAGGCAGGGGTCGAGGCTGGGCGGGGGCGGGCATGACCAACAGGGGCCTGGGGTCTGGGAGGTAGTCTAGAAACCAGCCGGGTGGAGGGTCTGAAGCTCCGCACCGCAGGGCATGACCCCTGTCCATGCGGGAGGTCGGAAACCAGGAGGAACCCGCACTGGGAGCGCTCGGCCACAGGTCCTTGGTGGAATCCTGAACCTCTTGCCATGTGGAACCAAAGAGGAGGGGGCCCCCTAGGGGAGCACGGCGCAGCTGAGCGACGAAGGTCGAGGGGATGCCCGGCAACTCTTAAGCAAGGCGTCCCATCTCATCAGTTCGCAATTTACCGCCGCCAAGGAATTGGTCGCGATGTGGTGCACGGCGCGATTAGCTATGATGGCGAGAGAGTGGACGTCGTGCAAACGGGACTTGTTCGGACGCTCCCAAAACTCCTCCACACTCCTCACCACCACCTGTGAGGCCAGGTCCAGAAATCCTGCACAAGCCAGAGAGTTGCGAATGAGACTTGCCATGTTTTTCGAGCCCTGGGGGGAAGAACTGACAAGCAGGGACCTTGCCTCCAGCTTGCAACTGCACCGCCGGGTCCACCACTGGGAGGGGGCAGGCGAAGGCTTGAGAGTGTCCCGCGTACCAGGCTTGCCGAAACTTGATATCGACGCCAGAAGGCCAACACATGTCCAAGAAGAAACCCCTATCACGCAACTTGCCTTGGGATAGGTGCTCATTAAAGGCGTCCGCCAGATCTCTAAATCCCGGAGGCTGAGGGAGAGTCTTGAAATGCTTCACCTGCAGCGGGGCGTCGACCGAGGCCACGGCCTTCCTCTTGAGCGGTGGCGAAGGTGGGCAACCCTCCAAGGGAAGAATAGCAGAGATCGTCCATACTGCTACGTCTAGAGCTCGCCAAGTCTCGGCCGAGCCCAACGGCTCTGCTGGCATGTCGGACGCGGAAGTGCTGCGGGGGCGAGAGTCCAGAGGGAACATGGCGGAAGCCGAATCCTATGGGTACAAACTGAGGACGTCTTCATCCAGCTCCGAGGGCGACACCGAAACCACGTCACGACGAGGAGAAGCACTGTCCGGGGGAGATCAGTAGGTTCTGTCAGAGGAGCGTTCAGTGAGTCCACACGGCGAGCGATAGACAGGTGAAAGGCGAGCGTCACACGCCCGCTGCCGAGGTCCGGGCACTACTGTAGCGCTGATGGGAGGCCCTGATCGGATGACAAGAGAGGGAAGACGACCCGTACGCAGTGTCTGGGAGGCGGGCGGGGAGTCGTGTCACCGCGAAGGGTCCACTGAGCGGTGAGTGTGAGAACTCCCCCGAAGGCGAGGGGAAAGGCTGCGAGGGGACCGGTTTCGGCCAGGAGCCTTGGCTTCGTCGGGAGAAGGAGACCGACACTGAGGGGAAGGGTTCCTCCCGTAGCGGCGACTACTCAAGTGCAACTCCATGTTAGGAGGCCTGTGAGCGCTGGGGGTGGCTGACGGACGGTGTCTAGAGGAAGCAAGCGTAAGCGGGTGTGTCTCCTGAGTGCTCTGTCTCTCGGCCGCCCCTTGCGGAGGACCATGCGAAACTGGCAAAGGTCTCTCAGCCACTCCTTGTGAAGGATCATGCGAGACGGGGTAGACTCTCCCGGCCATCACTATGAGAGGGCTAAACGGGACCGAGTCCAGAATCCGGCGGGAAGCGGGATGTTACGTGTTGAGATATCACACCAGACGGCACGCACATAAGGTTCTTTTAAAAAAAACTTCATTCAGCTGCAACCCGTCACACGTGGCTTAAGGTTGTAGACAACACTGGAGTAACAGTTCCAACAATATTTTACTGCAGTGATGCGATCTCCACACAATGCATTGCCAAATGCACCAACACTGATACAATGTCTCTTTTGAAAATGTCAACACTGGCGACACAATGCGTTTCTCATTCAACGTACACTACCGTTACGTTGCGTCTCTCACAATGTACACCCTATATGGGCCACGTACCTACGATAAACTGTGTGTCCCTACAACTGACAATGCATGACAATGTACACACATGCTTCCTATCACCATCTTTTATAGTAAAACAACTTTCCAGAAAAATCCACCTAGTTCACACAACGCAACCAATCAGAACAGAACACGTAACTGAAACTCATAAATATTAAATAAAAAGAACTTTCTAGAATAAACTAAAATAGTCTACAAAAATTTGACTGCTAATTTCAGCCCCAAATCCCAGTGTCTAATGACGTCACACAAGAGTATGGCAGACCATTCATGACCTTTCATAAAACACACTGACTGGCTGCTGAATTCACGCGCACAGAAAACAACTATAACTAAAAACAAAAATAGAGCGGCTCTACACTTTGATGTCACAGATACTAGGTCACTAGACAGCGTGACCTTGCTTGAACGTTCTGGTTTATTCTCAGCGAATCTACGCATAACAAAAATCGACCGCTATTCTCCGTGCGACTTTGCTAGAAGCGTCCGGACTAAACTTAGCGTATCATAATAAAGCCAACTTCGCTATCTGCGCGAACGATAAAGAATCTTACTGAAAAGGTACGTGATTCGCAACCATGATAGCTCAAATAAATATTGGATCGTTTCCTACGATTAACACATGCATGCTCTCACAGAACACAACCACAATCGTAACACGGGACCCACAATCTCCGAGGTCGCACGACGGCGCGGAGATCTGGGGGGCGCGGGGGCTAAAGGAGCTTTAATGCTATGCACTGACCTGTCATTGTCCAAAGGCATGGTAGAATCCTTAGCTCCCGGGTTGCGTCGCTGATAGAACTCCCAAAGCTGTAACCACTTCCGCTCCTTCCACGTAGCGCACTGAGCGCAAGTATGGGCCAAGGAGCAACCGGAACAAGGAAGACATAGTGTATGAGAGTCCGTCGGCCAATGGAATCCCTTGCATCTCCTGCAGGTGCGGAGCTGAGTGCTCGCCATCTTCTAGCCAAAACTTGCCACATAGTATAGAAGTAGAAAAATCCAAAAGAGAGGCTGAAGCCGGGAACCGTTCACGGTGAAGTTAAGGGTACAACTGGCGGGAATACATGGCTCACATGACCGGATGGAGGGAGGGGAGACTACCTGGTCACTTGGATACAAGTCTCGGAGTTACGCCTCTTGTCGTATAGGTACACACAAGGGTGCTTAGGCTGAAATCGGGTAAGTTATGGGGTATATTCCACATAGTAATGCCATCAGTAATGTATTTTGAGGAAACAAATGTTAACACATAGGAAAAGAAACAATATGAATTTTTGCCTCCAGCAGTGATCAGGACACTGACCACAGCCTGTGTACCTGCCATGCACCCCCTTCTCCTTTCCATTTGTTTGAGACAAGAACACAGCAATGACACACACCATTCTTTCTTCTTCCAATACTATCATAGGCCATTTGACAATGCAGCGCACATTTTTTCCCCCAATATCTCTCCAAAGAAACACTTTTGTTTACCACTTTAAGAGCACATCATTTAGTGCCAACTCACCTAATATGGGCTATATTTACTTAACTAGTCCTACAGTTGTTTATTTTGCTGTACAGTTGTAAAAATTTGGTGAAAAGACAAGAACAAGCCATCCTCAATACCGTAATAGAAACCCGATTTCAATATTGTGGTCAAGCATGCAGATTTCATATATGCCTGCCCCGTTTCAGGTCTGAAAACTTGGTCAACTTACTCCTTCATGTGAAAATTGATCCTTCTTATACTGGGCTGAATAAATCTGACGCACATTCATGGATGTAAAATCAGTCATTTCATGAAAATAATCTGAATTTTTATCACGGTACAGCAAAACTGACATTGTTCACTTTTCTTGAAAGTAAATCGCATTAGGTCAACCGACACTAAATGATATTTGTTCTAAGAATGGTATAGAAAAGTGGTTCTTTGATAAGATATTTGCGGAAAACATGCGCTCCAATGTCAACTGACCTATACACACAGACACAAGTTTTATTTTCTTTCACAAAAAATGATATCAAAACATTGATGTCTCTAGTACATGTATCACACTCCACAGAGGCATGAGGAGGTCCGCCATTAGTCCCATTTTAGATTCAGATTCAGAACACTTCGTAGTTCCATGCCAGGTTGACTAGGGATATTTATCTTTTGATCGGAGATACATATATTAAAATAATATCTCACATTTTTCTGCAGTCACTCAACGTTCCTCGTGCAGTTGCACCTTCCCCATTCACACATTCAGTAGTGTAAAGAATGCAGACATGTCATCAATATGTTCCTATCCGAGTGTCTTGAGCACTCTAGGTCCGTTTCCATCAAACCTCTTCTGAATGGCCACCTGCTGTTCATGGCCATTTACTGTGCCGTTGCTCTGTGGGCTTTCTCACATAAGATCATGCATTTTGAAATTGAGGCTCACGAGGGTTTATGTCTCTTGTTAGTCCTATGTTTGCTATACCGTTTTTTGGTCCCACTTCATTTGTGTTCTTTACACAAATGTCAGTCAGCATGCAGTGGTTTCTGAAGCGAAATACTTGGTCACCCAGCAATGAAGGGGTTAAAACAGGAGGCTGTATAAAAAGACAATGTTATGAGCAACTGTCACTCACCCAATTGAACGACATCGACCACATTTGGCTCAAATGTGGCTGTGTGCAGGCCAAACATGACTGATGCAGCCAGAAGAACTTTTTCACACAGTGTACAAAACACCACCTATTTGTCAGTTCACTCACTCACTCTGTTAGACTTACTTCTTGGGTTGTAGTCATTGAGTTACCTTTTCAGCCTGGCGTATCCAGCAGTAGAGGATGCCTCGCATGCACTTGACACTGGCTTGTGACAGTTCATGAAACCTTCCTCTGTCATCATCGATGCGCCTATTTCAACAAAATACAAGAAAGGCAAAGCCCTTATGGCTCACGTGTATGACCAATTCACATAAGTGTCATCTTTGTGACATTGACCTTTCCAACAAGTCTCTAAAGTGTTCAAGTGTCTAAAACATAAGGGTTGGCTTTCGTACCAGCGAGATTTCACAAAACGTATGCATTTTTCACAAATTTGTCGACCCTCCATTAGCCTTGACCTTTGTCAGGGGGCGACTAAATTAGCATGCATAGAATTAATGTGTTATCAACAGCTACCTTTATGTCAAGTTTGATTGAAAAGTTTGCAAATGTGTTGATAAAAACTAAAATTCTATGAAAAAATGGCATTTTTCACACACTTGCTTATCTCCTGTGACTTGTCGAAGGTGTCATCCAAATTAGTATGTATAAAAAGGCGGTATCATCAGGTATATCCACACCAAGTTAGGGTTTGATGTTGAAAATAATACTTGAGAAAAACGTTTCTGTCAAAATTCAAAATATGGCTATTTTTAGAGATAGTATATAGGAGAATACAACGACACCCATTTAAGAAACAATTGATTTATTTAATCCTTTCCGTAAATAAACAAACACACTTGACCAAATACATTTAACAGATTTATCTGCCCAGTCAGGTCCCCCAACCCCTTGGAAACAAAAGGCTAGTTAAAATATCTTCCCGAGAAATAGTGACTACCGTACACACACCCCACCACTCAATGCTGTCAGAGTTGGTCTTCCTGAGAATACTTCCTGTTTATACCACCATGGTAAACAATAGTCTTCTATGCCCAAATAGTGTATGTGTGTGTCTCTCTCTCTCTCTCACATACAAAATAGTATATTAGTGAGCCCTGCGACACCTATGTCAGTAATACCGTAATACCCAAATAGTGTATGTGTGTGTCTCTCTCTCTCTCTCTCTCTGCACATACAAAATAGTATATTAGTGAGCCCTGCGACACCTATGTCAGTAATACCGTATCGATACTTCTAAATCAGGGTAAATTACATACGTAATTACGCTAATGACACCTATGTCAGTAATACCGTATCGATAGTTTTAAATCAGGGTAAATTACATAGGCTACTTTTCAGAATTTCCAATCTCCCGTTATCCCAATTCTCAGTGCAAAGAATGTATCTGATTCACCACATAATGCCCTCTTAACAAACTGCATAATACACCTCCCCCCTCCCCTTAAAACGTCACCACCCACCGCACTCCACCATACAATAAACAATAGGCAAGCACAGGGCCACACAATTAACAGTGCGCTGATTCAGTCACTGCTAAACAAACTGCGTAATACACCCCCCCCCCCCCCCCCTTAAACGTCACCACCCTCCGCACTCATCCATACAATGTCACAATAAACAATAGACCAGCACACGGCGACAATGCGCCGATTCACTTCTAAACAAACTGACCTACTTTCGCAGTCCACCATACAATTGACATGGCCACACAATCGACAGTGCGAAATATATACATAACCTCAGACTAGTAAACAGCCACCTTCGTTCAGGCGCGTTATGATTGGACCTGTTCTGAAAGATCGTTATGCACTGAACTTGTCTTGGTATTCACCCGACTTGAGTCAATATGTACGAGACCAAACACAATATTCATACAGGAATTTTTAATTTTTTTAAATATGTACCAGACCCTACACAATATTCAAAAAGAAATGTATAATTTTTTTAATTATGTGTTCACTATATGGTTTTCTTTCATATATTCAAATAGCCAGCGGCTCCACACGCCCACAATTTTTTTTTTCTTACACAGAGAGAGCCCCGTCATAAATTCAGTAATTATATACATTACCCCTCATTCATTTAGATCTGTGTTTATAACAACATAACAAGCATTGACTAAAGATTGTGGGCGGGCGGGGGAAAAAACCCACTCTATGTATAAACACCATGAAGTCTTCACAGACACAGAGCCAAAATGAGTTTGCAACCTGTTGGAAAACAGAGAAAGCTTTAAGATAAGGCCCTTCTTGTGAGTAGACTAAAGGGTATTTAGTGTTGACTTCTGCGCAGGCCAGCCCTAACAGGACTTGTGACACATGCACTCATGCTAGCCTACTCACCCGTAACTCAAAGCCGCCTCCTATTGGCACGTCAATCTCAGTCGCGTCTGCGCGGCCCCCATAACCCGCCCGTCAGTCACTGAGGGCCGTCCATATGATTACACCCGAACTAACCACGGCCTGCGCATGAGGCATAAATTCTCATGAGCTGCTGCACTGAGTCGCAGGGCTTCGCATGAAAATCTATGCCTCATGCTAGCCTACTACCCGTAACTCAGTCAACGCCTCCCGCACGTCAATCTCGCATCTGCTGTGCATGAGGCAATAGATTTCTCTGTCCCACCCAAGGCATAACCCGCTCAGGGCCTCAGGGCCAGTCATGATCACGGCCTCGGTGCTGTGGACGAACGAACTATGTTAGGCTAGTTTTGCCTGAAAGATTTTACAGTCGTCTGTGTAGTCATTTTGAAAATGATGTGTTGAATGCAAGATGTGTTTTGCTAGGAAGGATTTATGTGTTTTGTTAAGAAACATCTTGTAAACCAAAAGATAAGTTTTGTTTTAATCATATTGCAGACGGTTACTTGTATTAAAATTATATTTTGTATTAAAATGGACTTAATGACGCACGATTCACATTGCGGCCTATTTTGTGGCGCCACTTCGTGTGGGAAGACTGAATTTGTTCTTAACCTCTTACAAACAAGATACCTTCATCATTTCGAAAACATTGTAATATTTTGTCCAACAATCAAACACAACAAAGCTTATCACAACCGTTTATTTATTTGGACTGACAGCAACATATACTTAGTCGACCCTGAGAAAAAACTGAATGATTACCTGCTATATTTTTACAAGCAATTTGAAGGACAGCCAACGTTGTTTATTGTTGATGACTGTTCTGCAGATAAAGATATTGTTAAGAAGAGAAACACACTGGCAGAACTTGCCTTCAGTGGCAGACATGCAAACATAAGTGTATGGATTCTCACTCAGAAATATAATGCTGTACTGAAAGATTTTCGAGAACAGTTAAAAGTTTATCTGTTTGTTTTACTGTAAGGATCGTGACAGCTTTGAAGACTGTCTCAGAGAAAATGATGTCATCCCAAATAAGCATGAACGTGATGATGTGAAAAATAAACTGAAATCAACCAAACACCTAAAGCTTATTTTAAAGACAGATCAGCCCACAGGGTATGGGTTAGTGAATTAATTTAGCCTTTTATTTTGTCCATAAAAAATGATGGTCGGACAAAGCGGGCGAACCCACACCACCTACATGATTACCACAATGATTATCCGTTGGCTGTTGAGAAAATGAGTATGACAGGGAAAAAAGAAGACACCAAACTAGTGCCAAATTTAAATGATAAATTCAATTACGTGTGTCACTATCGCTTGTTACAGTTTTACATCAGACATGGGTTAGTACTAAAGAAAGTTCACAGAGGTATTCAATTTGATCAGAGTGCTTTCATGAAAGATTACATAATGAAGAACACCACATTGCGTGCCAGAGACGGCAACACTGCATTTGACAAAGACTTCTTTAAGCTTATGAACAATGCCTGTTTTGGTAAGACGATGGAAAATCCTCATCACCGCAAAGATGTGAGACTGGTCACAACTGAATCAGGTGCAATTAAACTTACAGGTAAGCCACAGTACACAGGGTACAAAGAGTTTCATTCATCATTATATGCAGTGTCACTCAAAAAAAAGATTGTCAAACTGGACAAACCAGTATTCATTGGTATGGCAATTCTTGAATTGTCAAAACTGTTGATGCTTGAATTTTATTATGATTACTTCAAACCAAAGTATCCTGAGTGTCGTCTGCTATACACTGACACTGACTCTATGATCATAGACGTGCCTACTGAAGACTTTTATGAAGACATGAAAACAGAGTTACACATGTATGACACATCTGATTACCCTAAAGACCATCCACTGTTCAACACACAAAACAAGAAAGTGCCTGGTAAGTTTAAAGATGAACTAAATGGTGTGCCAATAGTTGAGTACGTTGGACTGAGATCAAAAATGTATTCTATACTGCACCAGAAGGGAAGTCAATCCAAAGCCAAAGGAATTAAAAAAACAGCAATAAAAAATAAAGACATTCGACATGAACATTACAAGAAAGTGTTAGATGGAGAACTGATGCCTGATTATTCAAACAAGTCACTGAGGTCAAATAGACACAATATTGAAATGATTCAAACACAAAAGAAGTCTCTAGCAGTAGGGGACACGAAACGAGTGTTTTTCAGTAAGGAAAAAGCTTATGCACCAGGTCATTACAGACTCAAGTTATCTGAAGAAATAGCTGATGAACTGGTTGATGAACTAATCAATGAGTTAGTTGATGAAATGATTAAAAATGCGTAACGGTGTCTGGGGGAATAATCTGTAATTCTTCTCTGACAAATGCCCTCTGAGGCGCAGGCTCATACAGATAATATATTGTTGCGTCTGGACCAGGGATTATTTTTTTTATATTATGAACAGATGTTGACCAGATGGGGTCTGTCGCCCTGCGTCTTATGTCATTTTCAGCTTCCCCTGGTTGATATAAATATCTCACCTGTTTGGTAAATAAACTTGTGTCTGGAGGTGGGGTTGGCCCTTTTTTTGGCTCTGCAATTGTTTTCAATTTAATAGCATCAGCAGGCTTAGGGTGTCCTTCATTATTCATTGCTTTTATCACATGTGGTAATCTCTTTACCCACTCAGTGTTACGGGTGTCATGCATGAGTTCCTTAGAATACTGGTAACTGAAAAGTCTCTCTGACAACTGTTTATTGAAATTTTCTACAATTGCCTGTGATCTGTGCACACCTGGAATGCCTCTTCTGACCAATACACCATGCTTAGCAAATAACTGATTAACAGCACCTTTGAATTCTGATCCATCATCAACCTGCACTAGTCTGGGGTATCTTAAAGGGCCTCGACCATATATTTTTGTTAATGCTGTAGCAACTGTACTGGCTGTTTTGTCAGATATGGGTTCAGCGTCTTTGTACCTTGAAGCTATGTCTACGACAGTTAGTGCATACTTGTATCGTTTCTTTCTTATTGTGTCATGTGGTAAGAACAAAAGGTCCATTTGGTGTGTGTCATTAGGTGTTGTGTTTTCAAAATGAGGCCTTGTTATTTTTCTTGGAGCAGGTAGATATATCTGCCAAATTGCCTGTCTCTGTAACCATTGCTTGACTTGATTGAGTGTTATATCTCCGCCCACAGCGGCATGTAATTTCTGAATAGCTGTTGCTCCTTTCCAATAGCCTGATGGAGAGTAATATATTTTTGATAGTTTATTTTCGGCTGCCATTTTTTCTAGCAATGAAAACTCCTGTAAAATAAACAAATGTCATTCCCACTAGAACAAAGATTATCTCCCCGTTTCTTTGTTGTGTGCTTGGTTTGTAATAGTCACTTAGTTTTGGTTTCGGGATAGACATGTCTTCACCTGTGACAAGAAAATATTCCCTGATTGCTTCGTCTGTATTTGAAAACGTATGCTGTGCGTGACCTTCAAGCCTGAGTTTTTCATTGATGAAATCAAGTTTCTCAATTCTATTCTTTTCATAATCTTGCTGGGCTTGAGCAAGTTTTTCAGATGCTTCATTATGACGTTTTAATTCTTCTGCAGATTCTTCTCTACCCATTTTTGAAAAGAGATAATTAGAGCCACTGAATGCCAATGCGTTAACCATCGCTCCACCAATCATAATAGCTATCGTCGCCATATTATTTTTATTTACATAGAAACATTTTCGGGAATAATTCCCTGCTTGACAAGAAAATCTTTTGTCGCAATTGACGCTGTAACAACTGCAATTAGCTTAGTGCTGTCTTCGAAATCGAGTCTACTGAGGTCTGCTGATTTCATTTTGAGTAGACTTTTTCCCAGCATAGAATAAGCTACTGCTAATCCGCTGATTACGGTAGAGTGATACACAAGGTTCATTAAATTTTTTGAGTCGTTCATTTCTTAGGCAAGAAAAATTAAAATAATATTTTTATTTACTGCATATAAAATGGGTCAACGGCTTTGGGTGTTACTGGTAATGTGGCGACTTCTGGTTTTGTTTTTGGAGTGTCTGATTTTTTGGTCACTGTACGAGTCTGTGGTTTATATTTTTTGTATAATTGATAACCTACGTAACCAAATCCGACAACAAATCCAGCAATTATATATTTTGTTGATTGAGGTTCGGGGTCAGGGTTAGACTTAGTTGTTTGTCTCTCACTTTGATAAGGGAGTGACGGCCCTGACGGTATTGACACAGGTCCTGACGGTGATGACGGTGGATCAGTTACATGAGTCTTTTCTGTTTGTGCCTTAAGCTGTAATTTTTTTTGCCTATTATATTCAGCTAATCTTTTTCCAGCCTCAACCCTGCCTGGACTTTTAGTCTTCGTCACAGTTTGAACCTGTGTCAAAACAGGGTTCAGTTGTGGAGTCGCCTGGGTTTCGTCCATTTTCTTCTGCAGTAAAATTTATTTTTGAGAAATCAATATGACTCCCAGTAACAAGAAGGGTTACGACAGGTGCAAGGTAATTTCCAAACTTGTAAAACATGACACATGCTAATTTGCCAATTGAACTTGAAACAATAGGATTGCTTTCAAGGTCGTGTGATAGACTATCAGTGTCTACAGGTAGGAAATGACTTACAGCTTTTGTATATAGGAATATTATAGACCTGCTTAAATCACGTGTCATTAGTGAGGCAATGTGGTTTTCATATTTAGAATGAAGCTTGATTAGCTCGTCAGCGGTGAGAGATTCAATATCCTCTGTCATGTATTGTCTTCCTAGATAAGTCTTTGATTTGCCTGAGACAATTACAGACAAAAGCCGCTGTTTTTTGGAGTCTACGTCTTTGTTCTCTACAGCACAGATATCGTTTAGAAGAAGTAATTCGTCTTGATTCATTTTTATAATGAAAAAAAAAAAACTTTGCCTGTGAATAACGTATGATCTTACTTGATAACTAATTTCAAAGTTACCTACAACTTACAAGTAACTTTGACGTTAGTTATCATAAGTTCTTAACCCAAGTCATAAGACACTCGGACAGATTTCTCAAGTTACAAGGACAATAAGAAAACTTTTTTTTAGTAATAATCTGGTGGTGGAGCTGATGGCGTCAAATGAGCAGGCATGACATCTCTTTGCGAAGAGTATGATAAAAATAATGGATAACCAAAACCTATTGTTACTTGCTTGTAAGTTCTCAAACTTTTTTCATAGTTTCTTCTACGCCTATCTTTTTTCCTTGTTCTAAAAAAGATTTCTTTAGCTCTTCAACATTTACAGCCTGACTACGCATCTTATTCTGTATTTCAGACTTTTGTTGTTTATAGTTAGCCAAATCATCCTGGACTCTCTTAAATTCATTATCATCAATTTCATTATCATTTAAAGCCTTACTAATAATAAGTTTCATACTCGTCAGCTTAGCTGCTGCGAGCGTACTTAATGCTTCATGCTTCTGCAACTTCATATAAAATTTTTTGTTAAGGGCTTCCATACCAAAGCATGCCAGGCTTGTGGCAAGGCCAACAGCTTCAACAGCAATTCCTACGACACTTCCCACCCCCGTTGCAAACAGAGTTATACCTCCTACAGATAATCCGGCCGAAACCACCCCCATGGCCATTGATGTGTTGTGTACAGAATTGAAAACCGTATTGTAACGGCGTTTACACCTCGAGTATTTTGCTTGTTCTTCTTCCAAATACTTCAACGCTTCTGTAATATTCATTAAACGGAATGAATCTGCCTTTAATGTTTTATCACGCTCAATAGGCTCAAGCTGCTCAGGTGGTATTTGTGGATACAAGTTCACCATTTTTTATGACAAATATTTTTTTAATCAGCAATTACATTTTGCAACTCTTCAAAAGTATACAATTTGCTGGCATAATAAAATGCAACAAGATCAATGTGTTCAAGGTTTATGTAAGTTAGACGAACAAAAGTTGTTTTGTCGACCACCACCTTGACAGCTGGAATACTGCTTGAAACGTTAATAACATCATTATTTTTTGTAATGGCAATAAAGACCTTTGATGATTCTGTTACTGTTTCATTCCATGTAAGTTTAATTCCTTGTGCAATTTGAGCCTCTTTAGCAGTAGCAACAGATTTCATGATAATTTCAAATACTATTGTCGCTTCTCTAGCCACGACTAAGCTTGCTAGCATAAACACAACAGAAGTATCTGATCTACCCTTTCTAGTTGTAAGAAGATATCTCCGTCTCTCATAATTTTCAACTTTCAGTTTTTCTCTGCTATTGTTGTCTAGGGCAAAACTTGGAACAAGGCTTACAATAAGCGGCCCAGAATTAACAACCTTCCTAAACACTAAGGCGCCTTCATCATCAGTGTATACATAAGGACTAATAAATTCAATCTTTATGTCCCAGTCAATTGTGGGTGGTGGTGCCGGTACAGGTGAAACAACCCACTTACTACCCACATGTATTAAGTTGTAAGGCGCATTATTTACAGGTGGAGTAGGTACAGTAACATCACGAAGCTGACCAAGTTTAGGAATCTGTTTTTCACCATCTTTCATGTCAACAATTACTTTCCTCTTGTACATGCCATTTGAATCAAGTTCAAAACCATATATTTCTCCAATTTCCCCTTCCTTCTCAAAATCCTGTACGTCTGCCAAATCTTTCAACTCTGTTACTGGACATGCAACTGGTATGATTCTAGGCTTTGGACCAAGACCACTCATTTTTATAAACAAAAATAAAATTATTTAACTTCCAAAACAACATAAAAATCATGCATTACAACTGGTTTACCATTCTGATTAGTTACAGATAAGCACAATGATTCAAAGAAACTAGAACCTAATTTTTTAAACTGAGAATTAGGAAATCTAGCAACCACACTTTCACAATATGGGGCAGTTCCAGTCGGCAAGCATCTTAACAAAGTTGAAGGCTTTCCATTGTGTACATTTTCAGTAGTGTTCAGTTCTTTCAAATGAACATTTAGCACTGTGTGTACTGACAAATGAACAGGATATCTGCCAGTTATTCTTGGTTTTTTTTGGTGATAGTAGACTACCAACTGATTGTGACCAATCTTCATCTAGATGTGTTATTGTTTTAAAAAATCCAAGTAATAATAAAAGACTATTTGATAAAGAAAACTGACCACTTTTCGGAAAATCAATTGTAACAAGTAAATTAGCTGGGTTTACAGTTGCTTTAATTTTAAATTCATTTTGAAGCCATTCAGCTAAAGTACAAAAGTCATAATACCCAGCTCGTAAAGTATCACCCTTTTCTAAACCATCGAGAGTTCCACTTACAGAATAATTTTCATCATCCGTTACATTAAACCACTTTACTGTGTAGAACATTTCATGGATAGCCACAGCCTTGTTACCATCACGATTATCAATCCCATTAGTTAACCACACTGGTTTGCTCGTGTCAAGATTTGTTAAGGTAATAAACATTTTTATTATCACATAAAAAAAGGATGGAATTTAAATCACCAACCATTACCACTACAAACGCATTTCAATTTAATGTAGATGCTAAATATAATGTCGCCCCTACTTATGAACAGAAAATAATTCAACTAAATCAACTCGACATAGCTGTAAGCGAACAAGATTTATTTCAAGTCAAAGTACCCAACCCTTTTGATCATTACCTAAACCCTCCAATAACAGACGATGCTACAGCAAGAAAGTGGTCCTCAAGTCCACTACAGATGTTTCAAAACCAACTTAACTTTGCCATACTGTGTTCAACTACAGGCTGTGGTGTTTCATTCACAGACCATTTGAATCACTCAAACAAACTGATTAGGTCTGTGTATCGTTTTCATGTTTATTACCAGCTTAGATGTATACTGTCAGAACTGCATACACCACTACCCACTGAATCCAGTTTTAACAGATTTAACAACCCCATGGATATGAAAGCATTTGAACGCACCTGTAATGAATTTAACATAAGCACTAAGTATGACTTCACACAAAAACTTGATGATCACCACGGCATTGGTACATTATATTATGCTTTGAGTCACAGACAATACCCTCAAGATTACTGGCCTCCCTACACTTCATTCTCATCAAAATCTGAAGTGTGGTTAGGCTCAATAGAACAGAAACAGTCTAACGCCTGGACCACATTTATTTTAGACAGGAGTGACGGGTTTACTCAAGCAGGAGTCGAACGCATCAATGAGTCTATCAGAACATATGTCTGGTGTATACTAGGTGCACAATCATTAACAAAATCTAATATTCTGAATGGAAGTGGAAAGTTTGATTCACAAAAACAGTTTCTCGCTAATCTAGAAGATTCAGTAAATTCAGTAGTTGATCTCCCATCAAGCATACAACGCTACCAAGACGTTCTCAGATATGCTAGATCAAAAGTTGACTTTGTAGTTGGTATTGGGTTATACATGTTGCCATCAGACCTTCAACTTCAAATGGGGACAATAACAAATTATAATAATGAAATAGTTGTTGCAGGTGTTGGTCAGAAATTAGGACTCAATCAATCTGTAAACTTGGGGGCCACAACCACACATGTTCAGTCATTAAAATCATTACAGACGGTAACACCCACGGCACCAGTAACATCATCACCTGTACAGACAGTAACAGCTCCAGCTTTGACACCGGTACCCATAACGATAACACCAACACCAATCCTTGACACACATGAGTCAGAGAGAACTGCATTGGTAATAGGTCTCACTGGATTAGGGGTATTACTTCTTTACCTGTTTCATTAAATAACCCACTATTAACCCTCCTACTGTCACCAAAAAGACCCACACATGTTCTGCCATAAACCCTACTGCCTTTGACGCTGTACTAATCAACCAACTGACAACCGTGCCTAAAATGCCAGGCAACGAGTCTACTGCTTTCAGAGCCAATTTCTTAAGCAAGTCTGATATGTGTGACAGTTGTTTCTTTACCCATGACTGTAAATCTTTTGGATCTGTGGGGACTGGGGTTGGTGGTGCTGGAGGTGGAGAACCACCACCCGTTACAGCCAACACAACTGTACTGATAATAAACCCCAGAGCTGTAATTAAACTGGCAATTGTGATACCCTGTTCTCTGAAAAGTGTTTTAAGTCTCTCAGCCAGAGTAGTGTCTTCGTGAAGTATTTTCTGAATAGTTTCTCTAATCCTGTTGACCTGTGTTTTCAGTTTTTCCCTCCCGATACTAATCGCTTCTAACCTTCCTGATCTTTCTATCTGCAAATCATTTAATCTGTGTTGGATTCTTTCTTTCATTTCTGTGTCAAGATTCCCATTGTCTGCGGTAGCCAGTTTCTCTTTTTCACGTTCTATGTGTTTATCAAGCTCTCCCAGTTTGGCAAGATTATTAACCATCGCACCTCTTATTGTCTGCAGTGATTTATCTAACCCTATAATCTCCCGCATTGACAAAGGTGGATCTTCTATTGTTTTCATAGCATCATTTATTTGTCCTTCAGTAAATGAGGTTTCTTGTATCACTGTGTTTGCTATTTCTGGTAGGCTTGTTACTGGTGCCATTTCAATTTCTTGCCCTGTTGGTAACTTTGTTTGCGTGTCTTGAAGCACACTAACCAGTCTTGGCGTGACAGGAGACCCACCAATACCAAGTTGACGCAAGGCACTAACACCACCTTCATTTTTTATTGTACTTAAAGCCCTAAACCTACTAGGGTCTTTTTTGTTAGTCAATAGTACTTTTCCTTTGTCAACAGTATTTAAATATAAATGACCCTTGCCATCAAGTTCAAACTGGTTAGGGTCTATGATGTCTGGGCGGCCACCAACATGATCATAAAATGAGTTCACTTTGGTTTCTAAAAGTTCGTGACGTAAACTGTAAATATTTCTTGTACCAGTCATATCTGTCATATCTGTTGTATTACCAAAATCATACGTGTCATCCATTTCAAAATCTTCATGATTAAATCCTCCCGCGGCCATTGTTTTTATTAATTTAATTTTTTTTATTGTGCATAATAAAAATGACACAGTCCTATGGATCAAAGTTAGACCCACACAGAAAACTACGTGAACCTTTCGGTGTTAAAGCAGTTAGACAATCGATAGTCATCACAAACAATCCTAGTACTATAGACCAAAACCAGACTCTTACTGTCAAGTTTCCAAACCTAGGCCCCAGTGACGTTATTGTTCCTGGTACTGCTCGTCTTGCTTTTAATATTGAACTTTCATCGGACGCAGATGACAAAAGAACACTAGTTAACAATCTAGGTAGAGCAATTATTAAGAATATTAAAGTTAAACTTGAAGGACAGGAAGTGTTTAGTCTTGACGATGCTGATGTGTTCTACTGCTACACGGATTTGTGGCTTACACAACCAGAACGAGAGGATCGTATTTATCAAGGCATACAGTCAGATAGCATTATGAAAATTCGAATAAATGCATCAGACAAAACAACCACAGAAGCAAAGGACGTTATTGTGGCCGAAACATATGGAAATAGGTTTTGCATTCCACTCGAATTTGAAATCCTAACAGGACATTCGCCTTATTACCAAGGGGCACTAAATGACCGTCTGAGTTTTGAACTAACCTTCAATGACTACTCCAAAGTTATCAAATCAACGGATCTCAATGCATCATATAAGATCTCTAACATTTCCTTGGAATATGAGATTGTCACGCATACTGAACTAGCCAGACTCATACAAAATCAGTACCAGTCAAGACTTCCGATTTATTATGACAGAGTGATTAGACACAGTTTATTACCCAAAGACAAGAGCGACCAGATTTGGAATATAAACCTAAACACGCCTGCTAGGTCACTGAAAGGCATTCTTATGTTATTTGTTGAACCAAAAAGTCCTTACCAAGGAGATTCAGAAAAATTCTATAATCCGAAAATTACACATTTATCCTGCACAATCGAAGGCCGACCTAATCAAATTTTTGCATCTGGAATGATGGGATATCAGCACTATGATGAGATCACAAAGTATTTTGCTGGGGGAAGACTTAGAGAAAAATCAGCAAATATTGCGTGCAAAGATCTGCATCTGTATGACGTAAGAATCGGTGAATACCTGACAGACAAGTACGCACTGTGGCTAGATCTGCGTTCTACGGAGGATAATTTCCTTCATGGCTCTGGCCGTATTATCGAAAACGGTAGTGACGGAATCTCAATTCAAATACAGAAAAAAACAGAAAAAGCAGAAGCAATCAATATATATTTGTATCTGATTTATGACGCTCAGTTAAACATAGCTGAGAGCAGGCTAAGTAGTCACATATATTAAAAGTATTCACTTAGCTTTTGAGTTGTTTTGGTTTTAATCCTTCACAGCCCATTTTAAATAAAAAAAGCACCGAATCCGAACGAGTTAGCAGACACGTCACGCTTGTGCGGTAAACACAGACTAAACTGATAATAAAAGGCGTCGTCCCACTGAGGTAACCGTTTCAACCTTCCTGGTCATAAGCACTGTAAAATCTTTCAGGCAAAACTAGCCTATCACACACCACCCTTTGTCAGTGCATGTCACAAGTCCTGTTAGGGCTGGCCTGCGCAGAAGTCAACACTAAATACCCTTTAGTCTACTCACAAGAAGGGCCTTATCTTAAAGCTTTCTCTGTTTTCCAACAGGTTGCAAACTCATTTTGGCTCTGTGTCTGTGAAGACTTCATGGTGTTTATACATAGAGTGGGTTTTTTACCCCCGCCCACAATCTTTAGTCAATGCTTGTTATGTTGTTATAAACACAGATCTAAATGAGTGAGGGGTAATGTATATAATTACTGAATTTATGACGGGGCTCTCTCTGTGTAAGAAAAAAAAAATTGTGGGTGTGTGGAGCCGCTGGCTATTTGAATATATGAAAGAAAACCATATAGTGAACACATAATTAAAAAAATTATACATTTCTTTTTGAATATTGTGTAGGGTCTGGTACATATTTAAAAAAATTAAAAATTCCTGTATGAATATTGTGTTTGGTCTCGTACATATTGACTCAAGTCGGGTGAATACCAAGACAAGTTCGGTGCATAACGATCTTTCAGAACAGGTCCAATCATAACGCGCCTGAACGAAGGTGGCTGTTTACTAGTCTGAGGTTATGTATATATTTCGCACTGTCGATTGTGTGGCCATGTCAATTGTATGGTGGACTGCGAAAGTAGGTCAGTTTGTTTAGAAGTGAATCGGCGCATTGTCGCCGTGTGCTGGTCTATTGTTTATTGTGACATTGTATGGATGAGTGCAGAGGGTGGTGACGTTTAAGGGGGGGGGTGTATTACGCAGTTTGTTTAGCAGTGACTGAATCAGCGCACTGTTAATTGTGTGGCCCTGTGCTTGCCTATTGTTTATTGTATGGTGGAGTGCGGTGGGTGGTGACGTTTTAAGGGGAGGGGGGGGGGGGAGGTGTATTATGCAGTTTGTTAAGAGGGCATTATGTGGTGATTGATTGTACATTGCTTAACGTCCCGACAGCAACAAGGCTTTCTCAGGACGTGCCTGCACTGCTTGTGAAAAAAAAAAAACTAAACAGAACATTGAATGTATGTCGCCAGCCGGTCAAATACATTAAATAAACCTAACACATGGGGCCTAAATAAAGCTAAGACCATTTAGCAACACACATCCAATATCAAGAGCTACAGGCAGTGCAGACAGTAGGGAGAGTTTTAAAAAGGCAAATACAGGTGAATGGACCTCAGGTAGACAGAAACACATGCCCCAGAATAGAGAGAAAAACGCACCCTGTGGGGCTGACCAGGGTGACCCTGGGAACTAAAAAGTACCTAACCCCACCCAAGTCCCCCAGGACAGACCCGGGTGGGGCATTATGTGGTGAATCAGATACATTCTTTGCACTGAGAATTGGGATAACGGGAGATTGGAAATTCTGAAAAGTAGCCTATGTAATTTACCCTGATTTAAAACTATCGATACGGTATTACTGACATAGGTGTCATTAGCGTAATTACGTATGTAATTTACCCTGATTTAGAAGTATCGATACGGTATTACTGACATAGGTGTCGCAGGGCTCACTAATATACTATTTTGTATGTGCAGAGAGAGAGAGAGAGAGAGAGAGAGAGAGAGAGAGATTGATTGTATTGCTTAACGTCCCGACAGCAACAAGGCTTTCTCAGGACGTGCCTGCACTGCTTGTGAAAAAAAACAAAAACAGAATATTGAATGTATGTCGCCAGCCGGTCCAATACATTAAATAAACCTACCATATGGGGCCTAAATAAAGCTAAGACCATTTAGCAACACACATCCAATATCAAGAGCTACAGGCAGCGCAGACAGTAGGGAGAGTTTAAAAAAGGAAAATACAGGTAAATGGACCAAGAGTAGACAGAAACACATGCCCCAGAATACAGAAGAAAACCCACCCTGTGAGGCTGACCAGGGTGACCCTGGGAACTAAAAAGTAGTTACCCCACCCAAGTCCCCCAGGGCAGACCCGGGTGGGGAAGAGAGAGAGAGAGAGAGAGAGAGAGAGAGAGACACACATACACTATTTGGGCATAGAAGACTATTGTTTACCATGGTGGTATAAACAGGAAGTATTCTCAGGAAGACCAACTCTGACAGCATTGAGTGGTGGGGTGTGTGTACGGTAGTCACTATTTCTCGGGAAGATATTTTAACTAGCCTTTTGTTTCCAAGGGGTTGGGGGACCTGACTGGGCAGATAAATCTGTTAAATGTATTTGGTCAAGTGTGTTTGTTTATTTACGGAAAGGATTAAATAAATCAATTGTTTCTTAAATGGGTGTCGTTGTATTCTCCTATATACTATCTCTTTTTTTTACCTATTTCTGGACCCCCCCCCCCCCCATGACCCTTGAACTTTGCAAGGGGACCACTGAATTAGTATGAATTGAAAGGTCTTATCATCAGTTACCTTTGTGCCAAATCTAACTGAAAAGTTGGCAAACACTTTGATAACCAAAAAATACAATTCTATCAAAAACGGGCATTTTCACACATTTGCCGACCTTCTGTGACCCTTGAACTTTCGAAGGGTCATCCAAATTAGTATGCATAGAAAAGTCTTAACATCAGGTATCTCTGTACCAAGTTTGGGTTTGAAGTTGAAAATAGTATTTGAGGAGAAACAATGTGTCAAAATATGGCTATTTTTCACCCCTTTCTGGACCCCCTGTGACCTTGACCTTTGCAAGAGGTCACTGAAATTGGTATGTTTACAAAGGTGTTACCACAAAGTACCCTTGGGCCAAGTTTGAGTCTGAGGCTTGAATAGTCCCTGAGAAAATGCCAACATTAAAGTTTACCACAGATGCCCGACGCTGAACAGACAACGGATGGCCCATTACATAGACTCAAATTTTGCTATCGCACATGAGCCAAAAATGCAAACAGAGCATTTAAACTCTTCAGTACAAAATTTGAGATTCTTTCTCAGCCTTTCTGCTGAGATAACTCTCTAGATGACTAAACAAAACTAGCTCATAAATAGCTTTCACTATGTGGTCACAACATAATGTCCTGCATCAACCAGTAATAGCAGTCAGATATGACCTATTGCCAAAAGGTGTTACTGAAAAGGCAACAAGGGTGCTTGAAAGTGAAAAGTGATAGAATTACATGAAAAATCCGCGTTGGACAGTTTATGGCATGTGCAAATAGTATGTGAAATTGGAATATAGTCTGTTCCTTAGTTTCAGAGAAATCTCATTCAGAACTTTTTATATGACATTATGTCGGAGGTCAGGTATTACACACCGGTGTAAGTTTTGGTTTTGTTATTGATCCAAGTTGAAAAATGTTTACATGAACAGTTAAATGGATTAGTAAATGTGAATTTCTGTTGCAAAACTAAATCATTAAGGTTTTCTGGGTGTCACTGAAAAAGATGAATTTTGTAATACCTGACATCCGACACAGGTGCTTCTTTCTATTTGTTGTAAATGTGAAATGCAGCCACATTCTCTTTCAAACCACATTCTCAGGGATGTAAAAAGAATTAAGAGAGACAACAGCAACATTTCCTATGATCATTTTATTTCAAGTACAGGAAGAATAAATGCAAATTCAGGAAAACAGATATTATGTCGAACGTCATAATTACAACAAACTGAACGGAGGTTTAACATTTATCCATCCAAAACCACAAGTTCGCCCACAAGTCACTTTTCTTCCGCAACAAACACTGCATATACACATTTCCTCATTTACCTGAACTGCCGATCAATCCGCAATACTGCTAAATCACATATCGTTCTGCACTATTCTTCATGTATTTAAACTGCTCATCAATCCCTAAAACTGCAGATCACATCTCATTTTACACTTATTTCTTCTCAAAAGTGTCTCACCACAATGAAGGTTAAAACGGTGTTAAAAAATTCATACATTTATATGAATATATGTTAGTTTGCTTTTTTTACACTGGGGCCAAAACCCTTTTGTAGGTGTCTCGCGGCTCCGCTGAGAGAACTATTAATATAGTGACAGATGGTCAGTATGGGTCTTCAAGCAACTAGAAATTGCAGGAGAAACAGACAAATACAGTGATGTCACGTTTGTTTTGCTACACGTCAGTACATATACTGAAATGTGTAGGAAAACACAAACACCTTGACATCACTTATTTATATATTTATACCCGTTTCTTCTGCAATTTCTATGCAGTCCTAAATAACTGTGAAAAACTGACGCCTCTGACTGGATGTGCTTTTATCGAGATTGAGAGAGACCCTCCTCAAAATAAAATCAAATGGTTCCCACAATTAGTCAAAGCGGATAGGCCAACAGTACAAGTGCCGGCGCTTTGACATGAAACTCACGCAGGCAACCTGCAGAAGTTCGTCAACGTCTTTAACTTGCCCAACATATTCAGTTCCATTCCACTGAACAAGATGGATGGTTCCAACCACTGGAGCTTGAGTGTGTGTGCGGGGAACGATAGGCACAAAGTGATTTGGCACCCAGTGATCAGCAACCATGTCACTGCGGATTGAGAACCACATGATGAACAATTTCTGACCATCCTCACAACCCGGAGCGCGAAAATTGTGGCTGCAGTGAAGCCTGTACATCTCCCAACCAAGATCTGGAAAAACCGACTGGTTTGGACGCTTCAGCACAAAACTGGCTGCACAAAACTCCCACAATTCTGACAAGCTGCAGTTTGTAACCACTGACATCACTTCAGCATCAAACGATTGACGCTCTGAAGCATCAGGTGAAACTGAGGTCAGCACAGCCATTTGAATAACTTCAGCTGGTGACACAGCGTTATGAGGAGCGCACCAATTAGAACCATTCAGAAAACTGTCTGGATGCAGTGCCATACAAATAACAATGCGACACCTGAGCTCTTCATGGCACATTTCTGTGCCAAATATAAGAAGGCTCAGCGCTCTGAAAAAAACAGTTGCCATCTCCATTTACACTTTCATCTATCATGTACACTTTCAACACTTCATCTGCATGTTCTATTATCAAACATGACACTCTCCCTCTCAAGGCCTTTCATACGATTCCATGGGTGACTCTACGAGATGGAAAGTGTCAAAAATGGCGATCTGAGTGCGAAAGGCGTTCTAACAACACCACCATTGAACAGGTGATTGCACATCAGGTTTACAACATCGGCCGTGTTGCAAATATGACGATCGACGCAACACGCCTTGAAATGGGAGCATGTCAACAACTACAAACACGTGTGACCGCATTTTGTCTGAATCGGTTTTACATTCTACAAATTTAGCTGTTTTCTCCAAACACGACGTTCCAGAGAGTGTTCTAGACAAAGATGCTGCACCAAATATCACTGCTTTGATCGAACGTCATGTTTACCACACACGCATTGTGGTAATGTAATGACGTACAACTCGCTAAATCATTTTCAACGCACATGGCTGGCGACAACAAACTGCCCAATTCGTTTCAATCTGCACAGCTTGTATATCCTATTGGTACAAATACCATATCAATACTTTGTCTAGGTAACTGTTATGCAAAAACTATACAGAAAATATGTTGAACGTTGATTTTATGTCGAACGTCAGATAAAGGCGAATATTACAACATACCATTCTCGAGTTCCGTCGGTTTGAAGCTTGCCGCAATCATCGATCAAGCATAGCGCGTATGCATCACGTGATACGAAGAAACGATGGGTAAATTTTCAAAAATTAAATCGGCAGCAGTTGAGGAAGAAAAGACAACTATGTCGAACGTCGATTATTACAACAAAAACCGGTAGAAGTAAACTCGCCTTTCAAAAAAGGCTGTTTGTGTTTTTATCTTGAAACATGCGAAGTGGGTGCTTTATGCATGTACAGGAGAGGAAGTGATGGTCATAATTCGTCTGTTATGAGGTTCACATTGTGCGAAGTTCAGGGAAGAGATATTCTGTCGCAAAATTACAACACGCCTGACGTTCAACATGCCGTTTTTTATTAGGCAATAGCGCAATATTTCGCACATGAAAATATCTGTTCTTCACTGGTAAATTTTTATACATGTCTTGCCTCACAGAATTGATTATATGAAACAAGTAGGTCGACCTTTTATTTGCACACCATCACATCGCTCACACGAGGTTGATCGGTGTTGCTTTCTGGCAAGGGAAATTTTCAGCCTTGGCCAACATTTTAATCATACAGTCACTACACCTCTCAAAATGTGTCTCCTATGTTATTTCTAGTGTATATTCAGGCATTTTACCATGATCCTAACTACTAAAAACAGATGAATCAGGACTCGAAGTGCTTTTATTATGCATACAGTTTGGGCAACCATCTTAGTAACACCTTTTGGCAATGGGTCATATATGATTTGGGGAAAATAGTGTAAAGCGTAATGTCAACAACTTGAGCATATTAAATTACGCTCAAACTATGTAAGAGTTCTGAACAGTTAACACTGTTGGTCACTACAACTAACCTTTTTACTCAGCACAGCTGATTTTGCAATGAGTATCAAGTATAACAATCCCATTGTCATCTAGGCTTTCCTGAGGAAATTTGTGTATAAGTGTAGAGTGGTGCGATAGAAACTATCTTGAATTACATGCTGGCAAAACAAAAGAGATGGTCATAGATTTCAGGAATAACAAACAGCATCCCGGTCCTGTTGTTATCAAGGGAACAGAAGTTGAGCGTGTAGAGTCCTACAAGTATTTAGGTGTTCTTTTTGACAACGCGCTCAACTGGAAACAAAACACAGATGCTATTGTGAAAAAAGCGCATACCCGTCTTTACTGTTTGAGAAAGCTCAGATCATTTCATGTAAGCACTCAGCTTTTACAGATGTTTTACTGCTCCAGTATTGTTAGCATTTTAACTTTTGGACTGACGTGCTGGGGGAGAAATTTATGTAAAAGAGAGGCGCTTTACCCAATTGAATATCGGCTCAAAGCGCCGCCGCGAACTGAACCCAACAAGCACGCTCACGTGAATCACGCGCATTCACTCACACACTGTACATAAACACAGAACATTCACGTGGTGCTAAGGGCAAGCTCAAGCAAGCTACTGAAGTTTTGGAAATTCAAATCGTTTTATGCTTGAAATTTGATAAGGTGGGCTGCAATTGATACCAAAGTCGTGGGGGAGGAAGAACCAGAGTACCCGGAGAAAGAACCCCCGGCGGTCCGCCCGAATTAATGATGACACATACTAGAGGAGAAAAGTCCAACGCCGGAACCCGGTATCGAACCTCGCACCTTTTGCATTGGTGGCAGGCGCATTAACCACTGCGCCACGGACCGCCTTAACAAAGTAATCCGGAAAGGGGGTGGGGTGATTGTTAGGGCACAGGATAATTTGGACACACTGTACAACAGACGGATTACGAACAAATTGGCTGACATTCTTGATGACAAAACACATCCACTTAGATATGAATTTGACAGCAGACGTATCGAACAAAGTGGCAGACTCCGAGTACCCAAAAGTCGTACATCACGTTATGCCAACTCTTTTGTCCCTCAGGCTGTTATCCTTTTCAACAGTAATATCAGTAGATAGTGTCGGTCAACATTCTTCCGTTCCTTAGTATTAGCCCTCTCAGTATTATTATTATTTTTTTAATATATATAAATGCCAAGTGTGTTACAAAGGTAACAATACGTCTGTTACAGTTCATTTCTTTAATTGAGAGTTATAGGTTATTTAATTATTTTTATGAGTGAATGATGATGCCATGATGGGCAGACAGTGAATTTCCCCATGAGGGATTAATAAAGTGTTATTGTATTGTATGAATATTACCGGTAGATGATGTCAGTCATCGCTCATTTTCAAGTGATCCTACTGTAACCGGGTTACAAGAAATGATTTTAGTGATAGGCCACAGAGGCGTGTGACGGAGGAGTCAACAAAGAGGTCGCTATGACATTTGTTTATTGTACCAAGTACTAAAGCAGTGCCTAAAAACAAAACAAAATGAAAACATTAATTTTACAGTTCACAAAATCAATTACATATGAGACAGTCTCAAAAGGTGACAACAGAAATGGGACATGAAGGTGCTAAAGTCAAATTTGAAATGCACTTATGTAATCTGTGTGTTTGAACACTTTAATATATCTATTATATGGAAAAGCAGGTGAAAAGACAGTGCAGTGTATAGTTTTAAAGATATTTGATGATTATGCTCGCCAAGTGGAATGTGTCACGCGTGACAGCAGACAAAGTCTTGAGGTAGAAACACTCATATAAAAGGTAGAACTGGACTTGGAGAGTTGGTATTTGATAGAAGAACACACTAATATGGTGAAATGAATCAATTCAAACTCATTTTAAAGTGTCTATCAGTGTAAAAAGCAATTATCACTTTGTCCGTTGTCACGTCCGACACAAAACATAATTAATAAATTAAGTAATGAGATAACAGAACCAACACAAATGTCCAAAACAATCTAGATTTTATTCAGTGGAACTCCTCCATAAGAATTGACTGCAACACTGATCAACATCAAACAAGCATTTTCTCCAAACAAAATAGTGTGTTGATCGTGACAAACCCCATGATGGACAAAGTCTCGAAACTGAAACGAAGAAAATCACTTTATCATCAGGACACATTTTGAAGACAAGCATCACAAACGTTGAGATACTAGACTAGGTCAATATTACACTCAGAAATGAACTGGTGCATTCGTAAAAAATAACCCATAAATGGAAAATGTGTGTTGATTGTGCGTTCAGTATGGACAAAAACAGGATGTATGTAGCTGATAATCCGTGTCAAAAAAATGTATTTGGGATTAAGTTGAATGGTTGTACATAGCTTAACATCCCGACAGCAACAAGACTTTCTCAGGATGTGGATTAAATTGGAGATGTGGTTAAAATTACTGGCAACAAATACAGAAGGGAGAAAATGGTCTAAAAAATTGTTTAAAACTCAACTGGATTTCATGTTTTTGGATAAATAAATGTGTTAGAGAACAAAGTGTAGTTTTATTGGTATAAAATGAAGAACATGGTATTTGCAAAGAAAATTCTCCGCAAAGTCTAACACCACCAGTGCAAGCAGGGGACAGTTGCTGATAGCTGCCTTGCAAGTTTTGAATCAATTGGTTGTGCCGACACCAGAAAACAAACGCTTGGAAAACAACTCCAGTTCTTTCATCAAAAGACTGATCAGCTGATCTACAGTGCCCTCTTTGTTGACAAAGTCAAGTAGATTTTCCCTTTTGTACCATCTCCCATGCTGTCCATTTCACCGTCTCTGGTCCTACTGTCAGGTTGGCATACAAATGGCTTTGCACATTTTGCACACCACATGCGTCACACACAATTGATTTATGCAGTCCAGCGTTGGGGGTGAACACAGGCTGGCTTCTGAAAGGTTTTCGCGTCGATCAATCTGGGCTTCCAGGTGTTTATTTAGAACGCCCAGCTTCTTGTCGACACTTGTGCAGATTTCACATAGACACTGTCGGTGAGATTGATTGCCAGCGGCGAGGATATGGGGCGGTATCTGCCTGTAAAAGGTCGTGCATGAAACCTTCAGCTCGGGATGTGTTAGACAAAAGTCTTTGTGAAGCCTTTTCACTTGTTTGGAAAGAATTTGTTTCTGTTTCATGGTTCTTTTGTCCACTGACCTTTTTCTAGGCAGATCTACAGCCACATCTTCGAGGTAACTATGAACAGCAGCTGCTGCTGCAGACATATTTTTTGCGTATTTTCCCGTTGACCATCCTGTTTCTTGTACATGTGTACCGTATCAAGCAGCAGTTTCCTGGCAGCCAGGCACTTCTTGCTAGGTTTATGCTTGCGTTTGTCCAGTTCTGACAGAAACCTCTCTTTTACCAGTTTTGCAGAAGGTGACTCTAGAACGTCACTAATGGCTTTACGCTTGCGGGGCAATTTCTTGGCAAAGCATGTGATGACAGAAAAAATGTGCCCAAACAAACTCGGCATCTTGCAGACAGCCTTCTTAGCCCTGTTTATGGCTTTCTTGTCCCCAGCTTCACCACACGAAGTCGGAGTCTGTTGAAGGTCACTAGTGGGTGCTGGCTTGTCTGCAGATGGTGGAGCTAGTGGTTGAGCTGAAACAAATGAGATCCAATGCTAAGTCAAACAGTACAAACAATACACACAGTTACAACACTCATACTTGCCGACTTTGGTTAGGATGGCAACTTGTGATTTAAAATCACAGCACGATATTGGTAAGATAGTAGACTTCAATAACAATTTAATAAAAAGCAAAGGGAAAGATCCCCACACCGTGTGTGCTGGAGCTCAGAAAAAAATTAACATGAGATCTTACCAAGTTCCACAACAGTTGATCTGCTCTTGTTCTTGCGACACCATGCAAGGGCCTTCCCACGGTGCCGTTGTTTTTGCTGGGAATTCCATAGCTCCCGTTCTTTTCTCTTCTGCGCTGCCCACAGCATTCGTTGTGCAGCCACTGCAGCATCCTCAAAGTGTTGTTTTGCGCGGGTGGTCCTTTTCTCTGCTAGTGGCCGACTGCCCTCTGCCCAGCCTTAATCCTTTCTCTGTAAAACAGTAATGAAAATACATTTTGCAGTGTGCGTTGGAACTGGTCCAGAAGATTGGATCAGCTTACTTCAATACAAAAATTTACACAGGATACTAATGGTTGTTGCTTTTTTAAAAACAAAACGCAGTGTAGTTTTTTACATCGCAAGTAAAACAAAACAAACCTGCGCTGTTTTTGACGCAGTCTGTCTTGTTCTCGGCGCCGCTGCAACTCCTAGTCAGTTTTGGGTCGTTGACGGTTTCTGTGATTTCTGTCCAAATCCTTCAGCATACCTCGCTTGATCAGATTTCAGCGAGTCTCTGTAAGCTCTGCATCTTTCAGCATTGCTTTTATTCAGGGAGTTTTGTTGCAAGAGGAGGCCTCAGGAGGACCACAGACCTACAACTTAGTACAAGTACAAAATGAAAAATAAAATATTACAACAGTCTAAAAAGAATGCCTCAAACTTATATCATAGCAACCTAGTTAGTAGTATTTCTGTCAGTTGTGGAAAAAAGCTTACTAACACAGTAACAACATATCAAATTCATGCTCAGGTTTTAGTACAATGCTACTTTCATTTTATAAACTAGGAGTTTGTTTATCAGCCTCACTTAGTCCTTATGGAATATGTCACAATCGACTAGGTATCACTCAGAACTTAGGCAAAAATAACAACAAATAAAATATTGCTCATGTTTCTGGGATGAGGTATTCAAACTAAAATAAAATGTGTAATAGTAGTCACAGTCAGCACTATCAAAAGGAGAAATGGGAACGCATGAGTCGTCCGTGACAAAGACAAAGGACGGAAAAACTATGAGCACTTTATCTTTCGAGCCGAAGGTCACGGTCGACAGCACAAAGGGTGGGTGTGAAAGCAACCACAACATTTTAAGCCATTCTTACAAACGCAATTTGCAAAAGCAATCAAAAGAAGTACGCCTAAGCGCAAAGTATCAAGTAACATGTTTTATCTGGACCACAAATAAAATTCATGTGTCGTCCGTGACAAAGACTCAAAACTTGTTTTGGTCCTCGTATGAGGAAATGGGCAACCATGTGCGAACAAGAATAAAGTGGGCGCTTTGTAATATGTAAAAGAATCGTATTTTGCAAGTGAATGGCGATAATACTAGTACATTTATTAGCATTTCATAACTATGCTGTGAAACTGACAAAATTCAATGTCGATTGTGACTCTTGAGTCGACCGTGACATCATAAACAGTACAGACAAAATTCTAAAACCAACCTTCTCTCCTGGGTGTCGCCATCTTGCTCAGAAACAATCACGTCACGTTCTCGCGAGATCTTCCAATTTGCATATTAGTCAACTCGGAAGCTCGAGTACGCTGCCTCGCGGGAGGTAGCCTCAAATGATCGATCGTGACAAATCGACAAAAATCGGCGTGGTTCATTTCAAAACGCTGTAACTGCTACAGGATTAAAGTCTAACCTCGCACAGCCCGAATTTCTGAATACAGCGATGGTGTGCGATTGCCTGGTGATATTTGTTAATAATCATTTCTTTGGCTTTTTTTTTCACAAGCTCGTCTTATTCAGGCTGCTCTCCGACAAAGCGTGTCCAGATCGACCACGTAATTTTGAGAAGACGATTTTTCTTTGAATTTGTGAAAATGTACGCAATTTTACTTGAGACACAAGTAATTTAGGTATACAACAACAAATTAACACCACAAACCACGGACTTACTGCATTATTACAGATCACAGAAGTACTCGTCCGTACCGCACACACCAGAGTCCCTTTTTCAAACATGATAAAAAGCCCCCAAAACTATATTTTTATTTCATACCTTGTAAACGGTCACCAGTGTAGATTTGGTTTTATCTTATGTATCTCTTCAATCATTTCTCTTGACACTGGTACAACCATAAATTGATAACTTTATTTCTGATAAATGTTTTTAGCAAATAAAGAGGATGGGGGTAGTGACCAACCACCTTTTGAGACAGTCTCATATACAGAATAAACCAAACTTAAGCAGAAATACTCACCCCTATCAGACAAAGTGGCTAAACAAATCTTCACAATGTGCTAACATTACATCAGCTGCATCTCAACACACACATTAATCCGAAATCAAGAAATAAACATTTCTTGCATGAGGTCATTCGCATAATTATGCCAATGTCCCACAATCAGCATTGACCTTATCGCTGATCATTACTGATGCAAACAAAGAAGCAAGCATTCATAACCACATGCAGACAAACAGAGGGCACAAATCATGACAAATATCAACATTGTAACACGAACATCAGATCCAAACACAGTTTTACTACACACAAGACATGTACCTCAACTGAACACCAACACATACATTGTAACGGGAAAACAAAACACGTATCTGGTACGTCAGCACATCGCTACAAAACATGACATCCGAAACCAAATTACAAACATGAGATGAAGCAGCTTCGCCAGGAATCCACAGTACAACAACCAACATAACAAGATACTCGCATAACCAGTACTCAGACAAAGAAACAGTCACAAACATACACAACAGATGCACAGCAGCATGGATCATCAGCATCACACAATGGAGGGGGGCGGGGGGGGGGGTGGGGGGGGGTGGGGGGGGGGGGTGTAGACAACAAAACAATATGCACAAAACAAAGAACACATCAATCAAAATGCAAACCATAAACTAGGAATCAGAGCAATGATTTTGCATAATAAAATCTGACCTAACTATATCCGCCAAACTACAGGCTTCAGCCAAGTGCATCAAACTCAATAGCCATAAGCCAACATGGCAGACACAAAGGAGCCATCAACATGAAAACGATCTCTCCATGCAACCATTAGCAAAGTACATCATCAACAGAGCTTTCAATCCCATGCACAGCTCATCACACATGAGATAAAACCACCACAACAAAATGCATAAAATAAACCTAATGACACGTGTACTTACAGAGGCAAAACTCAGCACAGGGGTCCTTCACATATTCAGTCTTGCAATCGGGATGCAGTTCAAAATTCACGCACAAAATGAAGGTTCACATGGCACAAGTGGTCTGTGCCTGGCTCAGAGGTGAATGAAGCTAAGCTGCGTGCGAGGCTTTATATAGGGCGTGCGCAGGCCGCAAAGCAAGCATCACTCGACCGCTTTCAGAACTCTGTACTTTTATAGCGGGAAAGCTAAAATTTGTGTTAGTTTACACTAGGTTTTCTGACCATAGCTCTAATACTACTGGACCTAGAAACTTGCGGTTTGTTACTAACGAAAAAGCCGCGAATATAGTTTCACTAGTATCAAACATTGATTCGATTAAAGACGGTTAAAATTAATTATGAATTTTTAAAGGACTTTTCTCCATGGTCCTGGTTGATGTAAAAGGTGCAAAATCCCAAAATAATGTTTAACCCAAAATCGATTGGACTAGAAATAAATTACAAAATGAAAGAGACTATCATGCTGAATCTTATGGATCTTGGTTTAAAACAATCGGTGCCGGCATTGAAGAGATATTCGACTTAGAATGCCATGTAACAAACACAAGCTAATTATCACCATTGTAGGCACTGACGCTAGAACAAAGTTACGAGGCGGCCGATGCGGTTGCGTCCCCTGAACAGACGCTGAATACCTAGTAGTCTAGAAGTAAGCCGGAGGGGTCAGACCAACGCAGGCATCGCTGAAAGCAATACCTTGCGAGACCTTACATTGAAGGAAAACCACTGAATATAATACACACCACTTTTGCAATCACATAAAAGTCATGATGCAAAAAAACAAAGTTACATCAGATGGGTTATGAGAGCTGGGTGTACTCGGTCACACTACAACATTTCTGATCCTAGAAATAATGTCGTTTGGATAAGCTTTTGAATGCAGTATGACAGAAATGTGACCAACAGAAATGATTTTAATAACTAAAGCCCTTTTCCCCATTAGGCCGTGAGCCTATTCCCAGCAAAAGAGAACAAGATCTGCCATTGGATGAAGTAAGCAGCTGAAAAGATTAAACCAAACACTGATGTGCCATTCGTGCTAGCTGATGACACAAGCAGGTTCTTGAGACTAGGTGACAATCATAATGGTCAACAAGAAAGTCAAAGCCATTATAGCTCATGTGTATGACTGATTTACACGTGTGAACTTTGTGACAAGGGCTGGCTTCTGCAACAGCAAAATCCATGTTTTCTGAAAAATGTAAGCATTTTTCACACATCTGTCAACCCCCCCGCCCCGTGACCCTTGATCTTTGTGATGAATTAGTATGCATAGGAAGGTCTTATCATCGGCTATCTTTGTACCAAATTTGGCTGAACAATTTGCAAAAAGGTTGGCAATACCTACAATTTTATCAAAACTCGGCATTTTACACACATTTGCCAGCTCGTGACCCTTGACCTTTATAAGGGGTCATCCAAATTAGTATGCATAGATAGGTCTTACCATCAGGTATCTCTGTACCAAATTTGGGTTTGAAGTTGTGAACAGTATTTGAGAAAAAACATCTTTTGTCAAAATATGGCTATTTTTTACCTATTTCCCGAGCTCTCATGGGATAAATAAAGTTGTTTTGAATTTGAATCTCTGTAGCAAGTTTGGGTTTAAAGTTGTGAATAGTATTTGAGAAAAAAACATCTTTTTTCAAAATATGGCTATTTCGGACCTATTTCCTGAGCCCTTCGTGACCCTTGACCTTTCCGAGAAGTAATCCAAATTAGTATGCATAGATAGGTCTTACCATCAGGTATCTCTGTACCAAATGTGGGTTTGTGGGTTTGAACTTGTGAACAGTATTTGAGAAAAAAACATCTTTTGTCAAACTATGGCCGTTTTTCACCTATTTCCTGAGCTCTTGTGACCCTTGACCTTTCCGAGGGATCAACCAATTTAGTATGCATACAAAGGTCTTACCATCAGGTATCTTTGTACCAAGTTTGGGTTTGAAGTTGTGAATAGTATTTGAGAAAAAATAAATTATGTCAAAATATAGCTATTTTGGACATATTTCCTGAACCCGTGACCTTGACCTTTGTGAGAGGTCACTCAAACTGGTATGTTTAGAAAGGTCTTGCCACAAAGTATCCTTGAGCCTAGTTTGAAGAATCTGGCTTGAATACTCTCCAAGAAAATGCCAACGTTAAAGTTTACCACGGAAGACGGATGGACGACCACTGGCACAAAAACATACTCACTTTTGCTTCGCACGTGAGCCAACAAAAAAAAAATCTTTAACCCTTTGTGCATGCAGCCACCAATGTAAACAATACCAGTATTAAACCGCAAACCTACATACCTGTATGCTTGAGCGAGAGCCCACACAGCAACAGCGCAGTAAATGCTGTCACGGACATGGGCAGTTTGACTGCGGTTCTTCTTAGAGCCAATAGAAGGAAACAGACCTAAAGTGCAACTCTGGTATTGAAGGATCTGCCGCTTGACTGAAACAAACAAGATGAGGATTTCATCCCAAAGTCAACCATATTGTTTGGAGCTCAGGTGCGTTCATCTTTTAGGAACATTCAAGTTCAGAGTTGTTTATATTTTTAGGCTTATTATGCTGATTCATTTCCCTCTTCTCTAAGCCAACCTCTGATCAAGAGAGACCACGTTAGGCCTCTACTGAAGCAGCTGCACTGGCTGCCCGTAAAATTCCGCTGCCAGTACAAAATTGCAATTTTCGCCTATCGGCATTTTGACGAATCTCTCCCACCGTACCTTTCTGCCAAGCTGTCTGTTTATCAGCCATCACGCACCCTCCGTTCCTCTAGTGTAAAACTTTTTAAAATCCCGAAGCTTAACATGAAAACTGTCGGTGAGCGTTCTTTCACCTTTTTAGCCCCAAGTGTGTGGAACTCCCTGCCAACTGAAATGCGGAATCTGCCCACATTGTCACAGTTCAAAGCTCACTTAAAGACTTTTCTTTTCTGTCAGGCATTTAACACTTAGCTCATCTTTAGCTAACTGTCGACTGCCTTTTATTCTGATCCTAGAGGAAGTGAATGTAAGGTGTTAGAAAGAGATGGGGTGGTTTAAAGTAGTGTATAATCGTGCGTGTGTCTGAGAGAGAGGGTGTGCTGTCGTCCATACGCAGCGAGTCCAGTGTTTTCCTGGAGAACAGCGCTATACAAGAACTATGTATTATTATTATAAGTATTATTGTGGGGCTAGGGAGAACATTTCTGAAATCTGCACATTACCTGTCATTTTTTCCCCATGGTCCCCCCATACTCAAGGCAACGGGAGGCTACTTAGCACCCGTTATCAAGGCAACAGGTGATAAGTTGCCTCAAGCTATAAAAAGTTTTTGTGACAACATACTCGTTGAGCAAAACGTTTCTCCTCAAATGTGGTTTGGATGATCAAGTTTCTCAGTACAAACACACACTAACTTTCACTCCACGCTACGCACAAAAATGCAGATATAAATAAACAATTCAGGGGTTACACAATAAAAACAACTGTATACAGGTGTCACATAATACCAATGGAATCAATTTCATGTAAAAAAGTAACTATAAAATGTGGGAAGTTAGATAACATCAACAACAGAAAATATGAAGCACAGACTAAGCCACGGTAGGTGAATCAAAACAGCGCAACCACAAAAAGCCAAATAAATAACAACTGAAACAACAAAATAATGATATGCACGTGATGTGTAAGACTTGTTGTTTTCATTTCTGTGTCATACGACCAATCCCTTTAACAAAATCCATACCATGTGACCTCACTACAAAAACCCTTGTAGCGACTAATGGCGGACTTCTTGTAGCCCTCTTTGGATGCCAGTTTTGTTCTATAAATGATCACCAAAATGTTCTAAAGTAAAAAGTTATTTAGTGTTGTTCGAAACAAGAGGCACACTACTGAAGTTGTTTGCAGCACACATTTGCAGCAATGCGACTGTTTTACTGAAGAATTTTAAAATCTTTTGAGGCAAACACAAATAGTCTTCCACTGCATTATTCTAACAATTTGTAGACAATGCTGCCGGTCATGCAGATGGCAACGTCATGAAAGATCTTATATTACATCATAAGTCTATTATGCATACATGTATATTCTTTTGACGTCAGTCATGTCCAAGTGTGATCTAGGTCAGAAGATTTCAGCTTGATTTCTTTTATGAAAAAATAGTGGAGGAATGAAAACGAGTATGTTATTGGTAGCAGGCCTACAAGGAACCATGTAGCAAACACCTGCTACCAATAATTTATGTTGTTGTTTTCAAACCAACATCACACAACCAATCTCATTAGCACAAACCATACCATGTGACCTCACTACACAGCCCTGAGCGATTTTTTTTTGGGGGGGACAAGTAAAAAAAAAATCCACTTGCCAAATGTGAGTGCGCTTTCCGATCCGTACTTTTTCAGTCCTCAATCCGAAAGTACACAGTTTGGCTAATAAAACTTGGAAGTCACTAGGCAAAGGCTGGTGGGCAAAATTTTAGACTTTCAGGGCAGCTACAAAAACCCGGATGGCCCACTACATAGACTCACTTTTGCTATGGCACATGAGCCAAAAAGTAATTGAAAATGTCACTAATATTATTATGCTGCATGATATCAAAAACAATCCTGAGGGGAAAATCTGTCCCTTGAGTTTGACAAAAGATGGCACTTCGTTTGGAGTACCACAAGTGCACCCTGACTTTTCCAGTCTTGTGAGTACCTCTGCAGAGTTTGAGAATGCCTTTATCCATACTGTGAGGTAAGTGGCAACTAACTTCATTCCTATCTTCTTGAATATATATTTATTTCTATCGGCAACATTTCAAAGAAACTGAGACATGTAAGAGGTGACTTTCGTTTGTTTCAGTGAGCTCAGCTGGCTGAAAGTTGGAACTTTTCGGTTAGGGCTGATACTTTGATAGACAACAGCAAGCTAGTATGTTCTCGCTAATGGAGAACAGACAAGATTATGAAGGCTTTTATTCAATAACATACATGCCCAGTCAAAGAGTGCCCACTGTATTTGACACAGATACTGAGATAGTGTAACTCAACCCAATCAGCAGCAAGCATCTCACTTTTTTCAACATAAGAGTTGAAAGAAAACATGCAAGGAGCGACAGCGGAAGTGAATTTATGGGAGGTGCTAGAGAGTCTTCCTCCCTACGAATACCTTAAAGGCCCACTACCACCGTAACTGTTCAGAGATACACTTCTGTAACAGACGGTTTTGAAACGCTACACACAGGTCTTGTCATGGTTCATTTAGACACAGGACAATCCAGTTCAGCACACGTCATGTTTATATCAAGTAACCTGACAATGACTCAACTCTTTTCTACAAATACAACGCTATCAGCACAAGAAACAGCTAAAAATAGATTGACACCTAATGGCTGTGCAGAATAAATAAGTGCGATCATGTGTGTGTTTTTGTTGCATGTCCAAACTGCCATACTGAGAACCAGAAGCTCATTAGTGTGTTAACAAGACATAACAAACACAAATAGTGCTTAAAATTGTATTCAGTTTTACGCATAATGGGACTTTATGAGAATGTGCACAGGTATAAACTGACCACCTTAATCAGTTGCAGTTAATCCTGGTATAGGCGGACAATTTCTGAGCTGAAATATGACCAGAAGCTGTGAAGTTACCGTGTTCGTTTTTTTGCTGCAGGCATGTCTTTGAAGGATCTCATTAAATGAAATATGTGTACATCGACATGCGAGTTGTAAAAGGGTAGACGTTTTAGATGATGCAAGACAACATTATTGAGAACACACAGGAAAACAAGAGCGGATCGTTTTATGGACTACTATGCAGTAACCCCTTTACCTTAACTGTCTTTTGATTCCTCAGGAATTTTATTTCATCCCTGCCATAACAAAAACCACTATTCCCCCCCCCCCCCCCCCCCCCCCACTCCTCTCCAGACCCCACGTTCCCCCCTCCCCCCCCCCCCCCTGCTATAACTGTAACACATTTTATGTCGAGCTTGTGTGCACTTTTCTTCACCAGTTCTTAAAGCTAAATGAGGGCCATAAGCTTCAGGTAAATGAAGAAATGTCAACAATAGCATTCTCTAGTAACAGGAAATATCAGCACCGACAGTGTGTGTGTGTGTATAGTGAGGACAAAATAGGCCGTGAGGCCTTTGCAAATGTCCTTTCTTTTTTTAATTACTTTATCATTATCAGCTAACTGTTGACTGATTGCCACCTATTCTGATCCCAGAGGAAGTGAATGTAAGGTGTGGGGAAGGGATGGGGTGGTTTAAAGTAGTGTATAAGTGTGCGTGTGTGTCTGAGAGAGAAAGGGTGTGCTGTTATGCATGCGCAGTGAGTCCAGTGTTTTCCTGGAGAACAGCGCTATACAAGAACTATGTATTATTATTATTATGGGTCTGTTATGCATGCAAATTTTTCCTACAAATCATTCATCATAGCAATAGAAAATCTCTTTAAATTTTGGTAATTCATACAGCTGGTTTTTAAAAGAATTTATTTTAGGTGCTTTTTTTAAATGAAACTGGCAGTTCATTCCAAACAATGGCAACTCTGTTAGAAAAACAAAACTTCTGCAGGTTAGTGTTGCAATGCCGTACAAAGATTTTCCCTTCAGAGTTTCAGGTTCTGTCACTAAACAGTGTTGCAAAAAAGTCGTTCCAATTTAGGTCGTCGATGCCATTATAAATTTTAAAAACTTGGATTGTCTCCATGTATTCTACGTCCACGTAAAGATTGTAGTCCAAAATGTTTGAGTCTATCTAACTTAAGTCATATTTCTACATTCTTTAACCAGCTTTGTTGCTCGTCTATGTACCCTTTTGAGTGCAACTGATCATCTCTTTAAACCTGGGAACCATACAGTGTTTGCATCTAAATGTGGTCTAACTAATGCTTTATAATACAGTTTACTGAAAGTGTCCTTATCCAAATAATTAAAGGCTCTCTTAACTACTCCTATCATTTTGTTGGCCTTATTGATACAGTTCTGAATATGGGGGTCAAAAGATAGAACTTTATCAAAAACAACACCCAAGTCTCATTTCCCCTCACAAGATAACACCTTTTTAATGTCGCTGTTCACTTTCATCAAGTAATCATGTTCAGGATTATTCCTTCCAGCATGCAAGACCTTACATTTCTCTACTTTAAAATGCAAATCCCATGTGTCAGACCACTCTTGCAAGTGATCCAATTCATACTGCAACACATCTTTATTGCTCGATTCATTATAGATTTTAGTATCGTCTGCGAATATTTTGCACATGCTATTAACACAGTCTGGTAGGTCATTTATAAATATGGTAAATAATATAGGTCCTAGGACGTTTCCTTGAAGTATACCGCTCAGCACCTTTATTTTGTCCGATATTGCATTTCCAACATATAATTTTTCATAAAGCAGTAGGGACTACCCCCAGGCACCCCACCATCCGCTGGAAAATATATATATCCATTCCTTCCCCCCCCCCCCCCCCCCCCCCCCCCCCCCCCCCCCCCCCGAGGGGGGATGCTAGAAAATATTTCCAAACAGATACTGGACCTGCTGAGTAGATTTAAAGTTTTTGCTGCCTACGACTTTATGTAGTAGGTGTTCAGTGGAACTGGAAGGCTCAAAAGATCTAATAAGCGATGCAGTCACAAAAAGGGCAGCTGATGTCCTGATGACACAATGCAAGCTTACCAGCCTG
Source organism: Semisulcospira habei (assembly GCA_036245525.1). Lineage (NCBI taxonomy): Eukaryota > Metazoa > Mollusca > Gastropoda > Semisulcospiridae > Semisulcospira > Semisulcospira habei. The sequence continues at coordinate 123,490,779 of BTPG01000002.1, read as the reverse complement.
GAATTCCATGGCATTAGCACAGCATTCTCAGAATTGAATGAAAAATTACGTCCCTTGGAGCTAATCTAATTGAGTGCATTTTTTGGCTTTGGGCGACGCCTTTGTTATAAGTAAAAAATATATATTATTATATGGTCAAAACTTAAGGGCCACTTTTTATCGCAGACGCACCGACAACACCACACAAATAATGTAACAATACTTGGACTACCTGGAGTCAGTACTTTGCTAATTTATTCAGTAACAATTGCATTTAAGTTTTGAGTAAATCAAGCAATTGTAACAACAGCAGTACGTTAGAATGTTCACCCACCCCTCATTTGAAAAGTCACACAAGACTGGTCCAGTCAATAGGAGTGTACCCACCATTTGCAGCCAAGCATTCAATGCTGTGTTGACGCATGGAGTTCACAAGAGTTAGGAGCACATGTGGGATCGCTTCCCACTTTTGATGCAGGAACTGAGTCAGCTGGGGGACGCCTTGAGGTGGGGATGGTTGCTGACTACACGTTGCCCCAGCACGTCCCAGAGGTACTCGATGGGAGCCAGATCAGGTGAACGAGCTGGCCACTCTATCCTCATGATGCCCTGTTGCTCAGGGTACTCATCCACCACATAGGGTGCGATGAGGTCGAGTGTTGTCGTCCTGCAGAACAGCATTGTCGCCTATGGATTGGAGAGCTGGCTGGATGAGGGGCTGCACAATCTCGTCCCGATAGCGCAGTCCAGTTAGGGTGCCTCGGATGACGTGGAGGTGGGTCCTGCCTTTCTTGCTGAAGCCTGCCCAGACCATGACTGAGCCTCCTCCGTAGTGCGTAGCGATCCACCTCTTGGATGCATCCATCCATGAATCGCTCGCCCTGGCATCTCCAGACCTTCACCCTGCTGTCGTTGAAGGACACAGTGATCCGTGACTCATCAGTAAACAGAACCTGAGTCCACTGGAGTCTGTTCTACCTCACATGTTGACGACACCAGGCAACCCGGGCTCTGCGATGAGCTGGAGTGCAGGTATTCTCACTGCTGCTCTGCATGAAGCCAGGCCTATTTCGCGCAGACATCTGAAGACTGTGCTTCTGCTGATGTTAACGTTTGCAGCTTGCATCAGTTGACGTCACAGAGTGGTTGACGTGACAGTTCGGTCGCGCAGAGCGGCCACACAGAGGTATCTGTCCTCCCTTCTGCTGGTGCAGCGCGGGCGTCCTGAGCAGGGTCGTCGTTCTGCCTTTCCAGTTTCTTGGAACCGTGCCAGCAGCCTCTAGATCACTAAATGGCACACCCCAAGACGTCTCCCAACTTCTCGTCCGGAAATTCCATCCTGCAGCCATGCTAGCGCCCGGCCTTGATCTACTGGCGTTAGGCTTCATCGTGGTGGCATGGTTAGGAAAGTGACATTTATACCCCTACTGTACCGGTATTTGTAGCAAAACAGAAGTGCTCAGTGTTAACGACTGACCCCTTTAGCATGTGCATCACGACTTTACCAAGTTTTTCCACCTTCCTGCCTTTGGTACGCTTGCCAATATCACACAGCTTTTCACAAAAACTGACGAGGTTTCACATGCATTGACACGTTCGTGGAAATTGATGAATTGTTGTCTATTGTTCCCTGTACAGTGGACTGTCTAAGGTCAACTTTTAACCCATTTGGATCGAAAGAACATTGTATTTTGTTAGCGTACTTGCGACAATAAACAATGACACAAAAAACGTGGGGTGGCTCTTAAGTTTTGACCATTAGTATATACGAATAGAATCACTCTGTGTTTGTGTAATCTACATGTTTTTATGAATGATGAACTTACATCGAAGGTAAAATTCATTCAGCTTCTCTACGTTATGAACATGAGTCTGTGCATTGATTCCTATCATTTCTTGTTCTCCAATGCGCGAGTCTTTTCGCGTTGGTCTTTCAGTTGGTACTGGCTCCATACTCGGTCCTGAAAGCCGTCTCCGCAGTGGAATTGTGAGCATGTGAACAGCACTCCTCAGTTCGTTCTGGTTGTTGCGAAAGACAGGCTCGCAAGTTCTGCACCAAGTTAGTCGTAAACGGTAGTACACTTTACGGCTCAGACGGTCGGTTTCCCGCAATATTTGCGAAAATCAGTTTGCACACCCGTCCCCCCAACCTTCCCTTAATTCAGGCGTTGTTATCAGTTCAATCATGCTATACAACTACCGATGCTTGATGAATAAACATTTCGCGGTGTGTGTGCGTGTGTGTTGATTCATTCTAAGTCTCCTCAAAATGTATCTTGCGGTATTTCAATTCGTCCGCCTTTTTCCGCACGTATGACCACACGCATCCTGAGCTATTTCGCGCAGTTTTGTACACACCGCAGTGCTTGTCAACATGGCACCGGTTTCTAGCTTTCGAAATTGTGTTTTTCTTTTTCTTTCACTTTTATTATGTTCCCTTTGCCATTGTTCTCTTTCTGATGTCACATCGGATCTATTTGCTGGCTCCAAAAATGGGGTTGTCGCTGCTTTTGGTGATTTCAACGCGGACAAATTGACAGACATTTTTGTCTTGGCCGACAGTGGTAAGTGGAAGCATGGATTTAAAAGGTATTCGGGTTCCAAAAGTCACCTCCCTGTCCACCTCGCATGTTTTCTTTCTTCACTGATGTTGAAAAATGTGGGACGCTTGCTTCTGTTTGTATTGCGTTATACTCTTTTTCAGGATATGCATGTGAGCCTGTGACAAAACGTGCGCGTAACAACCGACATTTTTAGTCAAGAAAGCCGCACTACAACAATTAGGTCTTTTTGTGATTTCGCTATGAAGACATTGTTGTTGGAACACTTACATTTCTCACAGAGTTTTCATTTCACCAAAATGGAGTAATCTATAGATGATTTTCATGTGTATGTCCAGTGTGACAACAAACATTTTTCTCTACTGAACGACACGGAAAAGTTCTTCGGTCATTGTCTTTAGATGAGATAACAGAAATACAGATGACTGAAGAACTTTTTTTGTGTAAAATGTGGTAATCACATGAAGAACTGTGTTTTTGTGATTTAAATGGACTGAGTATGTAACACTGATTGTTACACTACAGAAAACGTAATTTCCAAAGGAATAAAATACTCTTCATACTTCCACCTGTGAGAACAGGTTATACAATTAATTATTTTGAAAGAGAATAATAATTAAAAAAGATCAACTGACAATGTGATCATATTTATCACCGTATGCCCACCGAAACAACCAACATTTTCAGAAAGGGCCAGATTTAATTATTCATTGCTGGAAATCATCTGTTTCTGCATACATTAATTAATTTCACATGCCAGATACATCAACACTAACCGGTGCCTAAAAGAAGCCTATTTTAAAGACATCTCTGTTGGTTGTTATTTTGGACATTTCTGTTGGTTGTTACTTTGGGTACAAACAACCTTTTCAAGTGTCACAGGTTCATGTTTGTTTAGTTTATTTGTTTTTAAATCTTAAAGGTACATGATACTAATGCAAAACAACTGAACACCGGGTCTTTCCTATGATTAACACAAACATGCCCTAAAAAGAATAACACAACCACAAACTTAATACCTGTGGTCCAGCTTATAGCAAATTAGACTTCCCACTTACAGTTCCAGCACATATGATTTGCAGTCCAGCTTGTTAATGTTACGTGGTGGTCATAGTCGTAGTATGATACAGTCACACCAGACTCGCTCATGCAGGGTTTTTGTAAAGAAACTTATTCAGCTGCAACTCATCACACGTGTCACAAGGTTGTAGACCATACTGGAGTAACAGTTCCAACAATATTTTATTGCAGTGATGCATCTCTGCACAATGCATCCACAAATGCATCAACACTGATACAGTGTCTCCTCTACGATGCTTCAACACTTTTGTACACACATTTCCTAACAGTAATGTCACGCTCTTTTATACTATTACAGATTTCCAGAACAGTCCAGCAAATTCACACAACACAACCTATCAGAAAAGAAAATGTGACCAAAACTTATTAATATTCATTAAAAAGAACACTTTAGAATTAACTACATCGTTCGACTAACATCTAGGCGCATTCGATACAATAGTTATGAAATGTAGCCAACAACTTTGACGTCATATCTGACTCTGAGGTCACTAGAAAATCGCGACCCTGCTCGAACTTCCAGTCTAATGTAGTTCAAACTTTACAACATTCTAGTGAAAATACACGTCGCAACAAAAATCGATCGCAAGTCTCCATGTAAAAGAAAATGAATCCTACTAAAATAACCAAATGAATATCAGATCTTCCCTATGATTAACACACACATGCTCTCAAAGAATAACACAACCACAAACGTAACATTACCCCCCTTTTTAGTTTTTAGAACAAAATTTCTTCTCAAGTCTCAAAATGTGGTTGTAGTTGTGTCAAACTTCACAGATCTAACAATAAGCACTAACAATCTCACATCAAAACTTAAATCTGGAATAATTCAATTGTCTCACAGTAATTTAACTGTTCTTTTCAGGTCTGCATCTGACATGTTTTTGTCCTGTAACGGAGAAATTTGTGCATGAAACCATGATTAAGATGTCACCTAAAACGTGTGACCTTGACCCTGTCCCCTCATCTCTTCTACTTGAATGATGCGGAGAGATTGTGCCAGCTGTCACAGAAATTGTAAACCAGTCTCTTAGTCTTAGAACAGGTGTTGTCCCAGCATGTTTCAAAACTGCCATTGTAAAATCTCTTTTAAAGAATCCCACTCGACCCAAATGATCTGAAAAATTACAGACCTGTATCTAACCTCACATTTCTTTCAAACTTACTAGAGAAAATAGTTTTGTCGCAGTTATTCGATCATATCAAAAGTAAAACACACTACCGAGATGATCAACCTATTCATTGAAGAATAAAAGCTACTTAAAGGGGCACGACCGACCTTTTTTAATGCTTCAGTTCGCAAAAAGCTTTTACTGGGCTTCAGTATACATACCCACTTAGACAATGACCACCCTATTGTCCCACCAAATGCTTTCTTTCGTCTGTTCAAAGCGAAAGAGGCCACCGGAATCGTGCGGCTGGACCCGGTCAAAAGATTGCTTCCGATAGACGATCAGGTAGCCGACGTCATAACTATTCTATACGACCTTAGGTCATCTGCATAATTATAACCAATCAGAGACAAGATGTCGGATGAACCAGCGAAGAAAAGAAGAAAGTATCAGTTGACTCTCACCGGCCGACAATGACAGACTCGTAATTGAAGAGAAGAAAGAGAGACAAGATACCCCTAAGTAGAATTGACATCGGACAAGGGAATATAGAGCTTGGCTTGACCGCCCATCCGGAATTTGTCACTTTCTTGCTATGTGAAACAGTAAGTAATCCGGTTACGATCTTTGTCGATCTTCCCCCCCACCCGGGTCTGCCCTGGGGGACTTGGGTGGGGTTAGGTATTTTTTAGTTCCCAGGGTCACCCTGGTCAGCCCACAGGGTGGGTTTTCTCTCTATTCTGGGCATGTGTTTCTGTCTACCCTTTGTCCATTCACCTGTATTTGCCTTTTAAAACTCTCCTACTGTCTGCACTGCCTGTAGCTCTTGATATTGGATGTGTGTTGCTAAATGGTCTTAGCTTTATTTAGGCCCATGTGTTAGTTTATTTAATGTATTTGACCGCTGGCGACATGCATTCAATGTTCTGTTTATTTTAATTTTTTTTTTTTTTTCACAAGCAGTGCAGGCACGTCCTGAGAAAGGCTTGTTGCTGTCGGGACGTTAAGCAATGTACAATCAATCAATCATTTGTCGATCTTCCTATCATAGTATTAGTAGTTTCACGAGCGCTAGAGACTGAGAATTCATGATCTTCAGTAGAAGTTTTATCTTACTGATTTTGCAAGATTTTAAACCTGTTTTATCATGAAGTTACAAGCTAGTTCATCAGATTTTATGCTGCAAGGATCAGACAACTACGGCCTGTGTGTCAAAATTGCGGCACCGGCTGCCGACATCGATGGTCGTGACACGATTTTGTCTGCCGGTGCGGGCTCTCATTCAATCGATTCACAGAGGTAGTGTTTCTGCTGCGATGGTGCATTTGTCGTTTCCAGAGATGCTTTCAGTTACGTAGACTTCGATGTGTGTGATGTGAAACTGCAATGCAGAAATTGGTATTTAAGTGGGTGAAATAACACTGTTCTGTTTCGTGACGCTGGCTCAGTCGCCGGCTTGGCGCGGAGACCCGAGTCGAAGAACTTGAAGCCACGCCCACAGCACGATTGCCCGTTACTGTAGCAGGTCAAGCGGAACCCGCATTGATTTTGACAGCATAGCGAATGAGTGGAAAATTTATTTTCATTCTCGTGGAAAATTATGTCAAAGGGATGCCGGAGAACATCAGTACATGTCTACACTGTACATGTCGACAACGATGACCGCCTCCGTCGTCTGCAGTATCGATTGATCGGGTTCCGGCTGCCTTGTGACGTAGGCTAGTTAAATATGCACAAATTCGAAACGAGGCCGATGCAGACGGAGACGATAATTTGCACAAAAAACAACACACCCATCAAACGATGAATTTCGACATTTGGCGCTGTATTTACATCATAAAGCTCTAAGTTAGTACACAAAGGACCCATACATAATACTGTCAGCAGTATCTGTTGCAGACAGTTTTCCGACTGTGTTGAGATGATTAAACCTGGGGAGAATCGCTTTAACTTGTCTCGGAAATTGTCTATTGATCATTTTGATGTGTGTGAATGGCATAAACAAGAACAGAAGTTGTCTTTTGTGCATGTGTGAAATCACTTGGCAGTGGGCAGATGTTCACATCTGCATGGGACATCTACACGAGTCTCCTGCTGCCTTGCAGGTTAGGTTTTGGATAACCAAAGGCTAGGGTGCTGACACGGTACCTGATTGGGTGTATAAACTTCCTTGATGAAGTCACCACCCAGGGCGAAAGAGTCCCATGAGGGTCTCATCGGCCACGTGTCCAGGACCAAGGCGAGCCACAAGTTATGTGGAGTTTCGGTTGTGGTTAACAGCCTGGAGAGGGATGGGCTCCGCCAGGTTATTTTGCCCAAGACACATGCAATGACAACCTTACCTCAATCCATACCAGATCAGTCGTTGCCCAGAACTAGGACCGCGCCTTCTGTCTTGCGCCAGGGCAGAGGTGTTAAGTGTGCTACTGGTGCACCACCAAAACTCCGTGCCAGAAACATCAGCATTGGCACCTGGAATGTCAGAACATTAACTTACTTACTTACGCCTGTCACCCCTAGCCGGGTATAGGCCGTCGACGAGAGACCTCCAGCAACTCCTGTCCTGTGCTTCTCCTTCGATTCTACTCCAGGTGGTTCCCAGTCTCTTGATGTCTGCTTGGAGGTCTCGACACCAGGAGTTTCTCGGCCTACCTCTTTTCCTCTTTCCCTGGGGGTTCCATGACAATGCCTGCCTAGTGATACTTGAAGCTGGCTTTCTCAGACTGACCGATCCATCCCCATCTTCTTCGCCCAATTTCATTCTCTGCTGTTATCTGCTCTGTTCTCTCCCAGAGTCTGACGTTGCTGATCTTCTCTGGCCAGTGGATTTTCAAAATTCTTCTAAGGCAACTGTTCATGAAGGTCTGTACTCTGTTGACTGTAGTTTTTGTCAATCTCCAAGTCTCTGCTCCATATAGGAGAACTGCTTTTACATTGGAGTTGAAAATCCGGACTTTGGTGTGTTGTGACAGCTCTCTGGAACTCCACACGTTTTTCAACTGGAGAAAGGCTGCTCTGGCTTTACCGATTCGTGCTCTGACATCTGCATCAGTGCCGCCTTTTTTGTCTATGATGCTCCCGAGATAGGTGAAGGACTCCACCTCCTCCAACGGGGTGCCAGCAAGCAAGACTGGTTCTTCCCTGGTTGCGTTCAGCCTCATTGTCTTTGTTTTCTGTTTGTGAATGGTGAGGCCCACTTGGGACGAGATGTCAGCAAGCCTCGTGGTCTTGTCCTGCATTTGTTGATGAGTGTGGGACAGTAATGCCAAGTCATCTGCAAAATCGAGGTCGTCAAGCTGTGTCCACTGTATTCCACTTCGTCTGTGCTCTGTGGTCATCTTCATGACCCAGTCTATGGCCAGTAGGAAGAGGAACGGAGACAGCAGACACCCCTGCCTGACACCAGTTCTGACCTGGAGCTCCCTGGTGAACTGCTCTTCGTGGATCACGCGACATGTCATGCCATCGTAGCTGCTCTTGATCAGGCGGACGAGCTTTGTGGGTACACCATATTGTCGTAGGAGTTTCCACCGAGTCTCTCGGTCCACACTGTCAAATGCTTTCTCATAATCCACAAAGCTGACATACAGCGGGGAGCTCCACTCCAGAGACTGTTCCACGATAATGCGGAGAGTGGCGATCTGGTCTGTACATGATCGGTTCTTCCTGAATCCTGCTTGCTGGTCTCTCAGCTGGGGGTCAACGGAGCTCTTCATTCTCTCCAGGATGATCCTGTTAAAGACCTTTCCTGGTACTGACAGCAAGGTGATTCCTCTGTAGTTGGAACACTTGCTGAGGTCGCCTTTCTTGGGGAGCTTGATTAGGTACCCCTCCTTCCAGTCAGCCGGCATCACCTCTTCTTCCCAGATCTTTCCAAACAGAGGGTACAGCATCTCCACTGTTGTCTCTAGGTCTGCTTTCAGAGACTCCGCTGGGATCCCATCTGGCCCTGCTGCTTTGCCGTTCTTCAAAAATGCCTCTGCTCTTCTGATCTCTTCCCGGCTGGGTCTGTCACAACTGATGGTTAGGTCGGTCTCTGCCGGCTGGATGTCTGGGGGTTCGGGTGGGCTAGGTCTGTTCAGTAACTCTTCAAAATACTCGGCCCATCTGTCGAGTTGGTCTGCTCTGTCTGCAATAGGCTTGCCTTCTTTGTCTTTTACTGGTCTTTCTGTATGGCCATACTTGCCCGACAATCTTCTGGTAATTCAGAACATTAAGAACGCCTGGAAAGGTAGAGGAACTGACACACGAAATGAACAGATACCACTAGACCATTTTCAGTCAAAGAGTAAATATACTTTCTGAGGTGATTTTAGAAAATAAATCGCCTAAACGAAAGGCTAGAGCTGCGTTCAAAACGTGGGACACCGTAGCTTCTGAAACGTACCAAATCATTTCACCACAAAAGCAAGAACAGCCGTTTTCCAGTAGTTAAGCACAAGCAAGGTATAAAACAAGTGAAACAATATGGGAACCAAAAACAATAAAATTATATAATAGTTGCATCTCCTAAATATTACACTTGTTAGTTACGACGTTTCAGATGTCACGGGACACCATGAATGAAAGAACACTTGTTTTGACTTGTTATTAGGTGTCATTTCCAGTTGTTCTGGTCTGGGGGACATGCAGTCATTGATAGCATAAGATACCTCATAAAATATAGATTATATACAGAAAAATATTGGCTTCTATATTTACCAGTGTTACTAGAGGTGTGAAAGTGTGGGTCTAAGGGTGTGGAGCAGAGGTAACAGGCTTGTGTATACAAGATGAATGTTTATTTGCAATGTACTTGTTCAGTTTTGTGTGTATTAATGAATGCTTTAGTTGAACTTTTTATAAAATAAGTGAACGTGTTAGAAAATTAAATGTACAATGAAACAAAACAAAAAACACACCAAAAAAACAACAAAAAAAAAAGATTTTGGGGGTGTCTGTAAATATGAACAGTCTCACACACACACACATGAAAATGATCCAATGAATACAGTTCATCATTTATTGTAAATATTGGAGAAATATAAAACCAGATAAGATTTTTTTTTTTTTTTAAAGGAAAAAAAAAAAGCACTCAACAATGCTTTGGCAGAAACACAGCTCATCAAAAATCATAACCCTCCACCCTCCATTCCCTCATACTGTTGCAAGGGATCAAGACCAACTTTAGCTATTATCATGTCCATGGACACGAGCTGCGCATCAGCAACTGCTGGGTACACAATGAATGTCTTCTTTGTCATGTGGGGATGTAAAAATCTGATGCAGCGCATGTCCTTGTCAATATATTCTGTGACCATTCCTGCACACATAAAGAACAGAAGTATCATTAAAAAAAAATGCCAAGTCAGGTCCCCAATCAAAACGATCATTTAAAGAAGGAAAGAAAAAGTTTGATCAAATATAAACAAAAAGTTTTTATGATTTAGTCTTTTCACAATCCTAAAAGTCTGCACATTCATGTTTCTGGTGCTGCATGGGACTTTACACAAAAATGCAATCGTGATGTCCCATGACACGTCCTAAACAAACTTCACCTAACTCAGAATTTTTTTAAGGTTTTAAGGCATTTAGAAAAAAATCACTACACGATTGATGAACACTATGCATAATAATAGTCCTTGCACACAAGATTAATTTTGGTGCTGTCAGATTTTTTTGAAAATGATGAAAATGTCCCACAATTTATTACCGATGTTCCACAAGACACAGAGAGTAAACGTAAGCACAGTCTATTTAAAAACTGTGATCTCCTATAAAAATACAAACATGCAAATAATAATGATTTAGATTGATGCATGGAACATAAAAGAATATAAAAATGCCAACCTGTAATGCATATGGTCCAAGATGATTGGTAACAGTTGGAGATTCAAACCGTATCAGGCGCACGCGTTTCAGGCGCATGGTGGTCGGAAGTCGGGATGCGTCACTGTTTTCTGCGTACCAGGGCTAAAATGTCTATGGATTTTCTGTGTAAACGTCATCAGTTTGTGTGGAATTTCCTGGGGAATTCCCACAACAAAAACAAACCGGTCGGAAAGCGAGTTTTGAACGAGTTTCTGCGATTGTTTGGGGTTGTATTTCAGACGTGACATTTGGGACACCGCGATATAAAAAAATTCTCAGCATCCAAATCCTTCGAATATTTGTAACCTAGTATGGTACAAAATGGAGACCTCCAAGCAGACATCAAGAGACTGGGAACCACCTGGAGTAGAATCGAAGGAGAAGCACAGGACAGGAGTTGCTGGAGGTCTCTCGTTGACGGCCTATACCCGGGTAGGGGTGACAGGCGTAAGTAAGTAAGTAAGCATGGTACAAAATGAAGTATTTTGGGTATAGTTTGTTGATGCACATAGTGGACAAGCGGATCTTATCTTGTTGCCAACTTTGGAAAAGTGAAAAAATATGTTGCAGTGGGTCACTTCGTTGTGCGTCCGAAACGCCACTTTTCGTCCATAAGTGTGTCAATAACCAGTTCTAAAGTGAAAAAAAAAAAAGTTTAGCACTGATTTTTCAATGAATGAAGCCTAAATTTAAAAAAATAATTTCTTGTAATGATGCACTGATGTAGTCACAATCTTCGTGTTCACCCACTGATACCATTCCTCTTTAGGGAAGCCATTTTGGGCCACTATTTCAACATTTTATTATCAGTTCACAATTAAATTCATCATGCAGATAGCCCAAAATATACAAATTTATACATTAACATTATCTTAATGCATTGCAACAACAGAAATGTCACTACATGCCTTATTTTGATAAAAATCTGAATAGCACCACACTGACCCCTTTTGGTGCTCAGTACTGTAATGAACTCAGCTGACATCTTTGCTCTATGTGACAAGCGTAGAAAATTAAAGAAAAAGAAATCGGAGGTAGAAGGAGCTAAACAATACAGGGAAATTAACCAGGATATCAAGAAAAGTATAAAAAGGCAAAGAATAAGTGGATTGAAGATCAGTGTAAACACGTAGAAGAAAATCTGAACAAAAATAATAGCAAAAATGCATACCAGCTGGTGAAAGACCTGACCAGTGTAAAACAAGGACGCTCCTCGATCATTCAAGATAGTGAAGGGAACTGTCTTACGGAAGACAATGACATACTGAAGAGATGGACAGAGTACTGCTCAGATTTGTACAACCACCGATCTACAGGGGACGCAGGCATACTTGTCAACCCACCCGTGACCAATAATGGCAACTATCCCATCCTTCGAGAAGAAGTAGAGGCTGCAGTGAAGTCGCTGTAAAAAGGGAAGGCAGCAGGAGCAGACAATATCCCTGTAGAGCTAGTCCAAGAAGGGGGAGAAGACATGATTAGCGCCTTAGTAACAATCTGCAATAAGATCTGGCAGTCAGTGGATTGGCCCACACCATGGACCCAATCATTTATAATAACTCTCCCCAAAAAAGGCAACTTACATCAATGCCAGAATTATCGCATGATCAGTCTTATGCCATCCTACTGAACAGGCAGAGAAAATCATAGCTGAGGAACAGGCAGGCTTCAGACCAGGGCGCAGCACAACTGAGCAGATCTTCAACCTGAGAGTTCTATGTGAGAGGTACCTCCAGCACCAGCAAGACCTCTATCATGTCTTTGTGGATTTTAATTAAGAAAGTGTTTGACAGGGTGTGGCATGCAGCCCTTTGGTTCCCATGAAGCTATACAACATCAATGCCAACCTGATCAAAGTCATAGCAAACCTTTACAACAAGGCCACTAGCGCAGTCTGCTTCAATGGCAAAATAGGAAACTGGTTTAGGACTACAGTCGGAGTCGGACAAGGCTGCTTGCTCCCACCTACTATTTTCAACATCTTCCTGGAAAGAATCATGACAGACGCTCTGAAAGATCATGAAGGAACTGTCAGTATTGGAGGCAGAACAATCACGAACTTGCGCTTTGCGGACGACATTGATGGCCTTGCAGGAACAGAGAAGGAGCTGGCTCAGCTGGTGGAAAAGCTGGACAGTACAGCCATTGCGTATGGGATGGAAATCAGTGCAGAGAAGACCAAACTGATGACAAATAACACCAGTGGCATTGGCACTGACGTCATGATTGGAAGCCAAAAACTGGAAACAGTTAATAAATTCAACTACTTAGGAGCCATTGTGACAGATGAGGGATCAAAACCAGAAATACTGTCCAGGATTGCGCAGACAACAACAGCACTGACAAGATTGAAGACCATATGGAAGGACGGAAACATCATGCATTGCTCCAAGATCAGACTGATGCGCTCCTTAGTCATCTCGGTGTTCTTGTATGCCTGTGAGTCATTGACCCTCACAGCAGACCTTGAAAGGAGGATACAAGCCACTGAAATGAGATGTTTTTGAAGGCTGCTTGGCATTTCATACAGAGATCACATCACGAACGAGGAAGTGTGAAGCAGAATCAGGCAAGCCATCAGGCCCTATGAAGACCTATTAGCCATTGTGAAAAAACGCAAACTGAAGTGGTATGGGCATGTCACACGTTCAGCAGGGCATGCCAAAACAATCCTGCAAGGCACTGTGCAAGGAGGACGAAGGAGAGGAAGACAGAGGAAAAGATGGGAGGACAATATCTCAGAGTGGACAGGACTGAGGCTGGGCGATACGCTAAGAATGGCAGAAAACAGAGAGGAATGGAAGGAGCTGGTTGCCAAGTCATCAGTGGTGCCCCAAAGGTCGGCAAGACTACGGGATATAGATAATTATAGAAATCACTTGCCTTCTGAATTGTCTTTACCTCCTGTCTTGGCTTCGGCTTTGAAAATTCCCAAATTTTTCAACCAAATTTGGCAAATGTGTGTAAAATGCTGATTTTTTGATAAAATTGTAGGTATTCCCAAATGTTTGCAAATTTTTCAACCAAAATTGATACAAAGATAGCTGATGATAAGACCTTCCTATGCATACTAATTTAATCGTATCACAAAGGTCAAGGGTCACAGGGGGTTGACAGATGTTTGAAAAATACTTACATTTTCAGAAAACATGGATTTTGCTGCTTCAGAAGCCAGCCCTTGTCACAAAGGTCACACGTATGTAAATCGGTCATACACGTGAGCCATAATGGCTTTGCCTTTTTTGTTACTTCAGTTGTCAGAGGTTTAGGCCTGCCCACCATTGACATCATGCACATGTATGCTAAATTTCGCCCAACCGTGACCCATCCTAAAATGTCCCTTCTATAAATAGAAGGAACTTAAAGTGTAATTCAAACAGCAACAATGAAAATTGAAATTGAGAATACAACTCGAAGGCGCTCGAGTCACACTGACACAACTAGAGAGAGAGTGTAGTGTATGCGACTGTGTGCTCATGTGTGCATAAATGGTTTGGAACAGTGATATTAAATTTGTGGTTAAAATACCAGTATGACAAAAATATTGTTAACCCCTTGGCTGTCAGTAGTGGTTTTAGTTGCAGTGATTCCTGCAGGAATCCATAGCGACTAAAACTGCTACCCACAGTCAAAGGGTTAAAATAGTGGTACAGATTTTCGAACTGGTATGCAACTCAGGAAATACTGTGCAATTTCATTTTTGTGCACCAGTTGTGGCTTAAGACATTTTGTATATTATATGTGTGTTTGTACAGGTAAGGTGGTGCACCTGCTGCAAGCTCAGCAAGAACTGACAAAGAAAACAGCGAGTTTTACTCGCAAGACTCTGATCGATGGCAAGAACTCCAACAACACTTATATAGCTAGTGTTGCCCCTGGTGACTTTGATGGTGATGCCCAGATGGACCTGCTGGTGGTGCGCAGACAGGATAGGCAGGTGGCGACCAACTCCACTGTGTATGTACAGATCTACTGGGGAGATGGCACATCAGGTTTGCTGGGTGAGTTTACAACATACTTCATGAGCATGACCCCCCTCATTTTTTCCCCAGTAGTTAACTAAAATGTACTGCTGTGAATTGTTTGGAAGGTGCTGCTATGTTCCCCCACCACTGGTCTTATCATGTTGGATTGGTCTTTAAAAATACTCATTAGTTGTTGGTCCTTTGGATCCCAAGTGTTTGCTGTGCTTGGAGACTCATGTCAGGGGAGCAGAGGATTCTGGTGACTGAGGTTCCCTTTGGGTTGCGGCTCACTGGTGCCAACACTCCACTTTGGCCTTAACTACTACTTAAACGGGAGGCTAGTTGTACCGGCCTAGTCAATCGGCTGTTGTCAGGTCAAGCCCTATCCCACTGTTGATGTGCGGGTTGATATACGGAGAAACCATGCTGTAGCCTCTGTTGGTGATTAGGTGCTTTACGCCAGTATTACCCTGCATTCAACAGCGTGATAGAAGGCAGTGGTTCAGACGGTATAATCAGGCTTAACCCTCTGAGTATATCTTTCGGGCAGTCTCCATCGTGCGTCGGCTGGAGACCCGCCGACAGATGCACGTTTCCTTGTTGGGTTTGGTGGCGGGTGGGGATCCTGGGGGATGAATTCCTGCATGATATTAGTTATGGCACAAAGACTGGTTAAAAACGACACCTAAACACTGCCTTTGAACACGATAGCGACTCAGATTGGGAGGAAGCGATGCCTCAGGCTTTGGCCATCTGGCCTTGCATAGCAAGGTACCAGAGAAGCCTGTCTCCAGGTTGCACCCTTTCCTGGTGGTGGTGACCCTCAGGAGCCATGTCGGCAAGAGTGTTAAGAGCTTGAAGTCACAGGGGGTGACCTATGTCCAGCGCTTCGCTACCAAGTGAGATCTGTCTCCCTACCATCGTCCTGACGTTCAGCACCCCCACCCCTCCTACTTCTATCTGGGGAGGATACTACTCACTAAAAGTTAAACAGTACGCCCCTCTCCCTCTCTGGGTGCTTTAAGTTCCAAAAGGTACGGCCATGGGCAGAAGACATGCCGCCAGGCAGAGGCCTCTTGCGCCCGCTGTAGTAAGCCCGAACACTGCTGAGTGCTGCACAGCCGCCCCCCTGTGTGTGAATTGCCAGGGGGCGCATATGGCTTCTGACAAGAACTGCCCCCGTTGGTTTTCCGAGTGCAAGATTCAGCAGGTGCGTATGGAGAAGGGGCTGTTCTTTGCGGATGCCAAAAAGCTTGTCAACAGCACCAGAGTAACTACGGCTGCTCCCAACAGCTCAAACACTTCATTTACATGCAGTGCGGTGGTGGCGGGCAAACGCCACACTGAAGACTTTAGTTGTCAAACACCAACCTCTTGGTTGGGGGCGGAGCCTCAGATCCTCTCGCTTCTGGAGAGTAATCTTCCTCCAGTGGTGACGTGGAACCAGGGAACACAGAAGGCGGACACTCCCAGTCTGGTAGCACCACCCTCTGCTGCCCCTAAGCCTCAGCCCCCACCCAAACCTGTCTGTCTGTCTGTTGCAAAGGCTTCTGGATCTGGTCAGCCTTCTAAGGCCACTAATTCAAGCGGCAAGAAAGCTGCCCCGAGCCAGACAGCAAAGAAACTCATGGGTCCGTTGTGCGCATGGATCCAGAACGGTGACACAGAAGTCCCCCTTCAAAACAAATTTGCTGCACTCGAGGAGACGATGGAGGGAGTGGAAATTGTCATAGCTGGTGTTGCGGCAACTCCACTCCCTCATCTCCGAAGAGTCAGAGGAGGCCCAGGAGCCGGCCCCCTTCTGTTTCTTCGTCTCCCTCTAAAATAAAGGAAAAGGGAGGAAGCCGCTATTCTTCCCCATGAAAAAAGTAACTATGTTACTCTTTACTTCAGTGGAATTGTCGTGGTTTTCATGCTAACTTTGAGAATTACATTTTTTAGTTAAGTCTTATAACCCCTCTTTGATATCTCTTCAGGAGACTTACCTGAAGTTATCTGACGCACTTTCCTTTAATGGATTTAAGGTTATTTATAAAGGTTCTGACTCTGAGAGGCACTCATGGCAGAGGTCAGATGCAGACCTGTTTTAGTGTTTACCTTACACTTTGAGCATAATAAATTCCCCTTTTGAGGGTCTCATTATGCTGTTACGCGTTGTCACTTCAAATTACGCGTTTTGCATCGCAAGATTCCGCTTTCAAGGTCAACATCGTTTTCAAATTTGTAAATCGTACTTTCAGTTCTTCGCCGGTAACTTCCGTCTAACTTTCTTCTTACGTGTTTTGATTGGTTGGATTGCCCTTTGCTTTCGAACAATGGCCAATCAGATATAAACAAACTTACATTAATTCCATCTTCCGGTTCAAATTTTCTAGTCGACTGACAACATGGTGAACGAAAAATGCGCACACGAAATGGAGGAATCTGACAGCGATTCAGATTGTAAAGTCTTACACAGCGACCACAACAAGAAAAAGAGAGCTTTGCAGAAATATAAGGCGATGTATCACGAGAAATTTGAGTGCCTCGTATCAACAAGAAAGGGAATTGCCTATGCGCACTGCACGTTGTGCAAAGCGGATTTCAGCATCCAGCACAGTGGTATGTTTGACTGTACTCGACATGTGGGAACAAGTTCACATAAGCAATTTGAGTGCGCTGCCAGCGATGAGAAACTAAAGCAGCAACAGCTGGGAGCCTTGACGTGCTCTAGCAGATAATGACATTGAAGTTGTACTTTCTATGAGCATTTTGAGCTGTTCCTGTCATCAGATCTGTGTGTGTGATGAGTTCTAGCAGATAATGACACTGAGATTCTATTTTCTATGAGCATCTAGAGCTATTTCAATGCCTGTCATCAGAGATCTGTGAGTGAGTTCATAATAACATTGAAGTTCTACTTTCTATGAGCAATTCGAACTGTGTCAAGCCTGTCCACTGGAACTTTAGTCTCATTGCTTTAGGTCCAGCTGACTACTTTGAGCCATAGCATGACCTCTCCGCTGGAACTCCATTTGGCAGGAGTAAATTAAAACATGTGTGCTTTGCAGCTGTACAGTCTTTGTAAAGGTTTGAAGTCTATTATAAATTGTCAGGGTTCGTAGCGTTTGGGAAGATTTGGGAAAGTTTGGGGAAAATGGATTCCATTTTCCAGGCCCTGGAAAGTCTTTGAAAAATGAAAAATGTGTATGGTTTGTGAAAGTTTTGGGAATTTTGAATGATTGCTACAGCTACATGGAATCCACATTGTACATCGCTCACAGCCATGTTTATTCAACATAAAAATGAAAATAAATAAATACAAAAGCGAGTGAATAAGAGCAGGCATTCCGATCAACAACTTTCGATTTCTAACTGGAAATGAGATCTGCGAATTACCTCCCTTTGTAGACATCCAGCGTCTCCACGCAAAAAATCAAAATGCCGGGTTCGGGTTATTTCAATGATCTATGGCTGGAAAATCCGCTATACAGAGATGCCAACTCTTCCGGTTCGCCATATTTTCTTACGCCAAAATTAATTTTTTTATGGCCAAATAAATTATCTTCCGGCGAAAAAAGCGCTGAAATTGTCCGCTAAATGTTACCAATTTCTCAAGTGCAATTTTTAAATGACTAGGGCTTCCAGCTATCGCTGATTTCGCCCGGGGGAGGGGGGGGGGGCCAAGGGGGTGGGGGGTGGGGTGACCAATTTCTCACTGACTTTGCTGTTCTTATACCGCCGAGCCATCGCGTTTCCCGCGAGATAATGAGCCAATCAGAAGTGTCCTCTGATTAGCACAACCAATCGGAATCTGAAATACACATGATTGGAAATAGTGTGAGTTCAGTTCAGTAGTTCTCGGGATTTTGCTGTTTTACAATGGGTGACGATGAATCGTTAAAACGTAAAAGTGCTGATTGCAGCGGCGATGCTGAGGTGAAAACAGTGTAGCACCAGAAGTTTTTGCAACGTTATTCCAACGACTATCCGTGCATAACCACGTCCAAAGTGTCACAGCGACATGCTCGCTGTGTTACACGTGAATTAGATTTCAAAATCGGTCATTGTGGATTAAACGATGTCACTAGGCATTGTGCAACAACTTGCTACAAAGAAAAGTGCTGCGCAAACAAAAGCAAAAAAACTGACAAGTTTTTTTTTTACTTCAAGCAAACCTGAAACATCTGGAAGCTTAACAATCCGGGCAGAGAAGTTTGCACATTTTTATCGAGCACAACATACCCATCAGCCCAGCTGATCATGCGGGCCCATTGTTCCGAACAATGTTCCCGGACAGTGACATCGCTAAACAGTACAGCAGACAATGCAAATAATCAAAGCTTGCAGCAAAGCTAAAGCTTCTGAGCTTGCTGACAGCATGCAAAAAGGACCATTTGTGATCAGCCGGAAACAGATGCCAGTCAGGAAGGAGGCGAATCGTTGTACGAGGGATCATAATGGAGCAATCAAAACAGAACTGTTGTGTGGTCCAACTTGCAACTCATCTTCGTCAGGGGAACATATTTTTGAGGTGTTAGGAAACATGAGCTCTGACACTTCAGTCAGTATCCGTGGGGCGGTCCGTGGCGCAGTGGTTAAGGCGCCTGCCACCAATGCCAAAAGTGCGAGGTTTGATGCCGGGTTTCGGCGTCGGACTTTTCTCCTCTGGTAAGTGTCACCATTAATTCGGGCGGACCGTTGGGGATTCTTTCTCCGGGTACTCCGGTTCTTCCACCCCCCACCCCCCACGCCTACCCGGCACCGGCCTCCACGTGGCGTAGGTGGGTAGTCTGCTCAGTCCCTGACTGAGTGGGCTAGCGGACGGGTGCCATCTTTGTCCAGGATTAGGACTTGATGTCAGCAGATATGTTGTTCAGCCTTTTCACTGGTCCGGTTTTTAAGGAGCTGTGCTAACCTAGGTCGTACCATGTTGGATTGGTCCTTAAAAATACTCGTGACTTTTTGGTCCTTTGGATCCCAAGTGTTTGCCGTGCTTGGAGACCCGTGTCGGGGGAGAAGAGGATCCTGGTGGCTGAGGTTCCCTTTGGGCTGCGGCTCACTGGTGCCAACACTCCACTTCGGCCTTGACTTCTACCTAAACGGGAGGCTAGTCGTACCGGCCTAGTCAATCGGCTCTTGTCACGTTGAGCCCTATCCCACTGTTGACATGCGGGTTGCTATACGGAGCACCATGCTATAGCTTCTGCTGCTGATTAGGTGCTTTACGCCAGTATTCCCCTGCATTCAACGGTGTGATAGAAGGCGGTGGCTCAAACGGTTCAATCGGGCTTACCCCCTTGAGTATATCTTTCGGGCAGTCTCCATTGTGCGTCGGCTGGAGACCCGCCGACAGTTGCACTTTCCCTTGTTGGGCTCGGTGGCGGGCGGGGACCCCCGGGGGATGAATATCTCTACTAATATAATATGGATAAAACCAAAAAACCAAAACTAGCACAGAAACGGCACATAGACACCGACATTGCACATGACAGTGATTCAGACTGTGAGGAAGCGACGCCTCAGGCGGCGGCCGTATGGCCTCGCTTCCTCATTGTCCATAGCAAGATGAAGGAGAAACCAGTTACCAAGCTGCATCCTTTTCTGGTGGGGGAGACCCTCAGGAGCCGTGTTGGCAGGCCTGACGCCCAGCGCCTCAGGTCTGGTGACTTGCTGGTGGAGTGCCGTACTCGGGCACACTCCAGCGGGCTACTGGGGCTCTCTTCCATCGGAGACACTCCTGTGGAAGTCACACCCCACAAAACTATGAATTCGTCAAGAGGCGTAATCAAAGATCAAGCTTTGGCAGAACTGTCAGAAGATGAACTTGTAAGGAACCTTAAGTCTCAGGGGGTGACTTGCGTCAGGCGCTTCGCTTCCAAGCGAGGTGGTGGGGAGATCCGTCTCCCTACCATCATCCTGACGTTTGGCACCCCCACCCCTCCTACTACCATCTGGGGAGGTTACTACTCCCTGAGAGTGAAAAAGTACGTCCCTCTTCCCCTCCGGTGCTTTAAGTGCCAAAAGTATGGCCATGGGCAGAAGACTTGCCATCAGGCAGAGGCTTCATGCGCCCGTTGCGCTAGGCCCGGACACTCTGCTGAGTCCTGCACAGCCACCCCGCTGTGTGTGAATTGCCAGGGGGCGCATATGGCTTCGGATAAGAAATGCCCTCGTTGGATATCCGAGTGCAAGATTCAGCAGGTGCGTGTGGAGAAGGGGCTGTCCTTTCTGGATGCCAAAAAACTGGTTGAAGGCCCTGGTGCAGCTGCGGTTGCCCCAACCTCTAACACCTCAGTGTATACTTTTAGTGCAGCGGTGGCAGGCAAGCGCCCCACCAAAGACTTTTCATGTCAGACCCCAACTTCTTGGTTGGGGGCGGAGCCTCGGCTCCTCTCGCCCCTGGAGAGTAACCCTCCTCCGGTGGTGACAAGGAGCCAGGGAACGCAGAGGGCGGACACTGCCGGTCCGGTTGTGCCGCCTTCTGTTGCCCCTAAGCCTCAGCCCCCACCCAAACCTGTTAGTCAGTCAACTCCAAAGGCTTCTGGCTCTGGTCAGCCTTCTAAGGCCGCTAACTCTAGCGGCAGGAACGCTGCCCAGGACCAGAAGTCTAAGAAATCTATGGGACCGCTGTGCGCACGGGCCCAGAAGGGGAACACAGATGTGCCCCTTCAAAACAAATATGCTGCACTGGAGGAGCGGATGGAGGGAGTGGAAGTTGTTGTTGCTGATGCTGCGGCAGCTCCACCCCCTTCCTCTCCGAAGAACCAGAGGAGGCCCGGGAGCCGGCCCCCCTCTGTTTCTTCAACTCCTTCCAAGGTAAAGGAAAAAGGGGGGAAAAACTCCTTACCCCCAGATCAGACTTAATCATGGACTCTTTGCTTCAGTGGAATTGTCGTGGTTTTCGAGCTAACTTTGAGGAATTACGTCTTTTAGTCAAGTTCTATAACCCCTCAGTCATATCTCTTCAGGAGACTTACCTGAAGACTTCTGACCCTGTGTCTTTTAATGGTTTTAATGTTATACATTAAGGCTCTGATTCGGAGAGGCGCTCGGGTGGAGCGGCTCTTCTCATTAGTAGCCAAATTTTCTGTAGCCCCGTTAGCATCGACACCTGTCTTCAGGCTGTCGCTGCTCGGGTTACCTTAAAAAAGACCATAACCATATGCAGTATTTACCTGCCACCATCACTGCGGGTCTGTAGCAATGATATTTTTCACTTAGTAGATCAACTGCCCCCTCCCTTTATTCTCATGGGGGATTTTAACGGTCATGCTCACCTTTGGGGTAGTGACCACTATGATGGCAGAGGTCAGATGTTAGAAGATGTTTTTTCTCAACTTAACCTATGTGTCTTTAACGATGGCTCACCTACATACTCTAACTCAGGTTCCGGATCTAGTTCTGTTCTAGACCTCACTGTGTGTGATCCTTCTCTCATGCTGGACTTTGACTGGAAGGTTCACGACGACCTGTGTGGTAGTGACCACTTCCCAGTAGTCCTGTCATCGGTCAGCTGTGAGGAGGATTCGCCGGTGGGGCGCTGGAATCTCAAGAAAGCTAACTGGTCTCTGTTTGCCTCTCTCTGTCAGTCTCGTCTTACAGAGGAGGTGGTCATGTCAGCTGAAGAACCTGTTTCTTGTTTTACTTCTATTTTGTTGGAGGTTGCAGGTGAAACCATCCCTAGAACTTCCACATCACTCCCTCGGAAGCCGAGAGTACCATGGTTCAATGAAGAGTGCCGCAAGGCCCAAACAATGCGCAAATCTGCTCAGCGACGTGCATTTCGTAATCCGTCGCAAGCAAATATTTTAACCTTTAAAAGACAGCGGGCGAAAGCCCGTTATATTTTTAAACGTGAACGCCGTGCTTCCTGGAGACGCTTCGTCTCATCTTTATCTTCTAGGACTCCGTCCCAAAAAGTCTGGAAGGCTGTTCGAAGAATTAGGGGCAGGGGTGGCTCGGCTTCTGTTGGCCATCTTAGAGATGGTGCCAGTTTGGTCACAGATGAAAAGGCTGTGGCCAATTTGCTTGCCTCCACCATTGCCCATAATTCTTCAACAGAGCATTATTCACCTTTCTTCCAGAGAGAGAAGGAGAAGCGAGAATCTTGTGCTTGTGATTTTATATCGGATAACTTGGAAGACTATAATGCCCCTTTTACGTTTTCAGAATTGCAGCAAGCCATGCAGAAATGTACTGACTCTGCTGCTGGATTAGATACCATCCATTATCAGCTCATAACACATCTGCCTGAGGATTCACTCCTTGTACTTCTCAAGGCCTTTAACCATATCTGGATAACCGGTCATTTTCCGCCATCTTGGCGCCAGGCTGTGGTTGTGCCAATTCCCAAGCCGGGTAAGGATCCTTCCGACCCG
The DNA here is from genome assembly GCA_036245525.1 of Semisulcospira habei. Taxonomy (NCBI): domain Eukaryota; kingdom Metazoa; phylum Mollusca; class Gastropoda; family Semisulcospiridae; genus Semisulcospira; species Semisulcospira habei. Next base: position 123,467,869 of record BTPG01000002.1, on the reverse strand, counting down.
GGCAACTACCGGCCAATAGCTTTGACATCATGTTTATGTAAAACTATGGAACGCTTGGTCAACGCCCGACTGGTGTGGCATCTTGAGTCACAGGGTCTCATCACAGACCTCCAGTGCGGTTTCCGGCGCTTCCGTAGTACAACTGACCATCTAGTCCGCTTTGAGTCTTTTATCCGAGATGCTTTTGTCAACAAGCAGCATGTCTATGCAATTTTCTTTGATCTTGAAAAGGCATATGACACTACCTGGAAGCATGGTATAATGTCTGATTTGTCGGACATGGGTTTTAAAGGGCATCTGCCCGTTTTTATTCACAATTTTTTGTCCAACAGGTCGTTCCATGTCCGTGTGGGCTCCACCCTCTCCGACTCCTTTGAACAGGAGATGGGTGTCCCGCAGGGCAGTATTCTATCTCCTGTTTTATTTAGCATTAAAATAAATAACATTGTAAAGGCCGTCAAGGATGATTCTGAATGCTCTTTGTTTGTGGACGACTTTGCTTTGTGTGCACGAGGTCGAGGACTTGCGTCCCTTGAGAGGCGCTTGCAGCTGTGCGTTGATCGCATCCAGGGGTGGGTGTCTCTCAATGGATTCAGATTCTCGCCCTCCAAGACAGTCTGTGTGCATTTTACTAACCAGACGAAATTTTTTCCAGAACCTAGCCTGAGCATTGCTGGAGTGCCAATTAAGGTGGCTGAAGAGGCTAAGTTTTTGGGGGTCATCTTTGACAAAAGATTGACCTTCTGCAACCATGTTAACTACCTTAGAACCTCTTGTCGGAAGGCCCTCGACATTCTTCGTGTCGTTGGTCGTACTGACTGGGGTGCAGACCGCATCATCTTACTTCGACTGTACCGGGCCCTTGTTCGGTCCAAACTGGATTACGGCTCTGTGGTATATGGCTCGGCTTCCAAGTCTGTTCTGCAGCGTCTGAACACAATTCACCATCAAGGTCTGCGCATATGTCTGGGAGCCTTTAGGACATCTCCAGTTCCTAGTCTGTATGCAGAGGCAGGGGAGCCTTCTCTCAGGCTCCGCCGCATCCGCCTCATGCTCAGCTACGTTCTGAAGCTGAAGGCCCATCCAGAAAATCCTGCCTATGATTGTGTTTTTAACCCGTCGTTTGCAGAGATTTACGATGCCCATCCGGGAGCTGTCCGTCCACTTTCCTTCCGTGTCCGACCTCATCTGCAGGCGGCCGGAGTGGACCTGGACAAAGTTTCGGAATCTCTGCAACACGTCACTCCACCCTGGCTACTACCAGTTCCTGACATCTTGCTGGACTTGACTGCCCACAAGAAGGATTGTACTCCACCAGCCATATACCAACAGAGCCTCAATGAACTCCTTTCAATTTTTCCTGGCTATTGTCGTCTTTATACGGATGGGTCCAAGTCTGAGGATGGAAGAGTGGCTGCGGCTGCAGTGTCCTCTCGCCATCCTAGACGCCCATTTAAGCTCCGTCTCCCTGACCATTCCTCTGTATTTAGTGCAGAACTGCAGGCCATTCTGCTAGCACTCAAGCATGCCTATCAGTCTCGGGAAAGGAACTTCCTGATTCTGTCTGACTCTCTTTCTGCCCTGCAGGCCCTTCAGGGCGCGGGAACAGACCATCCACTGCTGGTGCAGATTAGAGAGCTCTACGCGGACTTGATGAAGGAATATTATGACATCATTTTTATTTGGGTCCCAGGCCATGTGGGCATCGAAGGCAACAGAATCGCAGATTCTGCTGCCAACAGTGCCCGCAGTGACCCTGTCCCTGACACACAGACTGTCTATAGTGATTTTAAACCTGTTATTAGTGCGTACATAGCCCGCGAATGGCAGTCCGAGTGGGACAAAGAGGAAGGGAACAAGCTTCATGAAGCTCTTCCTAAGTTGTCTGACAGTCTACCTTTCCGCTGCGGCAGCCGCCGTGAGGAGACTGTCCTTGCTCGGCTCCACATCGGGCACACATATGTTACGCACTCTTACTTACTTAAACAGGATGAGCGTCCATGGTGTTTTGCCTGTGATGAGCAGTTTTCTGTTCGACACTTTTTGCTGTATTGTGCTGACCTAATTGACACCAGATATAAACACTTCACAGCAGACTCCTTGAAGGTTTTGTTCCGGGATGTTCCCCCGGACAAAATCTTCAATTTTTTGAGAGAATGCAATATTTTTAACAAGATCTGAGCATTCATAGACTATGTGAATTTTTTTATTTGCCCTTTTTGAGAGTCTGTAGACGTTTCTTTTCCAGACATGTGCGACATTTTAGCCTGAGATTTTTAATCTATATTTACATCTTGTCTTAAGACCTTGCTTTTAGTCTGGCTGACCAGATTTTTACCCATCCCGCCGTGAGATGGCCTTAGTCGCCTGCTCGGCGTTAAACCCAAATAACTAACTAACTAACCCCCACCCCCCACACATTGGTACCGGTTTCAGGCCACTTTACAAATTTCAAATACAAGCGATCAAAAATCTCTGTAACTTGAGTAGCTGAACTGGCCCTTCATCTGTCTTGTACTGTGTTTGTCTTAACTGGCGTAAATCCGTGTCTGTTATGTGAGTGTGCGTGTTGGGTTTCAGTTCCCAGCGCTTTGAGTCGATTCACCCAAAATTTGAGAAAAAGCGCCTATATAATAACGGTATTATTATTATTTTATTATTATTATTATCCTTGCCATCGGACCCCTTTGAGTGACGAACTGTTGAGGACCTGCAAGTCTTCAACAAAGAACTCGTTGTAGAGGTTTTCTCCATTAATCTTTTTTGGTGTGAACTTTTTTCTTTCTGAGATACTGCATTAAAAGACAAAACTTAAACCTTGAATGACCGAGTTTTATGTTCACGCGAAATCTTCCTGTCAAATTTTATTTCTTCCTGTCAAATTTTGAAAATAGCAAGGTCAGGTAGTGAAAGGGGTTGGCATCTCTGGCTATATAAGCTGGCTCTGAAAAGTAGCATCAAACAAGCGGTCGGCTTTTTGTGCCGCTTGTCGAAAATCTATTGATGTGGCAAGCATGGGTCAGTGAAGGTGCCATCATGAGTCATAATAAAGGTAAGATGTGTAATATAGATCGTTATTAGAAGTGAATTCTTATTTGTCCGACAAAATAATAAATTAAAAAAATTACACTGTATGTAATACCGCTTTATTAGCTGTAACCCCTACAATAAACAAATTTAGTTTATATGGTTCACTTACCAAAACAAATCAACCACTTGCCTGGTATGTGTCTTAAGGTTTTGTGCTGCTCATGCTGCAGGTGTAATATCACTTTATTGAATGTAACACTTTCAATATAATAATGTAGTTTTCTTAGTTGATGAAATATGTGTTTACACATTGTCTCAAACCAGTCACAGTTGGCATCATAAACTTTAAAAGCATATGTCTTAAGATCAACAGTCTCGTACTCATAATGTGGTGGACCATCAGAATATTCCAAAGTTACATTATATGTCATGTATATCTTCGTTGGTGTTGAATGTGTTTTTAAGTCATAAAAGCGCTCAACATCTTTGAAGCAGCCTGTGACATCAATCACTTGCATGATTTGTCCGTCCGTCATTTTTATGAACAAAACAAAAGTATAAATTAATTTACCAACACACACCCAGTGGGCTGATCTGTCTTTAAAATAAGCTTTAGATGCTTAGTTGATTTCAGTTTGTTTTTCACAATGTCTCGTTCATCTTTATTTGGTATGACATCGTTCTCTCTGAGACAGTCTTCAAAGCTGTCACGATCCTTACAGTAAAACAAACAGATAAACTTTAGTTGCTCACGGAAATCTTTTAGTACAGCATTATATTTTTTAGTGAGAATCCATACACTGACATTTGCGTGTCTGCCACTGAAGGCAAGTTCTGCTAGAGTGTTTCTCTTCTTGACAATGTCTTTTTCTGCAGAGCAGTCATCAACAATGAACAAGGTTGGCTGTCCTTCAAATTGCTTGTAAAAAGACATTAAACAGTCATTCAGTTTTTTTGCAGGATCGACTAAGTAAATGTTGTCAGTCCAAATGAATAAACGGTTGTGATAAGCTTTGTTGTGTTTGATAGTAGGACAGAATATCACAATGTTTTCGAAATGATGGATGTGACTAAGTGCCAAAAGGTGCTCTCACAAAGAGGACAACTGGGTTGAAAATCAAAGTGTGACATAAAGTACCAGAAAATGTATCAAGTGATGTACACTGTATTGGCAATGTGTTTGTAAAAAAAAAAAAGATAATATCTGCACGGCTTTACCAGCCAGTGCTGGCGCCTAGCACTTAGTTCGCTTCCAGCTGCCAGAGAGATAAGGCGCCGCGAGGTAACATTCCACTCTCGCCCGCTCATTCTATTTATATCGCACTTGAAGTTTGCTACTGTGCGGTACACGGCGTGTGACCGGCTCTCTGCCGCTATAACAAGTACCTACACATTTGTATTCATAACACATCTCTGCCTACAGTGACTGTTGTGGAAGCAACATCGTTCAAAAGTTGAAATTCTCACCTACACACTGATACCAAATATGACAACATTACGACTTGCACTTGTGTAGCAGGTTATGGTGAAAATAAAGAGAACGGGAATTTGTTGATGTACGATGTCGGTGTTTGTTGTGAAATTGACAAAGTTCCCACAGCCATAACACGAAGACGCTACTTTTCCCAATGAAACACACTTGCATGCATAAGGGTCAGCATGCCTACAGTAAGTATCACTTACCGGATTTTGGATTCATGGTGGGGGACGAAAGCAGGAGGGTGGTTAATGAGGTCACTGACAGGTCGCGTGTTCTGGCATTTCTCGCCCGCAGCCGTCTCGGTACTCCACAGACTGCTATTGCCATCCCGAAATACGATCAGTCCATAACAGGTCACAATATTCAACAGTGTTTTAAAACATACCTTGAGGTTTAACACATTTTCTGACACACTAGACATAAGAACCGAATACCGAGTTTCTGTTCACAGATACACAACTCCGGCGCCGTCTATGCGAGAATTTGTTTCTGTTTGACTACTGTAGGAATGACGGAGTGGAGGACGGGTGACACGAGTGTCATGTGCTCGGTCATGAGCAGTCTGAGTTTTTCCTCCTCTGTCTGCAAGCCATATGTCCTGCTCTTTAGAATGTTAATGGTAGCGTGACTCTCTTCACCTCCCTGCTCACCATGAAGCGCCAAACCAAATCCCCACTTTGTCATACATTCAACGCAGTGGCATTCCAGGATATGTTGTTTCGGAATGATGCTACTGGCTGGAAAAGTACTTCGAAAAAAACGCATGTAGTTTGCAATCTTGTCATTGATGTCTTGCATTGATTCATTCTTGCTCTTCACCGGCATTTTGTGAGAAACATTAGTATGAACTTGTGAGTAAAGGTCGTTCAGAATTCGGAACTTTAAGGATATGTCATGCGCTGCTGCATGAAGTTTAGGATCATCTGTCAGCTTCATGGTATTGCTGATAACACTGTCACCAACATCAGTCAACACATCATACTTCAAGTAACGGTGGCAGTGGTTGCCAACAAACGAACGGCCATGGTATGCTTGCATGAATATCTTATTCCTCTTTAGTGCTTCGTCAAGGCCAGAAGTGACAGGCCCGCACAGAAATGGCAACTTTGTCTCTTCTCTCAGAGCTTCTATTTTGTCCTCGAATTCTGCTACCCGCTGCATCTTCTGCTCACGTCGTTCATCAAAATTCTTCGCACTCTCATTGTGTCTCTTGTCGCTCAACACTGCAATACCCTCAGTCAGCTGTTTTCTTTTTTCCAGTTCTTTGATGACTCTTACTTCTGAAATGTACTTTTCAAAAGGTGTGTTTTCATCATGTGCCTCCTTTCCCTCGGCCAGTCTTTCAGCAATGGCTTTATCAAGTTCGTGGCATTCTTGCTCAAGGAGGGAATGATGTTTTTTTACTATACCTAACAGAAGATGGAGGTATGGTGGTGCCGTTTGCGAAATCTCAACATCAAAGATTGGTTCATGTACAACATTGTTGTAACCCTTGGCATTCTTTTTGTCTCCTCCTGCACGAATGTATCGCCTGTAATCCCTCTTGATGTTGTTCAGAGTTCGTTGTTTCACTTGTACTCGCTCATGTGGAGCTCTTTGTAGCTGACTTTTCGAAGCTGTGCACCAAAGACAAGGGTGGACCCCTTGTGCTCCTGAGAGACCAAAAAGTTTGAGGAGAAAATCGTAATCGCCAAACAGAAATACACGTATCTGTTTTTCTTTCCATTTCATGGTTTGGAGAACTGACACCTGCTCTTTAAACGGCTGCAAAATTGTTTGAAGATTTTCATGACTGTCTTTACAGTTAGCCATACACACCAAAAACGTATTGTGTTTAGAGTTAGGGTTTTGGAGATTAGCAACTTGAAGCATTGTTTTATAACTGTTACCGCCATGATCTCCTCCTAGTTTTATCCAAATGTCATCTTTTGGTATTTGTTCATGCCATTCAAGAAGATTTGCAGCTTCATACTTGTCAAGTAGTTCAGGAACAAAATGTGTGAGATCTTCTATGTATGCGACAGGCGTTTTCTGGCTTTCCTTCTTGTTTGTGACTTTGTTTTCAAAGGTCAGATTCTTTTGTTCAATGGTCACTCTGCCACAGAGTGCTTCCTTCTGGGCCTGCCTTTCTTTTCTTTCACTTTCAAGGTTGACACCAATACTTCTCATGAAGCGTTTATATGTTCTGTACTTGGACCAGCTTAATCCTAGATTGGTTCTCAGCGCAATACCCTGTTTTCTACAGATATACACGGATCGCCTATGGCCTGCTCTGTCTAATATTGCAGTCATTTTTTCATTTCTTTCTCATTTTAACTCGTCAGCTATTTGTTCAGTTTCGTCCACCTCTGATCCGCCAGACATATTCGCTCTAGCGCGGGCTAGCACCTTCGACCTTCTTTGTATTACGGCCGATGATGCCACTGTTGTTGGTTTTCTCGGTTTGGGTATGTGCATAAAATACAAAGGCTGTCCTCCAGTCTTGCAACGAATTGTGGCATCAGCTGATTCATTAAGCATTGTGCGGTTTAGTGCCGTCTGATATTTTTCTTCCTCCTTTGTCAGTGGCGTCTGCAGTTCCTGGATAGGTCGAAGGCTGGGTCGTTTGATATGTGGAGATGTGGCTATATCGACACCCGTTTTTTCAATGGGTGAAATGGCTATTTCATGCGTCCGCTTGGCTGGTGGAGATGGGGTCCACACTCTTTGTAACGGCGACGTTTGAGCATCGACTGTGCATGTCGTTTTACGGGGAGTAGACGTCGGCGGAATAAAACCTTGTATACCACTATCACCTTCATTAGTGCTGTTATCAGTGTCAGTGTTATGAGTGTCACATGCCGCGGATTGAAACGATCGTTTCTTTCCATGCCGTGAACCCCGCTTCACTGGTCGTCCTCCTTTACCTAGCTGCATGAAGTGAACACACGCGACACATTCTTCAACACTCGTATTTGGATCGAACATGGTCCAAATGTGTTGTGATGAGGCAATATCAGATGCCGCATTTCGTGTTGTCTCCTCGGACACACGTGTTTCAGTTGAGTCTATCCGTTTCATCCGACAATAGCAACTCCTACACATTGTTTTGGAGTGCATCATGTCTTTGTCTTCCTGGATATTAATTCCATAACACTTGTGGATTAAGTGTTCATAATTGATACAAAGAAATGGCTTTTTATCCATGTATCTCTTTTGTGATCTCCCGCCACATATTCTGCACAATGCATTTACTCTCATTGTATGGAACACACCTGTGTGTACACAGACTGTACGCGTTTCATCAGACTCCATCATGATCAAAAGTTAAATCAAAAGTACATTTACAAGGTTGACTGTTATTGTTACACTATTTCCCAAGAAAGAAACGAGGCTATCTCCTCAATAGTATCCGTGTAACTAAGCCCTCTCTTTCCCCAATTCCGGGAGTGTACACCAAGTCGGATGTCTGGAACTTGTCTGTCGACACCTGTCAGTGACCTCATTAATTACCCTCCTGCTTCCGTCCCCCACCATGAACCCAAAATCCATTAAGTGATACGTACTGTAGGCATGCTAACCCTTATGCATGCAAGTGTGTTTCACTGGGAAAAGTAGCGTCTTTGTGTTATGGCTGTGGGAACTTTGTCAATTTCACAATAAATTCTCGTTCTCGTACTCATCAACAAATTCCCGTTCTCTTTATTTTCACCATGACCTGCTCCACAAGTGCAAGTCGTAATGTTGTCATGTTTGGTATCAGTGTGTAGGTGAGAATTTCAACTTTTGAACGATGTTGCTTCCACAACAATCACTGTAGGCAGAGATGTGTTATGAATACAAATGTGTAGGTAGTTGTTATAGCGGCAGAGAGCCGGTCACGCCGTGTACCGCACAGTAGCAAACTTCAAGTGCGATATAAATAGAATGAGCGGGCGAGAGTGGAATGTTACCTCGCGGCAGCCTTATCTCTCTGGCAGCTGGAAGCGAACTAAGTGTCAGCTATGGTAAAGGCGTGTCTGAAATGGTTTTTGAGAAAATGGCTGTTAAGATTTGTAAGTCTGGATATGTCGGACATCAGGTATTGTGACATAGTGCCTTTAAATTAGTGGGATAAAAAAACACAAATCAGTTTCTAAACAGTTAAAATAATAAGTAGTGGTCACAATTGACCTATCCAAACAATTACTGCTTTTTGGCTTAGAATGTTCTAATCCCCGAACATGATTTGTGTTGCAATACCTGACATCCGACCATATTCAATTTTTAAAACATTTTTAAAACATCCTACAACCAAGAAAAACACACTTTGTCATGTTATATACCACTCACAGGAATACATGCACACATTAGAGCACAATGGGAGTCTATCTTTGCTGCCCAAATATATTTATTGGCAGTCAGGGCCAGAATTTGTAACTTATGTCGAACATCAGGATTGCAGCAGATATCCCCAGAATAGTTATCAGAAGCCACAAACACAAAGCCTTTCCCCCAGTTTCAAGCTACAATACTTAACAAACAAAACAGATATGAAGAACAAACTGCATACAGCTTTCTGATGTAATATACATGATGAAACATGACGTGCTAAACAGTCTGCGCCCGAAAAAATAAAACAAATATTCAAATAAGTTTTATCTGTGTACAGGCTAATGCACTATTTTAACTCTGACCCTCAGATTTAGAAGGTCCTAATGTCTATGCAACTGGTTGTCCAAAATGGCTCATTTTAACAGTGCCTTTGCCCCCAAAAGTTCTACAATCCATATGTGTTGAACGTCAGGATTGCAGCAGCAAATGTTGGCACAAGCCTGACGTCCGATACCTTTTTTATCATTGCATTATTATGTTATGAAATTCACCTGTTTCTTGATCTCATTATCTTACGTTTGCGTCACAACAACTGCACGTCTCCATCAAACGACAAAAATACATCGGTGACCCGTGTTCATTCAAATAACTCATTTACCAACTTGCATCGATTGGAGGTCAGATTTGCGACACGTGTTCGCGATCGAACGTCAGGTTGCTACAGCCATAAAATTTGTTATCACAAGAAATCATCTTCATTCTCCAACCTACTGCCTAAAATCGGTGCTGGAGTCTCGGGCGATTCAAACTCTTAAAAATGGTCCCTTACAATAAACATTTGGCTCTTTATTTTGTCTATGATTACACTCGAACGTCAGAAGTGATCGAACGTCAGATTTATGAAAACAGTTGCGACAAAATGTCACGAGTTGTAGCTCTCCATTGACAAACCGGACATTCAAAACAACCACGCTGGAATGTGGCCCATAATGCATCTATCATAACCGGACGATCGTAGACCAAAAAAACCCAAAACAACTTTGTTAAACTTGTCAAATAGTTGAACGTCAGATCTTGCGACAAAAACTGGCCGCTCACAATTTTTTTTGCCAGCTTAGAAAACTGTGACGGAAAAGTAAATTTAAAGCATATAAAATATTCAACGAAAGTGAAACAACGCAATGACGCCATTTCCGGTTTGGGTCAGCGTGCCTTTCGCTAGCACAAGTTTGCGGAAATTAAGATGCTGCTGTTGCGACAAATCTGACGTCCGACAGTGGCTACTTTCAAGAGCAATAAACAAAAGCATGGCTTGCCTTCAAATCTGGGAAATACACGGATTATAAGATCAATCTTCCCTGAACATATGGGCATGGTTGGCACCAGGTTTGTTATTGTTGCTTTTACACGCGAGATCAAAACAGACCGACGGCATGTCATTGTCCGCTTTTCCGGGCCGATTTTTATTGGTGAATTCTGGCGTTTTACAGTATACTCACCAAACGGCTTTACCTTAGGTGCAGAAATTATTGCCAGTATATCTTCAATCATTCACACACACATTGCACTTGTTAAAGTCAACACGTGTCTTTTTAAACAGATTTTAGTTTCACGCAAAAGAGATCACTCACTTTTTGCTCACCTTTTGGCACTTAGTCATGTATCTTGTTTGTAAGAGGTCGAGGACATATTCAGTTTTTCCACACCCTGTGGCACCACAAAACAAACCACAGTGTGGGTCGAGTGTCATCAAGTTCATTTTAATACAGAATATAATTTTAATACACATGTCTGCTTCCTGAAATATTGAGTTGAGCATCATAAATCAGATACAAATAAACATTTATTGCTCCAGCGGTTTAAGTCTTCTTTTTAATCTGAATTGTAATTCCGTCACTGCCGTTTTCAACAGTACGTCCTGACCCATGTAGGTAGTCGTCATCTGTACTACGCAGGTCTAGCCGAAGTGCATATTTGTTTGTCAGGTATTGTCCAATTCTTACGTCATACAGATGTAGATCTTTGCATGCCATGTTTGCTGGTTTTTCTCTAAGTCTCCCGCCTGCAAAATATTTTGTGATCTCGTCGTAGTGCTGGTAAGGTTGCATTCCAGATGCATACACTTGATTACGGCGACCTTCAATTGTACAAGACAAATGTGTAATCTTTGGATTGTAGAATTTTTCTGAATCCCTTTTGTATGGACTACTGGCTTCAACAAACAACATAAGAATACCTTTCAGTGACCTAGCAGTTGTGTTCAAGTTTATGTTCCACATTGGATCGCTTTTGTCTTTATGCATTAAACTATGCCTTATCACCCGGTCCTCATAAATCGGCAGTCTTGACTGGTACTGATTTTGAATGAGTCTGGCTAGTTCAGTGTGTGTGACAATTTCATATTCCAAAGAGATGTTAGAGATCTTATATGACACATTGGGATCAGATGATTTTATAACTTTGGAGTAGTCGTTGAAAGTTAGTTCAAAGTTTAGACGGTCATTCAGTGCTCCTTGATAATACGGCAAATGCACTGTTAGGATTTCGAATTCAAGTGGAATGTAAAATCTGGTTTTGTATGTTTCGGCCATAATAATGTCCTTGGCTGTAGTGGTTACTTTGTCGGCTGTATCGATTCTGAGTTTAGTATTGTTATCTGACTGTATGCCTTGGTAAATACGATCCTCTCGTTCTTCTCTTGTGAGCCACAGATCTTTATAGCAGTAAAACACATCAACATCGTCAAGACTAAACACTTCCTGTCCTTCAAGTTTAACTTTGATGGTCCTAATAATTGCTATGCCTAGGTTGTTAACTAGTGTTCTGTTTACATCTGATTTTGATGAAAGTTCACTATTAAAAGCAAGACGTGCAGTGCCAGGAACAATAACATCACTGGGACCTAGGTTCAAAAACTTGACAGTAAGAACTTGGTTCTGGTCTATGGTACTTGGATTATTTGTGATGATGATTGATTGCCTAATGACCTTAACACCAAGAGGCTCACGTAGTTATCTATATGGGTCTAACGTTGTTCCATAAGACGATGTCATTTTATGATGCAAAAATCAAAAATATTAAATTAATAAAAATGATGGCAGCGGGAGGATTTAATCATGAAGATTTTGAAATGAATGGACATGTCATGAATGTCTCTGATATCAGTGCTACAGATTTGAATGGAATGGTAAATACTTCTCCTTTGTATCACAAACTGTTAAAAGACAGAGTAAACTCTTTTTTTTTTTTTACAGTGTTGGTGCCCGCCCAGATGTAATAGATCCTAATCAGTTTAAATATGATAAAGGTCACTTATTTGTAAATACAGTCGGAGGTAAAGTACATCTAACCCATAAAAATAACCCTGCTAAGTTTAGAGCTTTAAGTACGATAAAAACTGATGTCGTTGGTGAGGAAACACTGCAGCATTACCTTGGTGTTGGTAGTGGTAGTAAGAAGTTACCACCACAAGTTGTTACTACTCTTCACGACACACAAACAAAGTTGCCAATGGGACAGGAAATTGAAATGACGGAAGTAAAAAGACTGCCAGAAATAGCAAACAATGTAGAACAAGAAACCTCATTTACTGATGAAGTAATGAAAACAATAGACGACCCACCTTTACCCTTGCGGGATTTAATGGGGTTAAATAAATCACTGCAGTCAATCATAGGTGAGATGGTAAATAATGTAGCCAAACTGGGTGAGCTTGATAATCAAATAGAAAGAGAAAAGAAAAACTGGCTACAGCAGACAATGGGAATCTTGACACAGAAAAAAAAAAAATACAATACAGATTAAATGATTTGCAGATAGAAAGATCAGGGTGATTAGAAGTGATTAGCATTGGAAGAGAAAAACTGAAAACACAGGTCAACTGGATTAGAAAAAAAAAAATGTCTGTCTTTGTTAATGTGGGCTTGCTTAATTAAAATAAATCAATTAATTGGGTGTGTCATAGAAGCCCCACATGTTGATTTTAAATTATTCTAGGGTGGAAGTAATACAGTTAGAAAATAAAGGCTTTGATTGTATTTGTTGATGTTGGTTTGTCTAAAAGCCTAGTTGACTATAATAAATATTTAAAATGGATGGGGGGTGGGTGAGGATCCCCATTATATCTATCTCTTACGTTCGGTCAATGCTAAGTCATCCCTCCTAGCCCGCTCAGCCGCCTCACGGTCTAGGTCACGTTCCCGTTTTTCTTCCTCTCTCCTAACTTCGGACAGGATGAACTGGGTTAGAGCTCCCCCACTAAGTCCTAGGCCCTCTCCTATCACTTATACTGCTCGTATGGGTTTACCATCACCCCTAACCCCCCTTTACTTTCCTGATCCCTACTGGGTGTCAGTCCTGCTGCAGTGAGAGTACGGGTAAGGGTACTCACCACCGTTTCCTTCCGAGAAGGAGTGGCCAAAGTGGCTCCTCTCTCTCCTGGACCCTCATCCCCTGCACCACCACCCTCGGACTCAGGGTCGTGCCCCGACGTGGCACGGGTGGCCCTGGTCTCCCGTTTAGGGGGCATCCTGGTGTGGGTGTCACGGAGGCAGCGACGACAACTGCTCCCCAGCAGGACCCCTGTCAAAGAAAAAAATAAAACAAATAAACACACAGAATACAAACAACGAATAAGGGCTAGACAGTGACAAGAGCCGAAGGGTCCTCACCACTCGGTACCTGAGTAATGAGAGGCAACCACTCATGCCACCCCTCGTTTATGCGCACTGCACTCTCTGGCCGCGGCCCCTGGCGCAATACGCCCCCACTCCCGCCAACCGCCCGCTAAATCTTACTCGTACCACAACACGAACAAACGGTCACTGGCGCACAAAAATACCCTAATCTACCTAATCCGTTACCTCCCCCTAATCCTTATCCCACCGCTGCCACCAAATATGTCACGACACGCCTGACGGAGTCAGGGCGCCGTGGACAATATGAGTGCTGACACTCGAGGAAACCCACCCACTCTAAATAAACCACACAACGCCAGTGATAAACAACAAACAAATCCTTTATTACCTACTCTTACTCTAACCCCCACCCCAACCCACTAACGCCCCACACACTCACACATACCCACGCATGCACTCATAACGTATTAACACATAAAAAAGATTAACATATAAAAAATGACTAACAAGTGAAAATGACTAACAGACGAAAATGACTAACAGGTGAATATGACTAACAGGTGATAATGACTAATATGGCCAACGGCTATACAAGGCGGGTAACTTTGTCTCTGTACAGTGTCCTCTGTCCCACACTAGACAGGGTGGCTCGTAAAGTAAGAGTACTACCCCTACACCACAGAGCACCGTAGCCGCGCTTGCCCACGCACGCCTGTGACCGACGCTCAGAACGTAGGATCCGCCCGCTGTAGCCCAACGTCAAAGTACTTGTCCAACAGGACTGGCTAGCGAAGGCGTTCCCGCTCCCGATGATGTGTCACCGTTGGTCGTGGATGAGATCGAAGAACGACGAAATCTTCGAAGCCAATCTTCGAAGCCAATCTTCGAAGCCAGTGCACTGGAAAAGGGCGCATTGTCAGTCAAAGTGCCAACACAGTTAATTCTGGCCTATTTGACACGCAACTACTCACAAACCACGTGAGTTGTGTCTCGTCTCACCCTAATACCTGCCTTGGCCATATTAAATATACAATCATGGATATGAAAGCTTCCTATGTACATTCAACATTCACCAGGTCTGCACTACTCCATTACACTAACATTAAGCTAGCACAACCACTTTTGTATAATAACATTGCCACTGCTAAAACCATTATCAAAATATCCACATGTACATACAATATGAAATAATCACCAGCAACCACCCAACGTGACAAACTTATTACATTGCATCTAGGACTTAATACAGATATATTTGAAAGGATACCCACTTTAATTCATTTTACAACATGGCCCTTTAAATATACTCACTCGGCGACAGCCGAACATAAACAACTAAATCCGACACCCACCACACTACAACCCAACCTAAAAAACATGATTAAAGACTCGATTAAAACATCACTAAAAAACTAGACGAACATACACTTCCGAACCTACGTACACATTCAAACACCCGAGAGCACAGCAGCTAACTGAGGAAAATGGCATGAATAAATACCTGTCACTGGTGAGTCCTCCGGCAGGACGAGACAAACAAGACGAAGACGAACCGGAGGGGTCTTCTGGTGAGTAGCAGCCGTGGTCACAAGTCTCTCGGGACACCCACACCCAGGAACACTGGTCGTGGTCTTGCAGGGAGGGTAAAACAACCCTCACACAGCTTGTCAAGGGCTCCAAACGAGGACGCACCCTGACCCAGACTCTCACTTCGCTGGCTAACTCCGCTGACTGACTGTAATATCCTTCTGCTACCTTGCAGTTTAACTTTACTCTGAACACTGTTCGGTTAAAGCTACTCGGCGAAAGCGTGCAACCGCTGTACTCGCTCACTGCTAAGCTTGCTGCACGGGCTTTACGATTACGCTCACACTACATTTATTAACTTCCCTAAACTAAGGCTATTTACAGAAGTCGGCGACCTACATTTATTAACAAGAAAACGACTTGACGAAAAAATGAAACATGTCACATCCGTTACGTGACAGAGGTCGAGGACTTGCGTCCCTTGAGAGGCGCTTGCAGCTGTGCGTTGATCGCATCCAGGGGTGGGTGTCTCTCAACGGATTCAGGTTCTCGCCCTCCAAGACAGTCTGTGTGCATTTTACTAACCAGATGAAATTTTTTCCAAAACCTACCCTGAGCATTGCTGGAGTGCCAATTCAGGTGGCCGAAGAGGCAAAGTTTCTGGGGGTCATCTTTGACAAAAGATTGACCTTCCGCAACCATGTTAACTACCTTAGAACCTCTTGTCGGAAGGCCCTCGACATTCTTCGTGTCGTTGGTCGTACTGACTGGGGTGCAGACCGTATCGTCTTACTTCGACTGTACCGGGCCCTTGTTCGGTCCAAACTGGATTACGGCTCTGTGGTATATGGCTCGGCTTCCAAGTCTGTTCTACAGCGTCTGAACACAATTCACCATCAAGGTCTGCGCATATGTCTGGGAGCCTTCAGGACATCTCCAGTTCCTAGTCTGTATGCAGAGGCAGGGGAGCCTTCTCTCAGGCTCCGCCGCATCCGCCTCATGCTCAGCTACGTTCTGAAGCTGAAGGCCCATCCAGAAAATCCTGCCTATGATTGTGTTTTTACCCCGTCGTTTGCAGAGATTTACGATGCCCATCCGGGAGCTGTCCGTCCACTTTCCTTCCGTGTCCGACCTCATCTGCAGGCGGCCGGAGTGGACCTGGACAAAGTTTCGGAATCTCTGCAACACGTCACTCCACCCTGGCTACTACCAGTTCCTGACATCTTGCTGGACTTTACTGCCCACAAGAAGGATTGTACTCCACCAGCCATATACCAACAGAGCCTCAATTAACTCCTTTCATTTTTTCCTGGCTATTGTCGTCTTTATACGGATGGGTCCAAATCTGAGGATGGAAGAGTGGCTGCGGCTGTAGTGTCCTCTCGCCATCCTAGACGCCCATTTAAGCTCCGTCTCCCTGACCATTCCTCTGTATTTAGTGCAGAACTGCAGGCAATTCTGCTAGCACTCAAGCATGCCTATCAGTCTCGGGAAAGGAACTTCCTGATTCTGTCTGACTCTCTTTCTGCCCTGCAGGCCCTTCAGGGCGCGGGAACAGACCATCCACTGCTGGTGCAGATTAGAGAGCTCTACGCGGACTTGATGAAGGAATATTATGACATCATTTTTATTTGGGTCCCGGGCCATGTGGGCATCGAAGGCAACAGAATCGCAGATTCTGCTGCCGACAGTGCCCGCAGTGACCCTGTCCCTGACACACAGACTGTCTATAGTGATTTTAAACCTGGTATTAGTGCGTACATAGCCCGCGAGTGGCAGTCCGAGTGGGACAAAGAGGAAGGGAACAAGCTTCATGAAGCTCTTCCTAAGTTGTCTGACAGTCTACCTTTCCGCTGCGGCAGCCGCCGTGAGGAGACTGTCCTTGCTCGGCTCCACATCGGGCACACGTATGTTACGCACTCTTACTTACTTAAACAGGATGAGCGTCCATGGTGTTTTGCCTGTGATGAGCAGTTTTCTGTTCGACACTTTTTGCTGTATTGTGCTGACCTCATTGACACCAGATATAAACACTTCACAGCAGACTCCTTGAAGGTTTTGTTCCGGGATGTTCCTCCGGACAAAATCTTCAATTTTTTGAGAGAATGCAATATTTTTAACAAGATCTGAGCATTCATTGACTATGTGAATTTTTTATTTGCCCTTTTTGAGAGTCTGTAGACGTTTCTTTTAAAGACATGTGCGACATTTTAGCCTGAGATTTTTAATCTATATTTACATCTTGTCTTAAGACCTTGCTTTTAGTCTGGCTGACCAGATTTTTACCCATCCCGCCGTGAGATGGCCTTAGCCGGGTCTGCCTTGGGGGACTTGGGTGGGGTTAGGTATTTTTTAGTTCCCAGGGTCACCCTGGTCAGCCCCACAGGGTGGGTTTTTCTCTCTATTCTGGGGCATGTGTTTCTGGCTACCCTTTGTCCATTCACCTGTAACCCCACCCGGGTCTGCCCTGGGGGACTTGGGTGGGGTTAGGTATTTTTTAGTTCCCAGGGTCACCCTGGTCAGCCCCACAGGGTGGGTTTTTCTCTCTATTCTGGGGCATGTGTTTCTGTCTACCCTTTGTCCATTCACCTGTATTTGCCTTTTTAAAACTCTCCCTACTGTCTGCACTGCCTGTAGCTCTTGATATTGGATGTGTGTTGCTAAATGGTCTTAGCTTTATTTATGCCCCATGTTGTAGGTTTATTTAATGTATTTGACCGGCTGGCGACATACATTCAATTTTCTGTTTAGTTTTTTTTCACAAGCAGTGCAGGCACGTCCTGAGAAAGCCTTGTTGCTGTCGGGACGTTAAGCAATGTACAATCAATCAATCAAACCATTCACCTGTATTTGCCTTTTTAAAACTCTCCCTACTGTCTGCACTGCCTGTAGCTCTTGATGTTGGATGTGTGTTGCTAAATGGTCTTAGCTTTATTTAGGCCCCATGTTGTACCCCCACCCGGGTCTGCCCTGGGGGACTTGGGTGGGGTTAGGTACTTTTTAGTTCCCAGGGTCACCCTGGTCAGCCCCACAGGGTGAGTTTTTCTCTCTATTCTGGGGCATGTGTTTCTGTCTACCCTTGGTCCATTCTCCTGTATTTGCCTTTTTAAAACTCTCCCTACTGTCTGCACTGCCTGTAGCTCTTGATATTGGATGTGTGTTGCTAAATGGTCTTAGCTTTATTTAGGCCCCATGTGTTAGGTTTATTTAATGTATTTGACCGGCTGGCGACATACATTCAATGTTCTGTTTTTTTTTTTTTTTTTTTTTTTCACAAGCAGTGCAGGCACGTCCTGAGAAAGCCTTGTTGCTGTCGGGACGTTAAGCAATGTACAATCAATCAAACCCATGTTGTAGGTTTATTTAACGTATTTGACCGGCTGGCGACATACATTCAATTTTCTGTTTAGTTTTTTTCACAAGCAGTGCAGGCACGTCCTGAGAAAGCCTTGTTGCTGTCGGGACGTTAAGCAATGTACAATCAAAAGCCTTAGTCGCCTGCTCGGCGTTAAACCCAAATAACTAACTAACTAACCCTATTTTGGCATTAAAATCGCCCATGACGATGGTGATGTCTCGCTCAGCACATTTGTCCAAGGCACTCTGGAGTCGGTCGTAGAACTCGTGTTTCTCTTCCTCGTCACTGTCATTAGTGGGCGCATAACACTGGATGATGTTCAGCTTGAGCTTTTTCTTGATTCTAAAGGCTGCTGTGATAATTCTTGGCCCAAGAGGTTCTTAGCCCATCAGCGCTCTCTGTGCCACTCGTGACAGCATGAATGCTACACCTTCTGTATGGGGGGCATTCTCCTCTTCATGACCTGAATACAGAATCATCTCATGTGTTTCTGTCTACCCTTTGTCCATTCACCTGTATTTGCCTTTTTAAAACTCTCCCTACTGTCTGCACTGCC
Organism: Semisulcospira habei; assembly: GCA_036245525.1. NCBI lineage: Eukaryota > Metazoa > Mollusca > Gastropoda > Semisulcospiridae > Semisulcospira > Semisulcospira habei. The sequence continues at coordinate 123,448,988 of BTPG01000002.1, read as the reverse complement.
TGTAGTTCTTGATATTGGATGTGTGTTGCTAAATGGTCTTAGCTTTATTTAGGCCCCATGTTGTAGGTTTATTTAACGTATTTGACCGGCTGGCGACATACATTCAATTTTCTGTTTATTTTTTTTTTTTCACAAGCAGTGCAGGCACGTCCTGAGAAAGCCTTGTTGCTGTCGGGACGTTAAGCAATGTACAATCAATCAATCAATCTCCCCACTTAACAGCCTTTTCTGGCCAGACTGCGTCCATTTTAGCCTGAGATTTTTAATCTATATTTACATCTTGTCTTAAGACCTTGCTTTTAGTCTGGCTGACCAGATTTTTACCCATCCCGCCGTGAGATGGCCTTAGTCGCCTGCTCGGCGTTAAACCCAAATAACTAACTAACTAACCATCTGGCTTCACTGATACCTAGCAGGGAAAGGTTGTACTTTTGCATTTCCGCTGCTATCTGGGCGGCCTTGCCGCTCTGGTACATGGTCTTGACGTTCCATGTGCCCATGGTTGTATCCCTGGATAGAGAGAGGCGGCTCGGTCCTGTGGCTTCCAAAGACTTCCGGCTTTCACCACAGGACGTCATAAGTCTTCTAGTAGAAGAACCTTCCTCCTCCAGGAAAGGAATTACTGTTAGTCTTTTCGTCGGCGTTTTTGTAGCTATTTCCTTTTTTGCAGGATGGGGAAGCTACCCCCACGCCCAACCCCCTTACTAGGAGGACCAGGGTTTTTCTGTCAGGGTCACCTTCCCTTAGACCATGTTGGTTCACGGCACCTTATTTCATTCGGTGCACCCCTCTCACGAGGGACCCCATATCCACCACCCAGGGGACGCGCCTCAACGCCATATGGTCCCAGCGCGAGGATTCCTAATCCAGTAAGGCCTATTACCAATGCTGTTTTCTCTGACTCATGTGTGTTTGGTGAGTCAGAGGTTAGTGACGGGGTCAGGGCCGGGGCTGTTACCGTCTGTACAGGCATTTATTAATGGTTTTAATGTCTGTAAATGTGTGGTTGTTGCCCCCAAGTTTACTGATTGAGTCCTAATTTCTGATCACGCCCTGCAACAATTATTTCGTTATTATAATTTGTTATTGTCCCCATTTGTAATTGAAGGTCAGATGGTAACATGTATAACCCGATGCCAACTGCAAAGTCAACTTTGATCTCGCATATCTGAGAAAGTCTTCGTAGCGTTGTATGCTTGACGGGAGATCTTCCACTGAATTAATCGAGTCTTCCAGGTTTTCAAGAAATTGTTTTTGTGCTTTGAATTTTCAACTCCCGTTTAAAATGTTTGATTTTGTTAGCGATTGTGCTCCTAGTATACACCACACATATGTTCTGATAGACTCATTTACGCGCTCGACTCCTGCTTGAGTAAACCCATCACTCCTGTCTAAAGACAAATGTGGTCCAGGCATTAGACTGTTTCTGTTCTATTGATCCTAACCACACTTGTGATTTTGATGAAAATGAAGTGTAACCAGGGTAGTAATCTTGAGGATATTGTCTGTGACTCATAGCGTAATACAATGTACCCATGTCGTGATCATCAAGTTTTTGTGCAAAGTCATACTTGGTACCGATGTTAAATTCATTACAGATGCGTTCAAATGCTTTCATATCCATGGGGTTGTTATACCTGTTGAAACTGGATTCAGTGGGCAGCAGGGTATGGAGTTGTGAGAGTATTCTTCTAAGCTGATAATACACATGGAAACGATACACAGACCTAATCAGTTGGTTTGAGTAATTTAAATGGTCTGTAAAAGAAACACCACAGCCTGTAGTTGAGCACAGTATAGAAAAGTTGAGTTGGTTTTGAAACATGTAGTGGGCTTGAGGACCACTTTCTTGCAGTTAAATCGTCTGTTATTGGAGGGTTTAGATATTGGTCAAAGGGGTTGGGTACTTTCATTTGAAATAAATCTTGTTCATTTACAGCTATATAAAGCTGATTTAGTTGAATTATTTTCTGTTCATAAGTTGGTGCAATATTGTACTTGGCATCCACGTTAAATTGAAATGCGTTTGTAGTGACGATTGTTGGCGATTTAAATTCCATCATTTTCTTTTTTATGAGATAATAAAAATGTTTATTACCTTAACAAATCTTGACACAAGCAAACCAGTGTGGTTAACTAATGGGATTGGTAATCGAGATGGTAGCAAGGCTGTAGCTATCCATGAAATGTTCTACACTGTAAAGTGGTTTAATATAACAGATGATAATTATTATGTTAAACATAATGGGACCCATGTTATACCACCAGGGTATTATGACATTTGTACTTTAGCTAACTGGTTTCAAAGTGAATTAAAAATTAAAGCAACTTTAAATCCAGCCAACTTACACGTTACATTAGAATTTCCAAGTAACATGCGTGTGCTTGATTTTTCATATGAACTTGTATTTTTACTTGGTTTAAAAGTTCTACCTTTTGATGAATTGGGTGATTGGACATTTTTGGAAAGTACAGATTTGTCACGTATTCTCTCTTGGCTTGACTTCGCGAACGAAGATTTTATAGGAGTTGCCCACGACGTCTGCAGGCTTGTTCGTGGCTGCGGAGGCCAATCCGAGACAGGCAGGTTCGACCGCAGTGGCTGCAGGGGAAGGTATGGCCAGGGTTCTGAGTTGCGGCATCTCTGTTTTTTCTCCTGAGCCGCTTGTCCTTAAGGCTAGCTCTGTGAGAGTCCTCAAAGGAGACAGCTGCCTTGTAAATGGTGGAGCGCCAGGTGTCACGGTCCGCAGCAAGCGAAGACCACTGGTGGTGGTCGATTTGGCAGGCACTAAGTGACTTCTTGAGACAGTCTTTGTATCTCTTCTTTGGTGCCCCTCTGTCACGGTGTCCAGTAGCAAGCTCGCCGAACAGGGTGATCTTTGGTAGGCGATGATCCTCCATCCTGGAGACATGCCCCGCCCAGCGGAGCTGTGTCCGCAGCAGCAAAGCCTCGATGCTCACACTTTCGGCCTGTTCAAGGACCTCGACGTTGGTGACATAGTCACTCCAGTGAATGCCCAGGATGGTACGCAGGCAGCGCTGGTGGAAGCGTTCGAGGAGTCGTAGTTGGCTGCGGTAGAGGGCCCAGGACTCGGAACCATACAGCAGGGTGGTGAGGACCACAGCTCTGTACACGCTGATCTTGGTGCCTGTTTTCAGCTGTTGATTGTGCCACACCCGCTTGAAAAGTCGCCCGAAAGCGCTGTTCGCTTTTGCCAGCCTGCTGTCAAGCTCCTTGTCCAGCTTGGCGTCCGACGAAAAAATGAGAAAAAATCCAAATAAACAAAAAAAAACAACAACTGGAAAACGCCCTGTTTATTTGTCAGTAGACACAGTATTTAATGTTTATTTGAAAGAACTAAACACGACTGAAAATGTACACAATGGAAAGCCTTCAACTTTGTTAAGATGTGTGTCAGCTGGAACTGCACCCTATTGCGAAAGTGTGGTTGTTAGATTTCCTAATTTACAGTTTCAGAAATTAGGTTCTAGTTTCTTTGAATCACTGTGTTTATCTGTAACTAATCAGGATGACAAACCAGTTCTGATGCATGATTTTAGTGTTGTGTTAGAAGTTAAATAATTTTATTTTTGTTTATAAAAAATGAGTGCTGGTCCAAAACTGAAAATTATTCCAGTCGTGTGTCCTTTAACAGAGTTGAAAGATTTGGCTGATGTACAAGATTTTGATAAAAAGGGGGAGGTGGGGGAGGTGTATGGTTTTGAACTTGATTCTTATGGCATGTACAAGCGGAAAGTAATCGATGACATGAAGGACGGAACAGAGAGACAGATTCCTAAACTTGGCCAGCTTTGTGATGTTACTGTACCGCTTCCGCCTGTAAATAATGTGCCCTACAACTTAAAACATGTAGGTAATAAGTGGGTAGTTTCGCTTGTATCTACACCTGTAATTGCACCAACAATCGACTAGGACATAAAGTTTGAATTTATTAGTCCTTATGTATATAGTGATGATGAAGGAGCCTTAGTATTCAGAAAAGTTGTTAACTCTGGGCCGTTGATTGTAAGCCTTGTTCCAAGTTTTGCTTCAGACAACAATAGCAGAGAAAAACTAAAAGTGCAAGAGTATGAGAAACAAAGGTATCTTCTTACAAATAGAAAACGCAGATCAGATACTTCTGTTGTTTTTATGCCAGCAAACTTTGCTATGGCTAGAGAAGCGACAATAGTATTTGAAATTATCATGGGGTCTGTAGCTTCTGTAAAAGAGGCAGATATCACACAGGGAATCAAACTTATGCGGGATGACACAGTGCAAGAGTCATCAAAAGTCTTTATTGCTATTAAAAAAGGTGTTGATATAGAGGTTTCGAGCAGTATTCCAGCTGTCAAGATAGTGGTCGACAAAACAACTTTTGTTCGCCTAAGTAACATAAAACTTGAACACATTGATCTTGTTTCATTTTATTACGCCAGCAAATTATACACTTTTGACGAGTTGCAAAATGTAATCGCTGATTAAATTTTAAAAAATATTTGTCAATAAAAAAAATGGTAAACTTCTATCCGCAACTACCGACGCTTGAGACGCTTGCGACAACTGATCCGCATGTGCCAATTGTATCTGATAAAACATTACAGGCAGACACATTCTGATTAATAAATATTACAGAAGCATTGAAATATTTGGAAAGTGAAGAGGCGAGATACTCTAGGTGTAAAAGACGGTATAAAACAGTTGTCAATTCTGTACAAAACACATCTATGGCTGTGGGTGCAGTTTCACTTTCAGCTGGATTATCTGTAGGGGGTATTGTTTTTATATCAACTGGAATCGGTAGTTTAATTGGAATTGGTCTTGAAGGAGCTAGCATTGCCACAGGACTTGTATGCTTTGGTTTGGAAGGCCTTAACAAAAGATTTCATACAAAGTTGCAGAAGCATGAAGCGTTGAGTACGCTCGCGGGTGCAAAGCTGAGTAGTATGAAACTTATTATTAGTAGAGCTTTGGAAGATAATTTTATTGATGATATTGAATTTAAGAGAGTGCATGATGATTTGAGCAATTACAAACAACAGAAGTCTGAAATACAGAATAATATGCGTAGTCAATCCCCCGTGAATGTTGAAGAACTAAAGGCTGGTTTTTTAGAAGAAGGGAAAAATATTGGAGTACAGGAAACCACGGAAAAACTTCAAAATCTTTTAGGAAAGTAAAAATCGGTTTTGGTAATCGTTTAATATTAATGACATACATTTCACAGAGAGATGACACGCCGCACATGCCGCTTGAGCCTATCTATTTAGCCCCATCTGCTCCGCCGCCAGAGTACTATTGAGAAAAAAAAGTTTTTTTGTTGCCTTTGTATCTTGACAAATCTGTCCCAGTATCTTGGGACTGGAGTCAAGTTCTTGTAATAACTTATAAGAACTTATAGTAAGTAATTACTAAGTTCTTATGGTGAGTAATTAATAAGTTCTTATGACAACTAACTTAAAGGTTACCTCGGCAGGTTTTTAAAAGTTAGTTGCAACTTGTTAATAAGTATGAAGTTTTACTTGGCACCACTTGGTCAGGTGCATGTTAAACGTTTAGGTGTTGACAGAGACAATGGTTATAGAGAGAAAACAATAGAGATTTGAAAAATAACAAAATCAATAATGCCGCACTGATCATGCTCGCCATTAAAAAAAAAAATTAACAGGGTGTATTCGTGATGGTAGGGAGGTGATGGGGGGTCGATGCAGCTATTATCAAAAATGGTGTGATGTATCGATCGATGCGGCATTATTGATTTTGATGCTTTTCAACTCTCTATTGTTCTCTCTCTGCTTTAGCCCTGCTGTCACACAGAATCATCTGCTGATGATCCTGACACATCTTCTCTAAACTTTTGCATTTGGTTAGCCCTTTTCCTTCTCAATGGGGATGATGCTAAAGATGATAATTTTCTTGGTTTTACTATTTTCTTCAAGACTGTGGGCTGTCCTCTAGTTTTACATATGACAGTGTGTTTGTCTCTTGACTTTTCCATTTTAAGTTTTGAGAAGTGAGTGAAATAGGCCTCCTTGTCTTTTGTAAATGGTGCTTGCAATTCCCCTTGTCGTCGGAGTGTTGTTTTGAAGAAAGGTGATGTTGCAGCATCTGCCGTGGTTTTGACTGGTGTGGTAGGCAACAGACTGATTTTATTAGCTTGATTAGGCGTGTGAAATTCAGATTGTGACTTTGTCCACATAGTAGGTGTGGAGGTGCTGGGAGGTTGGAAACTGCCCACAGTAATATTACTGTCATTTGCATCACATTTATGCCTAGCGCCACAGTCAGGTTTCACTGGTTGACCGCCCTTCCCTAGCTGTGCAAATTTACTACACACAGTGCAGTCGGAGCTGTTGAGCGATGGATCATAAGTTGTCCATATCTTGTTAGCTTGTTCAATTGCATTGTTTGCAGTTTCATTACTCTATGGTAACATTTCACACAAAACGAATTTGAGTACAACAGTCCACTAGTTTCATCTATAGTGATTCCATGTATTTCCTAAAGTTCAGCTGCATACATTTCACACAGTGTGATTGGTTTTTCATCAAGTGTTCATTTTGACCTTCCTCCACATACTCTACATAGAGAATTTAAGCTTTTAAAGTGAAAGGATTATGTGTGTGCAAATGTTTCTTGTGTATGTTTTATTCCCACCATAACTGTACTGTCTTTCCCTTAGAGTAGACTACACCATTTGGAATAAAGGAATCAGGATAATATGAATGAGCAGACAACAGTTATTACCTGATACTACTAAACATGAGGCTATAAGCAGAGCATAAAGCACAGGGATTACACTATACACACCAGTATTCCATAGAGAATGAATGTTCAGACCTGCTCAGTACTGTGCGAGGCACAGATAACTTATTATTCAGTCACACACAAACACGGTACCTGTCTTTATCCTTGGATTGCACCCTTTAAAAAAAAATGTTCCCTGAATAATACCACCAACACAGGAACCAGCAGGCAACGGTACACACATGTGTTAAATGGTTTTATGTAGAAAACTTTTGAAGAGGAGATAGAGAACATTAAACACAGGCATAGCACACCACACATTAGTAGTCCGTTACAGAGATTAGAGAAGGAATTTTTGCTGCCAGACAGTGACCTAGATAGCCTGCTATACCACAGCAGCAGGCGGGGGGGGGGGGGGGGGGGGGGGGGGGCCAAACTAAAGAGTGAGAAATCGGCTTTACTACACAGCCATGAAGAGGTTGAGGACTTGCGTCCCATGAGAGGCGCTTGCAACTATGCATTGATCGCATCCAGGGGTGGGTGTCTCAACGGATTCAAGTTCTTGCCCTCCAAGACAGTCTGTGTGCATTTTAGTTTTTACTAACCAGAATAAATTTTTTCTGGAACCTAGCCTGAGCATCGCTGGAGTGCCAATAAAGGTGGCCGAGGAGGCAGAGTTTCTGGGGGTCATCTTTGACAAAAGACTGACCTTCTGCAACCATATTAATTATCTTCGAACCTCATGTCAGAAGGCCCATGACGTTCTTTGTGTCGTTGGTCACACTGACTGGGGTGCAGACCGCACTGTCTTACTTCGACTGTACTGGGCTTTTGTTCGGTCGAAACTGGATAACGGCTCTGTGGTATGTGGCTCAGCTTCCAAGTCTGTTCTACAGCGTCTGAACACAATTCACCATCAAGGTCTGCGGATATGTCTGGGGGCCTTCAGGACATCCCCAGTTCCTAGTCTGTACGCTGAGGCAGGAAAGCCTTCTCTCAAGCTCTGCCGCATCCGCCTCATGCTCAGCTACGTTCTGAAGCTGAAGGCCCATCCAGACAATCCTGCCTTTGATTATGTTTTTAAACCGCCGTTTTCAGAGATTTATGATACCCATTCGAGAGCTGTCCATTCACTTTCCTTCCATGTCCAACCTCATCTGCAGGCGGCCGGAGTGGACCTGGACAAAATTTTAGAATCTCTGCAACACACCACTCCACCCAGGCTGTTACCAGTGCCTGACATCTTGCTGGACTTGACCGCCCACAAGAAGGACTCTACTCCACAGAGCCTCGATGAACTCCTTTCAAGTTTTCCTGGCTATTGTCGTATTTATACAGATGGGTCAAAGTCTGAGGATGGCTGCGGCCACAGTGTCCTCTTGCCACCCTAGACGCCCATTTATGCACTGCCTCCCAGACCATTCATCTATAGGTATTTAGTGCAGAACTGCAGGCGGTTCTGCTGGCACTCAAGCATGCTTATCAGTGTAGGGAACTTCCTGATTTTGTCTGACTCTCTCTCTCTGCCCTCCAAGCCCTTCAGGGCACAGGAACAGACCACCCACTGCTGGTGCATATCAGAGAGCTTCATGACTTCATGAAGGAATATTATGACATCATTTTTATTTGGGTCCCAAGGCATGTTGGCATCGAAGGCAACAGGATCGCAGATTCTGCTGCCAATGATGCCCGCAATGACCCTGTCCCTGACACACAGACTGTTCATTGTGATTTTAAACCTGTGATTAGTGCGTACATAGCCCGTGAGTGGTTGTCCGAGCGGAACAAAGAGGAAGCTAACAAGCTGCATGAAGCTATTGCTAAGGTGTCCAACAGTCTACCTCATCGCTGCGGCAGCCACCATGGGAAAACTGTCTTTGCTCAGCTCCACATCGGGCACACATGTTACGCACTCTTATTTACTAAGACAGGAAGAGCGGCCATGGTGTTATGCCTGCGACGAGCAGTATTCTGTTGAACATTTTTTGCTGTCTTGTGCCGATCTAATTGACACAAGATATAAACACTTCACAGCAGACTCCTTGCTTGAAGGTTTTGTTCTGGGATGTTCCCCTGGACAAAATCTTCAGTTTCTTGAGAGAATGCAATATTTTTATTAAGATTTGAGCATTCATAGACTATGCAAATTTCATTATTTTGACTTTTTTGAGAGTTTGTATAAGTTTCCTTTAAAGACCTGTACGACAATTTAGCATGAAATATTTTAAAGATATATATACATCTTGTCTTAAGACCTTTCTTTTAGTCTGGCTGGCCAGATTTTTACCCATCCTGCCGTGAGATGTCCTTAGTCACCTGCTCAGCGTTAAAACAAATTAACTTACGAGAAGGGTGTGAAGTTCAGGCTGGAAATTGACTACTCACAGTACAAATTAAACTGCGGGTCTAAATAATCAATTCTATCAATCAGTTTTAGTTTACTATGATGAAAATGTCTTTGCCTTTCATTAAGCATAAACATTTGTGTACTTGCGCAATGTTTTCTGCAAGTCACAAGCAAAGTTTGCGTCATTGACGAAAGAAGCTTCTATTGCGGGCACCATTGTGAAAGCATTTTTGAGCATTGCGCAAATCCAAGATTTGCTCGTCCGTGTCAGATGATATATCGCTCAAAAAGTTTTTGAATGAGCTTTTCACTGTTAGCTGGCACATATGCATGCAGTCATTCCCAGACAACATATGAGTAAAAAAAATTTGAAAATCTCACATGAAAATCTGATGCAGTTTTCTCTTGATTTAAAATATGCACTAGGCTCCATTAAAAAGGGCAGGAAATGATCTTTTCAACGACACCAAATATAGCGCTGTGCATTCTATCTTGGATTTGTGCAAGTGGTTTTTCTAACACCACTGTAGTGTGGCTCTGTGCGGGGCACTCACGGACAGCTGACCAAGTTTGTTTTTGACGCTTACCCCAGCTCCACATTCAGAGATGCTACAAATACATCTTTCTTTCCAGAACAAAACAAACACCACAGAACTGTAGTCCGGGTGATGCTTTATTCACCCATGTTTTTAAGTCCCTTCTATTTATAGAAGGGATTTTTAGGACGGGTCGCGGTGGGGCAAAATTTAATAGCATGTCCATGATGTCAAAGGCGGGCAGGCTAAACCTCCAACAATTGAAGTAACAAGATAAAAATTACGTCATGTCTAGTTATGCTAACCTTGCTGCTGAACGTACATTTGGCGTGAAGCGCCGTATGTGCGTATGTATGTAAACAAGAGAATCTCTTGATATTTCTGTACACACAAATACTTTTCCTAAGTGGGTGGCTAAGAGAGCCTCCGAGCATATTGTAATTGAATGTCTCATTGAAGACATAAACATCCGTTTATAGGAAGTTGGTTGACCCAGATTAGAGTCCGTAATTTTTGTCATTTACTTGAACTTTTGCATTTAGCTACCCCCACCTGGGTCTGCCCTGGGGGACTTGGGTGGGGTTAACTATTTTTTAGTTCCCAGGGTCACCCTGGTCAGCCCCGCAGGCTGGGTTTTCTCCTCTATTCTGGGGCATGTGTTTCTGTCTACCCTTGGTCCATTCACCTGTATTTGCCTTTTTTAAACTCTCCTTACTGTCTGCGCTGCCTTTAGCTCTTGATATTGGATGTGTGTTGCTAATGGTCTTAGCTTTATTTAGGTCTCATGTCATAGGTTTATTTAACGTATTGGACCAGCTGGCGACATACATTCAATATTCTGTTTAGTTTTTTTTTTTTTTTTTCCCACAAGCAGCGCAGACACTCCCTGAGAAAGTCTTGTTGCTGTTGGGACGTTAAGCGATGTACAATCAATCAGTCAAGCATTTAGCTAGTTTGGAGAAAGCCAAAGAAGCAACTCCGTCATCACGCAGACACTGATATTCTAAATATGACGTCATGTCTAGTTACGCTAACCTCACTGCTGAACGTACATTTGGCATGAAGCGCCGTATGTATGTAAACAAGAGAATCTCCGATATTTCTGTACACACAAGCTTGAAACTTTTCGAAATACTTTCTTAAGTGGGTGGCTAAGAGAGCCTCCGAGCATATTGTAATTGAATGTCTCATTGAAGATATAAACAACTGTTTATAGGAAGTCGATTGACCCAGATTAGAGTCCGCAATTTTTGTTATATTTACTTGAACTTTTGCATTTAGCTAGTATTTGTATCCAGCTTTGTATCCTTTCAACTTCTTTAGTAAAAATTAATTCTTTTCAGAAAATAATTAAAACAGTAAAAAAAAACTTCACTTCTAGAGAAAGTCAGACAGTGCCGGTGACGTAAAAGAAGCAACTCCGTCACCACGCAGACACTGATACTCTAAATATGACGTAATTCTCTCTCTCTCTCTCTCTCTCTCTCTGTTATGGTTGTTCTGTGAGAATGGTCATGCATAAATCGTAGGAAACGATCCAATATTTATTTGAGCTATCATGTTTACAAATCACATACCTTTCAGTGAATTTCACTTTTGTTTACGAATAGTGTGGTATTGATTATCTGTTGCCGCACGGAGTTGAGTCCCGAAGAGTCTAGGTACTGCTAGAGTATTCATTTGTTTACTGCGCGCGTGTAGCTTAGCGGTCAACATCGGTGCGCTAGTCGCGTGGTTTCCAAATAAAGCGGGCAAGGTCGTGACCTGCCTGGCCTACTTTTGTGTGACGTCATAGCGCACCGGGATTTTCCAACATAGGGGCTGGTAAATAGCAGCCAGATTTTTACCGAATATTCCAGTGTTATGTTTATTCATTGATATTTAGGAGTTTTAGTTACGTAGTTTGTTCTGATTGGTTGTGTTGTACGAACTTCCGCGATTTTTCTGGAAAGTATGTTACTATAAAAGAGTCGTGTTGGGAAGCTTATGGGTACATTGTCTTGCATTTGTCAGTTGTAGAGACACTCAGCGTAGGTACGTGGCCCGTGTAGGGTGTACATTGTGTGAGACGCTGTGTATGAGAAACTTTGTGTTGGAGTGTGGACATTGCAGAAGAGACATTGTATCAGTGGTTGTGAGTTTGGAACTGCATTGTGTGGAGATCGCATCGCTGAATTAAAATATTGTTGGAACTGTTTCTCCAGTATTGTCTACATCCTTAAGCCACGTGTGACGGATTGCAGCTGAATGAGAGTTATTTAAAAGAACCTTACGTGCGTGCATCTGGTGTGTTTAACATACTACGACTACAACTCCACCACGTAACACTCTCTCTCTCTCTCTCTCTCTCTCTCTCTCTCTCTCTCTCTCTCTCTCGCTCACTCTTTCTCACACATGTGTGCATCTCCAAGAGACATAGATCCTCATGTGCCTGGAGGGCGCATGAACATCTATGCCTCTTGATGTTTGGAGTGCGCGCATGCACACACGCATACACACACATTGACGCGCTTTCAGAAGAGCATGCAGGTGTACTTAGCATATCATGTAGCTAAGTAAAGTCAACCTGATTTCACACAAATTATAGGAAGACTGAAATTGTACCGTGAAATTCTAGTTTTGTCACCATTTTTGCAAGTCTTGAAGTGAAAGCGAAACTCGTATCTAGTTAAATATAAAATTACGTAAAAACAAAAAAAAATATGTCATGACAAATGACGTTTGACAAACCAATGACACATATGCACTGCGTGCGCCCCTTCTAGAGTTCACTATGATGCATTGGCACATCTGCGAGGCTTTTTCAGAAGGAGATATTTCGACATCAGAATCACGTCAAAGACAAAAGGTAGAGACCCTTGACAGCGAAGACAGCTCTCATAGGGACTTTGTGGGTTATGTTTCATCCCATCTTGTTATTTTTGTTATGCATGCTATATTTTGAGAGCAAAATAGCTAAATATAGCTCTCCGGCACAGTTGTTACCCACTGTTTGTATAGGGACGTACCTACGTAAATTGGTGATGTTATATCGCAAAAGACGTCAGAAATAGTTCTATCCTATGGCAGGGGCTAGGTGCAGTGTGTGTGTGAAGTGCAGAAACAAGGAGGAAATAGGGCTGGCATGATGGATGGATGGACAGGCAGGTGAATGTATGGATGATGGACAGACAAACGAACAAATGAAAGATGAATGGTGTTGATGGATTATGGAAAAAAAATGTTTAGGGCTTAACGTCTTTTGTCCACCGCGAGGGTGATTTCAAAGACGGGGACAACGAGTGGCTGTTTCGTGTAATAACCAATTTAACAGGCGAAGTCATTAATGGACACTCCAACTGATAGATAAAATGACGATGGATGGATGGATTTATGTGCAATGCTGCGGCGTCAATGTTGAGCCTGAAAAGTGACTGTTGTGAATACTCTGTGAAAGGAACTTAAATGTAGCTCCTCAAAAAGGCTGGGAACATTATGCCACAATGGGACAGTCTGGCAAATAAAGCTGGGTGAAAGCTTCTGATAAATATGGCAGTATTTTATGCATGTCTTATGTAGTGAGATGCATATGTATTTAATTTTAATTGACTTCCTTCTGTTTTGTTTGTTTGTATGGATATTCAAGGTACATGTATTTGAAATAATTTTTGTTTAATTTTGTCATTTAGACACATACCTTTTACCATTTGCTGAGCCACTACGGGATCAACCATCAGTGATTGAGTAAGTATACTAGTCAGTTGGTTATACATACTGGTAAACTGCATATGATAATCAATTCCATTGAAGAGCATGTTTCACTGTTCATTCTATAAATAGAAGAGACTTTTTACGATGGGTCGTGATGGAGCGTGCCCATTTCGGCATAGGCGGGCAGCCTCAAGCTCTGACAGCTGAAGTAGCCAGATAGAAAGTATGTATAAAAAAACAACTCACTGCAAAATATACTTTTGTCGTGAAGCAGTGTGTGTCTGTGTGTGTGTGTGTGTGTGTGTGTGTGTGTGTGTGTGTGTGTGTGTGTGTGTGTGAACAAGAAAATCTCTGACATTTGTGTATGTACAGGCTTGAAAGTTCAGGACATGATTTCTTCAAGGGGTGCCTAAGAGAATCTTCGAGGATATTGGAATTGGGTGTCTCATAAAAGATTTAAATGACCATTTCTAGAAAGTTGGTTGACTCAGATTGGAGTCCATTATCTTTGTTATAATCACATGAACGTTTGGATATAGCTAGTTCGGAGAAAAATATTGGGTTCATTAGCCAGCTTTGTACCTTTTCAACTTTGCAGAAAAGGTTTTTTAAAAAAGAGTAAAAGCCGACTTCTGGAGAAATCAGTGACGGTGATGTAAAAGCAGCAACTTTCATCACTGCTCAGACATTGACGCAGTACTGTAGATATGACATAATTCTCTCTCTCTCATACGCGCACGCACGCACGCACGCACGCACGCACGCACGCACACACACACACACACACACACACACACACACACACACACACACACACACACACACACACACACGCGGAGACAAAAGCCTCAGAGTGGGTTACCTACCATTTTATGTGAAAATGGGTTCCCATATTTCTATTTATTCTAGGGCTCTGAAATTGATGTGAATGTTTAGAACTCACCTTAAAACTAAGCTCAATAACTTAAAATAAAATAGACATTTTCTAGAAACGGAGCCACTGGATGGAGAAAAAATGGGTTTCTACCAATAAAGTGGGTGGTGCCTCTCACACAAAAAGTGGCATTACAGTGAAAATGGGTGTCTTCACAACATTAGGCATCTGTAATAAGGTCAAGTTCATGGAATACTTCTTTTTCACATTCATTTTTTTTGTTTTTTCAACTTAATGTGTATGTACATATTAACATTTTTAACATTCTATGGTGCAAAATTGAATGAACACTGGCCCCTAACCTTTAGATTATGATTTTCATAGATGAAATCTTTTAAATATTGCTACATTTTGTAGCAAAACAGTTTATCATGGCATTTATGTGAGAATCAAGATAATGTATTCTGGAAATTAAGGGACATTTTTTTTATTTTTTATGTACTCTGGAGTTTGAGACAAACAGCAACAGAGCATTTTGAATATAAACCCTTATCATTCGGAATACTCCAGTGTGTGCAACAAGTGTGACTAAAATAGTCCAAGGGTAGTGCCAGAATAGCTTGGCACCTCTAGGCGCCAAGCTATTCTGGCACCACCCTTGAACTGAAGCCATTGGTCTATGTCCTTATCTGCAAGTACTGTAATGTAGCTTGCATATGGTCAAGAGTACGACTGGGTGTCCAAAGAGTGTGACATGGGTCTCTAATTTTGAACTTAAACATATGAGCATCATTTTGCATGATTATGATGTGTTTAGCCATAAGTAACATGCCCCCCCCCCCCCCCCCCCAAAAAAAAAAAAAAAGAAAAAAAAAAAAAGAAAAAAAGAATTTCCCCATGAGCAGTCGTTTGGGTGTAATTGGCTTAAAACCGTTATGGTTTGTACATAACATTTACACCGTCACACATTTATAAAACACATTTTCTAGCTTTCACAAAGTAGATTCATGCTGTATAAAATTATCATGTAGTTATTTCCTTACTAGGCTATACTTAAACTTCAAAGAAAGTTTGATGGGGTGAATAGATAAACAATGGTGCAATACTGAAATTGTTTGAACATAACTTTACACTCGGCTATACATTTACGCAAAAAAAATGCATGAATTATATTTTAAAAATTGTGTGTGGTATTAAACGCACAATTTCAGTTGCACAGTGATAGATTCTAAACTATCCTAATTGAGATAAGTGTGAATACAGTAGCTATAAACTTAAAAAAAAAATTGAACAACTTGCTTATGAACAAAAATTTTGAAATCATTGACGACACAGCAAAGAAAGTCAATTAAGATGGTGTGTTTTCCCTTATTGTGTACTAAATTCTTGTAGGTTACAGAATAATTTAGGAAAAAAACACCATTCACAACATAGAATGAAATGAAGGCTAAAAACAAGAAACACACAATGCTTGAACATAACTTTCACCGTGACGAACAAACTCTTTAACTAACATGCATAAATCCAAAAATAACAAAACACTACTCAAGTGATGTGTTTTTACCAAATACACTTTTATTTCTCCCAAAATTGTGTCTAAACGAGTAATGAAAGCAGCAAATACATATTGTACTTTACACCACGAGCTTCAAATTTTCAGCAAAAAAGTGCCTCCACAAATGGACAAAAACCAGAAAATAAAAATCACAATCACCTACAGTAGCTTTCTACTACACTACAGAACAGCAGTGATGTAATTATCAGGTTTGAAATTGCTAATACAAGAGAATAATGAGTGAAAATGGCAAGTTTGACATAACTTTACAACCAAACATGTTGGTATTATCAACACTGAAGTCAAAAGATAAAAATGGGAAATTACATCAAATTATGTGGTCAGTAAACCCCAGCATTTACCAGTTTTAATAATTGTGTCTACAATGTTAAAAGCAAGTAGCAAAACAAATCTGTACATGTTTGTACATAACTTTACAACATGGGGTTCAAATCTCTGCACAATGTGGTTCCACAATGTGAGAAAGCACCAAGTGAAAAAAAGTTTAAACTTTCAATACATTTTACAACACCAACAATACATTTAACACTCTTGAAAACTGACGTTAGTTAGCCATTGCTCATGCTTGCTATGGGCTGTGAGACATCGGAGACTACCTTTTGCCCAAATACCTCTGCAAAGAAACACTTTTCTGTACCACTTTGAAACAAATATAATCTAGCTCCAATTGACCTAAGTTTATCACGACCGATGGTTTTCAGCAGACCACTGGCACAGAAAGTACTCACTTTAGCTTCGTACTTGAGCTAAACATGGCAGAAACAATTAAAAATTTATCAAACCCAACCACTCTCCATTTGCGTGCACTGTTGGAGAGTGGCAGGAAATCTACAGCTGACGCTACAATCATATCATCCCCTACTTCTTGGATGTCATCTATTTCAGGGTAAACAAATACTCTTTGTTTTGTCTGTTGAGGCTTGAGGAATTTGACCCTCAGAGTATCTACTCCGACAATCACTCCTGAAACAGAAACAAGAGACTGCTTTATTTATGTTGCATAATGATCACAGTGCTTTCTTGAAGCAACCCATAACACGCTTCCTGCTGATTAAATTTCCTAAGGAAACATCAAACTCCGTTTCTTTATTGGCCAGTGACCACCAGTCCTTCCTGTTTTGGCCGTATCTTTTAACTTTTTATAATTTTTCAATGTCTCCATCTCAAACTTAAATGGAGCTAAAACATGTTCAAAATCCACATTTTTCTGGTTTCAAATACTTTAAAAAGATTTCTATAATAAAAATAAATAATAATGATTACAGTATTTATAATGCGCTTATCTTATACTAATTATAACTCTAAGCGCGCACGCACGCACGCTTTAGACGACTCGCGTACCACAAATAGTGAAATACATTACGACAGTCTGCTTAGGGTGGGGAGTGTGGTGGTATAGTGCTAGAACTGTTGAAAGAGGTGAGTTTTGAGGGCGGATTGGAAGGAGGAGAGTGTTTCTGACGGAGAGAGAGTGGGAGAGTGTTCCAGGTGGATGGACCGTATACTGAGAAAGAGCGGGGGCCGAAAGTGCTGAGTTTGGTGCGGGGGATGTGGAGGCGGAGAGGGTCGGAGGCGGAGTGGAGGGAGCAGGGAGGATTGTAGGGGTGAAGTAAGTTTGAGAGATAGGCAGGAGCGCAGTTGTTCAGGGATTTGTAGCAGACAGACAGAATCTTGTATTGGATGCGTTGGGGGATGGGAAGCCAGTGAAGGAGTTTGAGCAGGGGAGTGATGTGGTCGGATTTTTTCTTCCTGAGGACGAGGTGGGCAGCATTGTTCTGGACGCGCTGGAGAGTGAAAGTGGTGGAGTGAGGGAGGCCGGAAAGGAGAGAGTTGCAGTAGTCGATGTGAGATAGGATGAGACAACAAGTTTGGTGGCAGCTTCTGTAGTGAGGTATTTTCTGATCTGACTGATGCGGCGGAGGTGGAAGTAGCACGCCTGGGCCGTGGCGGAGACGAAGCTGGTCATGGAAAGAGAGGAATCGAGGATAACGCCGAGGTTTTTGGCCAAGTCAGAGAGGGAGATGGGGGTGCTGTCGAGTTGAAGGTGGAGGGAGGGAGGGAGCTGGGAAAGTATTTGGCGAGTGCCTACCAGCATGGCTTCCATTTTGTCATTCAGTTTAAGCTTGTTTGCTGTCATCCATTTTTTTCACGTCTTCATAGCAGTCAGCCGTGTGAGTCAGTAGTGACTGAGTGTTGTCGAGTTTGTCTTTGTCTAGTAGTTGTGAGTCGTCAGCACAGAGGTGGTGGTGTATGTGGTGAGACTGGATGATGTTGGACAGGGGAGAGGTGTAGAGTGTGAAAAGGACCGGGCCCAGTAGGACCTCTGTGGAACTCCGCAGGAGATCATGACTGGGTTGGAGGAGACACCGTCGATGGTGACAGACTGCTGTCTGTTGGAGAGGTAGGAGAGAAACCAGGAGTGAGCAGAGTCAGTGATGCCATAGGAGTGGTGAAGGCGGTGGAGGAGGATAGAGTGGTCTATAGTGTCGAAGGCAGCAGAGAGGTCGAGTAGCGTAAGAAGGGAGATGTTGCCCGAGTCAGTGGAGAGAAGCGGGTCGTTTAAGATATGTAGTAGGGCTGTTTCAGTGCTGTGATGTTTGCGATAGGCAGACTGGAAGGGACTGAGTAGGTTGTTGTCAGCGAGGTGAAGGTTGAGCTTGTTGAGAACGATCTTCTCAAGAAGCTTGGACAGGAAAGAGAGATTGGAGACTGGGCGATAGTTTTTGAGTTCGTTTGGGTCGAGGTTGTTTTTTTGAGGAGAGGATGGACGATGGGGGACTTGAAGATATCAGGGACGGAGCCATTCTCTAGAGATGTGTTGATGATGTCGGTAATGAATGGCAGAAGTTTTGGAAGGCCGTCCCGGTAGAGAGAAGCTGGGAGAGGGTCTAGTTCGCAGGTTTTGAAAGGCATGGACTTTATGGTCTCGAGGACTTCGTCCTGAGAGACGGGCCGGAAGGACGAGAGGGGGGTGCTGGAAAAGGGGGTGTCAGGAAGGCAAGGCGGAGAAGGCAGAGTGTCGAGTGTGTTGCGCAGAGTTTGGATTTTGTCGGAAATATAGGTGGAAAAAGCGGATGGGAGTTCTTATTTGCTGTGTGTGTTGGGGAGAGAAGAGTCTTTAGAAATGCCTAGGAGTGTGTTCATGGTAGCCTAGAGGGTTTTGGAAGAAGTGGATTCCAGGATTTTGTTTTGAAGGTGTTTACGTTTGGAGTCGGAGATCATTCTGCAGACTTTGGATCTAGTTGTTTGGAAGATCTGTCTGTGAACGGTGAGGTCAGATGAGCGCCAGCGGCGTTCCGCTTGTCGGTGCTCGCGCTTGGCCTCAGCTATGTCATCAGTGAGCCAGGGGGAGAGGGGTCGGTTGGGTATGGAGCAGGTGGTGACAGGTGCATGGGTGTCTAGAAGTTTTTGAAGGGAGGAGTTGAAATGGGATGTAAGATCAGGAGAGGAGGCGGGGTCCAGGAGAAGGTCGACAGCTTCGTCGAAGAATTTCTCTCGGATGACAGATTTTAGTTTTGCGATGAGAGACAAGGAGCTTGGGTTTTTTTCGGGCGAGGTAGGTTGAGGGAGACGAGAATAGCGAGGTGGTCAGAGGGAAGCACAGAGAAGGTGTCAGAGTTGAGAAAGAGTTGATCGGAGGTGCGGGTGATGATCCAGTCGAGGGTGTGGCCAAGTCGATGGGTGGGTTTGGTGATGTGTTGTGTAAGATTGTGGTTTGAAAGTGATGTGCAAAGGCGTTTTGTGTCAGGGTGGTCGGGTTTGTCGAAGTGAAAGTTAAAGTCGCCAAGAGGGATGTGTTTTCCGGGTCGTGTGCTGTAGTGGTCGAGGAGGAGGTCAAACTCGGTGAGGAACATGGAGTTTGTGAATTTGTTTTGACAGCTTGGAGGGGGGCGATAGATGCATGAGAAGATGAGGGACTGGCCAGGGAGTGTTGCTACGGCCTCGACAGACTCAAAGGAGGGATGAGCAAAAGGTCGAGACTGAGAGAAGGAGAGGTGAGCGGAGAGACAGTCCCTGTAGATGATGGCAATGCCGCCCCCTCTGGAAGCGCGCGGGAAGGAGGCCAGGCGGTAGCCACTCGGAGTGACGCTGGCGATGATGGGTCCATCGCCAGCTGAGCGGAGCCATGTTTCGGTGATCACGACAACATCTAGGTCATTGTCTAGAATGAAATCTGAAATCACTTCGGCTTTTCCATCTTTGCAGACAGACTGTGCATTGAACAGACACAGTTTTAGGTTGGGTGAGACAGAAGAGGAAGAAGAAATGGACGAAGAAGAGGACAAAGGAGGAGGAGGGTGGGGAGGGGGAAAAGAGAATAGAGGGGGGAAAAATGAGGGGTGGGGAGGAGGAAAAGACCAGAAGGAGAACCGGGCAAGAAAGAAGATGCTAGAGGAGGGTGAGGGGGGGGGGGGGAGGGGGAGGAAGGAGAGTAGGAAAAGATGAGGAAGAGCGAGGGGGAGGATGAAGGGGAGGAGAAAGGGGGAGGAGGGGACGAGGAGGAAAAAGCAGGCAGAGGAGGAGGGTGTGAGGGGAGGGAGGGAGAGGAGGGTGGGGGAGGAGGCGGCCGAGGAGAGCAGGGAGCGGTAGGTGAGGAAGACAGGAGAAGAAATGGGAGAAGAAGGAAGGGATGGGGGGGAGGCGGATGGGGTGGAAGGACCTAGAAAAAGGGGAAGAAGTGTGTGGGTGTGGTGGTAAGTCGTGCCTTCTGTTAATTCCACCCCTGCGGCCTCTCTTTCGTGACTGGATGCCACGGTGTGTGTGTGAGCGGTGTGGTAGGGGAGCGACCTGATAATACGCAAGGGGGAAAAAGTACAGTAGGTATGTGTGTGTTTGCGTGTGTGTGTCTGTGTGTGTGCGTGTGTGAGTGCGGTAGGGGAGCGATGCTGATAAAACGCAAAAACCAACACTGAAAGGGCAGAAGGAATACAGGGCAAGAAAATTACAAGCAGACAAACACGGTCGGTCAGCGGCAAGATCACAAGTGGGGAGGGCGAGATGTCGACGGGAAATAACAAACTTAGGGTGGCTATCTGGCTGCTATCATTCGTAAGCACAAGTATGCAGACATAATGCTGATAATCTTACTCACCAGGGTACAACCTGTCCGGGTACTGCACTACCACACGTGTTTAGCATCCATTTTCTGGGTGCTTTCACGGCTGGGAAAGACCCTTCAGCCTCGGAAACTTTCGATTCAGGAACAAATCCCGAAGAACTGAAACAGAGAGGGTCAGATAATTTCAATTTGTGTCCATGTTTGCAATTTATTTTTAGCTAGCATCAGCCTAATATGTCTGGTTATTTTTCAACAGCTTTGTGAGTGTTTCTTCAGTACTCGTAAGAAAAAAGTGGAAACAGACCAATTTTTAAAAATTATTCATAGAAACCTAAGACTAGTTCCATTTTAAAGGTAACTGCAATACCTATCTGAATATGAAAACGATAATTCAGCAACATTGACGCTTTGGACACAAACTTCATTCCCAATAGGGGACCCCCATGCTGGTAAGCTGCATGATGTCGTGACACAAAACCATTATAACGACCAGTTGAAATAACTTTTGTTGCAAAACAACTAATACCATAATTAAATAACTCTTATTACTACCCATATGAATAATTTTAAGAGGAAATTTGCAAGACTCGAAATAGATGCGAGGCAAGAAATTGTGTGACGCCATGCGCAGGTTACCACTCCTTTAATTTTACTGTGAAATTGATTTTTCTTAAAATCAGTAAAAGACACTAGTAACATGTTTTTTACATGAAGACAAATGCAATAACAACAATAGGACAGAATTAATTTCATTCTGTGATGAAATTTAAGCAATAACCTGAAAATGGTAACCTGCATGATGCGCGTCACCAGTGCATGAAAATTACCAAAAATGAGGGCAAAGCAAAAAAAGGAAAAATACAATAGATGAAATAAAAGTGTCAAGCAAACACACACACAAACAATCTGTGTTGGTTTTTCTTTTTAAATAACACATAGGTTACAAACACGATGCTGATAGCTGTTTCCGAACTACCTGCATGACTTATGACACTGAGTAAAAAACGTAAACACAACGTGAATGCTCTAGTCTTATCCACCCAAAAGCTCAAAATATGCATGCGGTTTTAAAACAAGACCTTTTATTCAATTCAATACAGCATTAGAAACACTTGTGAATTCGCCTATAGCACAAGATGACACAAAATTAAAGGCAAACCATCGTCGATCTTTCAAGTCGGGCAGAACTGCACTGCCGAAAATTTTTCGCGGTAATTTGTGCACATGGGATACTGTGTGTGTGACACATCATTGATTTTGGTCTACAAAACCAAGTCACATGACTATTTCCTGCAAAACGTCATCAGGGTTTGTGCAGTGTTTGAAAATAAACCTTCCAGTACCTTTCGAACCTCACAATTTTATCGCGTTCTTAAAATATGAATAAAAAACAAACACTGGTCATTTACATGATGTCTGTGACGTCATAATCAAAACAAGCCATCCAAAACCTCCTGCAGTATCTGTATTCTTATAAATCTGTGGTGGGGCGGATTACAAAATAACAGACAGGGAGGCCATGTTGCGCCTTGTGAAGATGTTTTTATTTCTCCACCAAGGAGGCAGTACACCTGGAATATCAAATAACACACAATATAATTTCCATCTCAAGTGTACATACCAAATAGAAAATTGATGTTACATAAAATTGAGAGATAGGCATGTTATTATTACAAAATACTACAGTGGCTGGATAATTCGAAAGATCATGACACAGGTTCTCATACATCCACCATCCACTGATGTACTTTGGTCAAGGCGGCATTTTATAAAATAAGACAAAGTTCAACTATAATTACTACAAAACCTAAAATGACTAAAAATAATTATAAGGATATATATCATAAAGTATAAGATTGGAACATGGTGCTATATTAGTGGAGCTTAGAAGTATGAACACAGGAGAGAGAGAGAGAGAGAGCAAGAGGAATGCTGTGGTCCACAATATATACACAAGCTCTAATAGAAAACGGCATTACATATCATATCCCTAAGTCCTGAACCTTGGTAACACATTTCTTCAAAAGTAAGACCCATTGCAGCAAGTATGCACGCACACCTGGCTTCGCATGCTATCACATAGTACATGTAAACAATAGCAGACGACTCAAGTCTCCCTATCAAGAATAAACTAAGGGAAGCTACTCTCCATCAGGTAAACCTCAATGGAAAGAAGTTCTATGTCCGTCATATCATAACCTGTCACGCCTGAAATCGATGACCGCAGACATTATTATAATAAAAGATGTTTAGAAAGTAACAGGTTTAATCGCAGGCACTTGGATTATGACAACTTCTTCGCGCGATCACATTACTAGCAGGTAGCGGTCACCAAAACCACACACACTGGCTGACCGACAGTCACAGCCAGCCAGCTGACCAATCCATGCTAAGAATGAGATCACGTGACCCAATCCCACACAGTGCGCGCGTGATACAATGGTAAACTACTGACACAAAGGGATACTGATGCCAGAAAATGCAACTGATCATCCTATCACCGGTACTAAGCGATCTCGAAAGAAAGCAACATAACTGACCAAATGATCCCCAGCACCATTGAGCAAGCCCCGACTACAATCCAAATGATTGATTAAAGTTTCTTTTGGTTGATAAAAGTGAGTTCTGAAAATGGCCCTTAGGTGCCAGAGATAATGGCAGCCATTAAAACGTAAACAAAATCATTTATGCCTGAATGCTCTCCAAGAGAGATGGTCGAACAATACCCTAGGCTTGCTCAAATTGGTGCAAAGGATCAACATAAACATAGTATCTTCATCAAAACAAGTGATCAGATTAACCTAAAACATGGTAAACTTAGATAGTAGGATCAAATCAAAACACAAGCCCCTAAGTGACCACAGCGCTCCCCTCAACCTGTCAAAGACAGGACCGGTCAGTCAGAAAATTTGCAAAATACATCAAAATCAGTGCATAAAATATATCTTCGAAATATGCAAAGACAACCAACATTTCTAAGTAAAAAATAGTAAAATGTATGACTTACAAAGGTCCAGTTAGACAAAACTCGTGAAAGTAATTTGACGCTCAATAGGCCGGTCTTGCTTCCGTCGTGGTGCTACAGCAAATGCGTTCTTAGCGTGGAGACGCTACCACGAGGGGGCGCTACTGGGTCAAGGTCGATGTCTACCACTGGTCTATTTAAATGATTGGTCACTTCCAGCTAAATTTAGATGGGACGGCCAAAAGGAAAATCACTAAGACTGGGGCTAAGTAGGTCACCTCTGCCAGAACCCACACTCGGCAGCTCGGTGGCAACCGGCCGCGCAAAATCATGCTACAATGTATTGACCATTGACCAGAGGGGTGACGTAATAAAATATAATATTAACACATATGCAAAACACAGCTCGTCACAAATCATAAAAATATATGTGTGTTTCATGAGATTTTCAGGTAGGACTAAAGTTTTCTTTGTTTCATTACTTTGTCGTCTGCTTCACCTTTTTTTAAAGACCGTGTGTATGTGACGCCTCTGGTGCGCAAATTACCCCCAATTTGAAACCCAAATTTCACAGCAGAAACAAATGAAATTGATGTTTTTCAACATTCTGCTGCTTTACTAAACTATGGATAATCACATACAATCAAATAAATGAGGGTTGATAGTGTTGGTGTTGAAATATGGATCAATAATATAGCAGGGGCAAGGTTTTCCAATTCGTCAGCACCATTTTGAGCATAATAATCGTAATTTAAATAAAATTAAAAATACTAATAATTGAATTTTTTTAAAGCTACTGATTTTCCAGATACAATAACATTAGTAAATCACAAGACTGGTTAGATTTTTCCAAAACAAATAGTATGTATTAATATTTGGGGTTTTGAATGCCGTGACCCCTCAGTGTTACGAGTACTGAAGAATGACTCTTGTACTACAATGGCCGGTTATTATTAAATTATCATGGCAGCTTTCAAGCTTGGCCAGCTCAACAAAGAGTAAAAGGCATGATCAGACTGTAACTTGGAAGACAATGTGTGAACCAAACACAACTGTGGTTGAACATAACTTGACAACACATGATGTTGTCATGTTATGTACAAACTATTTAAAACAGAAAAATGTATATTCTGGGTTTAACAATTTATATTTTAGTACCCAAGCTGTATTTTGATAAATAACAACTGGCAAAGTGGGCATCCCAAAGACAGTATACTAGGAATTGTGCTACAGTAATCAACATAACTTTACACTTTACATGTCAGTCTAGTTTGTCAAGTTATGTTCACAGTCATCTAGCTAGAATAATAGTTTGTTAGTTACAATAGACAAAATAATCAAACCAGTCTTCCACTTTAAAAGAGACTGTTACTATGAAGGAAATTGTTAGCTGAGCACTGTTTTAACTGTACATAACTTGACAACATAATTGTTGTCAAGTTATGTTCAAGGCATTTCTTAAAAATTGTCATTTCTTGGGTGCAGAAAAGTTTTAAAAAATGCACAGACTATCTGTACTTATCATAGAACACTAAACCATACAAAAATAGCATGAAGCACAGTGTAACAGAACTTTACAACCCAACCACCGTAAGTGTTACGTCATGTTATGTTCAGTCCAATACTGCCAGAACAGGGTTATTCTTACTTAATCTTATGTTACATAATAAAGAAACAATAATATACAGTACATAAAGACAATGGGAACATTGTCACAGCTTAAGATAAGATAAACAACCATTTTTTGAGTGAAGGTGCTATGTCTGTTCCCTTTTGCACTGCATCATGTACAAATGCTATAATTCAGCAACTCATAATCTATGACCCGAGGTATTAATCAAATTAGCACAAAATCCCTTCCTACCAACAAAAATTGGTACAAAAAATGTATGACTTGTTTTTCCCCCAAAATGCTAAACTCATAGTTTGAACATAACTTTACATAAAGATTTACCTGGCCAAACTGTGTAAAGTTATAAACAATCAAACAGCAGGAGCAAAAGACATTTACTCTATTTTTTAAAAATCAGGAACGTTAAAGACAACAATACTGAATCAACGAAAATGTGTGATACGTAGTGTTCTTTTTAATCTTTGAAAATAAAGCTGTAATTACCTGAACGTAACACTAACAACCTTCAGCCGTGTGTAAAGTTATGTACAAGTGGACACAACGGCAAGGTGACGGTAAAAGGTAATAATTATTGTTTCAAAGTGTTGCTGCGCTGCAAAACTAATCCGAACATACATTACTTGTTCTGTTTTATCCTTTGAAATATTGAATATCGCATTCAGAAACTTGAACATAACTGTTATAGCCAAAACTAAACCGTCATCGTCGGATGGAAGCAAATTCCATCAAGTAATGTTTTCTTCCTTTGTTCAAAACACGTGGTCATTGAGCCGATTGATTGTACATTTGTTTGCGTCAACATTCATTTGAAGTAATTAGAAAAGCAGTACACTTACATTGCTTTTTTTAAACATTTGTGGGCTCAGTCATCAATTTTGCATGAATGTAACCATTTACAACCAAAACTTACCTTCAACTTTGTCGCTTCCCTGCTCCATCGATGTCACCTGTACGTATGAGGTGTGTAGGACTGACCAAATGCAAATCTCAAAATGGCCGCCGATTCCAGAAAATCACGTGCATTGATGATTGCGAGATTTTTTCCCGTGTTTGAACGTAACACAAAATTTACAACTTTTGGGTTGAAGAACCTTCTTTCAATTCTCAAAAGGATTTCGAATTTGTTTACGGTAATCAGAATGAAGAGTAATGTTGTCTAGGATATGTTAATTAGGTGCCTCACGGTACATTTTTTGTGTTTTGGTTCACAGCGAGATTCACATGTGTGAAATTGACGACGCACATTATGTTCATTCTAGCCTTTACTTGCCCTCAAACTACTTTAAACTTAGATACATGTAAAACTCGATGATACGGTAACAAAATAGTAACTTGCATTGGCTCTCTATAGGTCTAAACTTGGTTTCGAAATTCTATTTCATTCCCTTGAATTTTTTATCTGAAAGCAAACACACGAGAGTGATGTCACGTTTCGAAATTTTGGCTTCCGCCGCTCGATCGCACAAAACAATAAATAACTCTTTTATCCCATCGGACGTATGCAAAAATGATACAGGATTAGAAGGTATGTTCAATTTCTAACTAGTTGAGATATGGTTGTATGAGATGCATGCCTGATTTTGCGTTTGAAGGCTTTGTTTTGTCAGTCAGGTAGCGAAACTGGCACTCGACGCCTAGTCGTACTCTTGACCATATATGGCAGGGTACAAATTTGAAGCTTTCAGCCTCAGTATGATGCGGGTTAAAAAGTGTGGAAAAATACGAAAGATATAAAAAGACCCAGACGAAGAAACTAACCAGACCTGCCTACTCTTACGATTTCACCGTATTTCTTACGAGTTTGGATGTTTTTTTATGGTCTTCTGGTCATATATCAATTTTCTACGGTAGCTTTTTACGGTATTTTGGGGTTTGTTTTAGCAAAAAGACAGTTTGATTGTGCCGTTTCTGTCGTTAGTAGTAAGCCTGGTCCTGATTGGCTACTGTGTGCTGACCTATAATTTTGTCTAGACAATTGGAAGGCACGTCTTTGTTCGCGTTCATTCTAGCGGATGGTGGGATCGCTTCACTTTGTTAGTTTGAGGTTCACTGTCGGCGCGAAATCATGCCTCCAAAACGAGTACACGAAACGGACGACGAAACAGAAGTGGATGAACGTCTGTATAATTCGTTTTTTAATGAAGCAAGGTTTATCGCCCAGTTGAACTATACTCCTACTGACAGTCTCGCAAATCTTACTGAGAGGTTTCTCAAATCTTCCTGACAACCACATGAACATGTAGGCAGGTCTGACTAACACTAAACTCATTCTAGTCCAGACACACCACAGCAAGATAAAGATCGACCATGATAGTTCAAGGGTGATGTCAGAATAGCTTGGCGTCTATAGGCGCCGAGCTATTCTGGCATCACCCTTGAACTGTCATGGTCGATCTGTGTCCTGCACTGCAATGCAGTCTTCAGAGTACGACTTCAAAATTTGGGGATTTTGTTCTTGGGGCAGAATGAGTTAAAATGACAAAACAGAGAACTGACAATTAATTAACTGACAGCATAAAAAATCACTTGAAACTTCAGCCTTTATTAATCACATCAAAGGTGCATGCATATAAAAACACAGTAATTGTTTGTAAACACTTCAAATCAAACAATCAAGAGCAGTCGAACCTTTTTCTGGCAACTTTGTGATGAGGAAAACTAGTTCTTGCCTTTGGCATGTAAAGGGTTTGAGCGACTGATGTGCCTCTATTCATAATATGGAGAGAGAAATATACTGAGTTTTAAAAAGTGTGACAATAAAGTTTAGCTGGGTTGGTATAATCTCATCCTGTGCCTAGGTTAAACGCACCAGCGGTGCCAATGTTGCTATTTTGGCACCAGACCGGTCGCTCAGATCGGTCATGTGCACCCGATCGGTTTAGAGCGTGTGCTTTCTGCACCTGTAATGGGCAACCTCGGAGAAAGAATCATGTGACCGTCATTTGATTGCTGCAGAATAACATGAATAAAGAATAAACCCTTTCCCATATGCAATCTGTCAATAATGCATCAATCCCTATGCTAGCACCACGAAACATTACATGATTTGGCAGATTTGGCAGCTTTTTTTTTGGGTCAATGGAGGTGATTTTGCGACATCTGCATCGTTTGCAGCAGAAAGCACCATCATAATTGAAGTTCAAGAGATGAGCGCACTACAAGTACAATGGACTTGATTCAGTGGCGTGGGGCATGACACAAGCCTCCGCTATCTCTACACAAAACTGGCGTGTTAGGGGAGGTAAAAGGCGCAGCTAAAAGTAAAACTACAAACAAACCTTTTTTTCGACTGCGATCACGATCTTCCGCGTGAACGTACGAGACCACACTACAAGTGCAAAAGCCAACCTGCGCGCACAGTTCTGGTGCACATGGCCGGTCTGGTGCCAAAATAGCAACAATGGCGCTGCTGGTGCGTTTAACCTAGGTAGAGGGCGAGGTACACCAACTCAGCTAAGGTTTATGCTTCCTGTGACTTTTGAAACAATGCATAGTATGCAAAGTGTACTTTATAGTAACAAAAAAAGTTACAGACATTTCCAAAATGATCCAGGCGTACATCAGATAAAAACAAGCTGTACACACTAAAATAATAACACTCGTGTAATAAATCTTTATGGGTACAATGGTTTTCTTATCTTAGTATTGTCTTTCGTCCCCAGGTCAGGTTGTTAAAAATACGGTCACGATGTTTTTGTGGTGTTATTTTTTGTGATATTTAACCGGTGTGGACAGCTGTTTCGGTCTTGGCGACCTTGTCAGCACACCATTCGGCATACTGGTGGAAGGCAGGAATTTTTGCCTACCTGCAAAGACAGCCACATTTTATTGTGGTGTTTGCAGGGGCATACATTCCATGCTCCACCTAGAGCTAAATTTCCATGCACCCTAAGAGAGAACCTACTAAAAGGGGGGAAGGGGTTACAGTCGATATTGTAGTAATAAGTGAAAAGAAAAGGGGAGACTGCCAGTGCTAATATTTTAGGAAGATTACAAAGTAAAGTAGGTAAAAGCAATGGCAGAGGAGAGAAATGTGCATGATCGACCAGTGATCATAGATCTACTTTGGTCAAAGCACACACACACACACAAAAGAAGGAAAGAGGGGGTGCGCTAAGAAAGTGAGGGCTTCCATATGCATTGCTTCCAGTCACTTAGTGCACCCCCTCTTTCCTAGCTTTTTTTGTGCTTTGACCAAAGTAGATCTGTGATCACTGGTCGATCATGCACACTTCTCTCCCCTGACAGTGCTTTTACCTACTTTACTTTGTAATCTTACCTTGGATAGTTTAGCTTTCGACGCCATTTTGATTTACACCAGTGAGAAAGAATACTATCCTATCCAATAGTTATTCATAGTAGCCAAAATGAAATGAAGTCATGATGCTTATCATTCTTCTGACGAACCGTCAGCCAAGCAGGTTGCTCGAAAGCACAGCTTTTTGAAAGCATACAATGAAAAGTGATTTTATTTGACCGTATCGTCAAAAGGTCAGGATTTTGCACGATGCATATTGTACCAAACAGATTTAACGGTTGCACATGGTGGTTGAAATGATTGTGAGAGACATATTTCCTCCAAAGCCCATGCCAAAATTGAAAATGCTGCCAAAGGTTCGGCATCGATCAGAGGCATGTTCTCAGCAGCTCAGGTCAAAACAGTCAGGTCAGACAGCACAAGGTTGGTTTAAGCAGCATTTTATTCACCATGTGTAGACTGTTTGTAAAAAAAAAAAAAAAAAAAAAAAAAACGATCTTAAGTAAAGTGATCAAGTCGGCAAGTACATATAAAAACAATTGAATTAAATGAAAGTATATCATGAAAATGATTTTTTTCTCATTTATGGCTGGCATGTTGTAAAAATACATCACCTTTTATAGCAGAATGCATAGTAGCAGTGGTAGTATCTTTACCGGTTTACAAATAAATCTGGTCAAAACTGCCATAAGCTGGTTTTTAACTGTCTGGAGTACTGACAACAGTTTTTTCAGGTGGGCAAGTCTGGTTTTAGCTCATGCCTGCTCCACAGATTTCGGCGTGCGCTTAGGGGGTGCACTGGTGTGCGCTTAGTAGAGGCAAGTTTTTACTGAATGCATGCGTCAAAGAGTTAAAGGGGCCTTGCAGAAGAATAAAAAGAGTAATCCCGTGTATGACCGATTTACATATATGTGTGACCTCGGTGACAAGGGCTGGCTTCTGCAGCAGCAAAATCCATGTTTTCTGAAAATGTAAGTATTTTTCACACATCTGTCAACCCCGTGTGACCCTTTGTGAGAGGTCACTCAAATTGGTATGATTACAAAGGTCTTGCCACAAAGTATCCTTTGGCCAAGCTTGAAGAATGTGGCTTGAATAGTCTCCGAGAAAATGCCACCGTTAAAGTTTACCACGGCGACGGATGGACGGATGACCAGTGGTCCAGAACATAAACTCACTTTTGATTCGCACGCGAGCCAATAAAATGAGAATGATCATAGAATCACTTACCAGTTTGTAATTGGGGGCATTCCCGTGCCATCTATGCACCCTCCTACCACACGCATCCTCTTCGGCAGAGATACTACATGGGCTATCCAGCTGACTAATTTTGCCATGGGCCTTGGTCATGTGCCAGGAAGGGGCGTGCTTGTCCACTTCATAGATCCCAATGGTTCTGGACATCCTGCCGCCATCTGGCGCTGGGTGTATGCAGAAAGTCCTGAGTGTGGCCAAAACAGTGCTGCAAACATGTGAAATGCAACCATGAGAACTTGACATTTTGGATCAGATATACATAATTAATGAAGTACCCCCAGCCACCTATGAACAATAACTGGTAATAAAGTGAAAAGCGACAACTTTGCACAATCCGAAAAAGTTGTTTGTGAAAGTCTGTTTCTGGAATCGTGAGACAGTTTTGCGTACGAGGATTGAATTGAAATACACACTGAAATCTGCGGCATCATCCTTTTTTTTTACGCATGTGTGGTGAAGTTACTTTTCGATCACAATCACAAGTCAGAAAAAAGCAACAAAATTGCGTGACAGATTGACCTTGTAATGGTGTTACTGGACGAATTCTTTTTTATTGAAGAAGAAAGCTTTTGTTAAAATTGTGTGGTTCTGTTATCTTTGAGGAATCGAAACTGAGAAGCTGACAAAAACGACCACCGCATAGCATTAGCAGATGTCTTTTCTCGAAGCGGGTCAGTATCGGCTGACTGTGCACTTGTATCGGATTGGGAGCATCTCAGTCAAATAACTGCGCTGAATAAGTACACTTGGGCGTGCTCTTAAATAAAAAATATTGCATAAGATTTACCTTTGCAAACGAAACAGCGGTCGCGGGACGAAAGACAATGGTGTTTAGCCGAGTCAGCAAAGGCGATAAGGGGAAACAACTCAGTTCATGTCACTGCGCAGTCGACCAATCAGTATCGAGCTGAGTATAACTAAGGAAGCTGACGTCACACACGGACCCTCGCTTCCATGGCAACACACAACACGAGTGCGTCTCTAGCACAAAACATCATGTAAACAACTGAAAATGGGAGAAACTGATTTCTTTTACTTTTTATATCTTTTTACCACAAGACAATGCATAAACAACCTCAGAAAAAATGGGTGTCTGACTTGGGCACCCAGAATTTTACACACACCCATTTTCCATAAGGATGGTAAAGAAAGTCACCCATTTTAGGGGTTTTGTGCACACACTCATACATACATACACTGTCAGAAAAGCATGGGTGTGTACAGTAGTTTCACTAGGTAAAGTCTAAAGTAAAGTCAACACAATTTCACACAATTTATAGCAAGACTCAGATTGTACTGTGAAATTCTAGTTTTGTCACCATTTTTTCTCAAGTTCAGAACCCCCACCCGGGTCTGCCCTGGGGGACTTGGGTGGGGTAACTACTTTTTAGTTCCCAGGGTCACCCTGGTCAGCCCCACAGGGTGGATTTTCTTCTGTATTCTGGGGCATGTGTTTCTGTCTACCCTTGGTCCATTCACCTGTATTTTCTCTTTTTAAACTCTCCCTACTGTCTGCGCTGCCTGTATCTCTTGATATTGGATGTGTGTTGCTAAATGGTCTTGGCTTTATTTAGGCCCCATGTCGTAGGTTTATTTAACGTATTGGACCGGCTGGTGACATACATTCAATAGTCTTTTTTTTTTCCACAAGCAGTGCAGGCACGTCCTGAGAAAGCCTTGTTGCTGTCGGGACGTTAAGCAATGTACAATCAATCAATCTCAAGTTCAGAAGCCAAAATGAAAAGCATATCATGTAAAATCTAAATTTCTAAAACCAAAAAATTACATTATTGCAAATGACGTTTTTCAAACCAATGATGCGTATACACTGTGCCCCTTATAGAGTTCACCTATGCATGACAAATCTGCATGTTTTTTTTCAATAGGAGATATTTTTACATCAGAATCAGGTCAAAGACAACAGGTAGAGACCCTTGACAGTGAGGACAGCTCTCATATAGAAGGGACTTTGTGGGTTATGCTTCATCTCATCTTGTTTTATGGGAAACACCAGATGAATTTCAGGCAATTTTTCTGGTGTCAGATTGTGCAGGGAAAACAGTTACAATTGTTTTTCTGCAGCAACATTTTTGGTACAGAAAATAGGTACATGTATGGGCAAATCATGAAGAATTGAGAGCATACACAAGTCCAATTCATAAAGAAGCAGAAACATAACAGTACTTGTTTCCGATAACACTGTCTGCATTTTGGTCTCTAAAACTTTTCTTATGTGTCCGTTTACCTTTCTTTTCATGAAAAAAAAATTGCACTGTATGGGCTTGTTGTTAAAGTTAATCATTCCTTTCTAAATTTGTGGGGGAAACTACGTGTGCATCTCCGAACATCCATGAAAACTGCACTGATTATGAAATCAATGCAGATGGTTTCGTAAATGATGAATAGCTGGTAAAAGTATTATGCTTTGTTGCACCAACAGTAGATGCATTTTATTCATGAAACTGCTGTAGATATGTGGCAATTTCATTTTCACACAAAGAGTTTGTTTTTCTGTAATGTTTTGCTGATTTCATTGATGATCACCGTTAGAAATGTGCTAGTTATGCCTACAGCCCACTGTGCTCTCTCACCTTGCACATTTGAAGCAGTCTAGTTAACTGCCTTATTGGTGTCACAACAAAAATGTACTCAACACTGATAATAACTTATTCTTTCACTTTCAGTGTGAATGGGGACATGATTCCTGACTTGCTTGGTGAATCAGTGCAAGGAGACCGGTCATATTATATTTTGAGGTACATATATTTCAACTCGTGTCTTGCATAATGATTTATCAGACTACAGCCCCTAGCAGAGGAAAAGATGGGAGGACAATATCTCAGAGTGGACAGGACTGAAGCTGGGCAATACACTAAGAATGGCAGAGAAGAGAGGAATGGAGGGAGCTGGTTGTCAAGTCATCAGTGGTGCCCCAACGGTCGGCAAGACCATGGGATATAGATAGATAGATAGCCACTAACAGCCAGTCAAGTTTTTCAATGGCGGCGATTGAAAAGTTTTTACATGGTAACCAGGGTTTGAAATACTTTTCAAAAGTACAGGGCACTTCGGGCCCACTTTTAGTAAAGGTAGGAGGCCACACAGGAAAGTAAGGGGCGCATGAACCATCGCTTGATTTTTAGACAAGACAGCGAAACATAGGAACTCTCCTTTGCGGGAGGAAGCGGCTTTAGCTAAAAGAAGAATGGCGAGCTGCAAACAGCAAAGTGAACGTATCGTGCTTAACCGCTATGCAGCAAAGAGAGATTGATGCAATACGTACCATGCTAAAAATAGCCAGCCACGTGTATTTGGTGAAAAGTTCATGACCTGTCGGGACCGCGCTGATGTGCTGAGTACCGCCAACCGCTGCTTTTAGACAATGTAGGTCTGAAAAGAAGGGGGCACGTCAGAGCCCGTCGACATGAAAGTAGAGGGCCCAAGGCCAAAGTAAGGGGCTTTTTGCCCCAGGCACCCGGTTATTTTGAACCCTGGGTAACCAATATTTGAAATGCTCTCCTACCTTTAATTTTGCTCATGGCAGGCTGGTATTTGGCACTATGGTAATTTATTATCAGTACTTTTAGAAACCATGAATGAATGAATGAATGAATGACCTTTATTCTTCCAAATACATGTTGCCACGTACAGGAAAATTTGTTTCGCCACCTCAGGTGCAACTCGCAGTCACCCAAACTCACACAACAGTTTACACACAACACTGAAATGGACAGTGGCTCGGGACGGGTGAAGCCCGTCGCCAAGGCGTCTCATGGCTGGTGCCAACGGCCCAACCCGACCTGAACCTCCCTAACACAAAGCAAACTAAGGACAGCCCTATCATAGTATCTCTTAAACACGTAATATAATGTTTTTAAACTTTCTGCTTGGCTGATACTAGTTGCACAAATGAGAGATACGCTCAAACTCCTTCACTGGCTCCCCATCCCCCAACGCATCCAATACAAAATTCTGTCTCTCTGCTACAAATCCCTGAACAACTGCGCTCCTGCCTATCTCTCAAACTTACTTCACCCCTACACACCTTCCCGCTCCCTCCGATCTGCCTCCGACCCTCTCCGCCTCCACATCCCTCGCACCAAACTCAACACTTTCAGCCCCCGCTCCTTCTCCATCTACGGTCCATCCACCTGGAACACTCTCCCACTCTCTCTTTGTCAGAAACACTCTCTCTCTTCCTTCCAGTCCGCCCTCAAAACTCACCTCTTTCAACAGTTCTAGCACTATATCACCACACTCCCCACCGCAAGCTGACCGTCGTAATGTTTTTCACTATTTGTGGTACGTGAGTCATTGTCTAAAACGTGCGCATGCGTGCACGAGTTGTGAGTGCACGCTTAGAGTTATAATTATTATAAGATAAGCGCATTACAAATAATAATAAGCGCATTAAATAGGCGCTTTATCCCAATTGAAAATCGGCTCAAAGCGCCGCCGCGAACTGAACCCAACAAGCACGCTCACGTGAATCACACGCATTCACTCACACACTGTACATAAACATAGAACATTCACGTGGTGCTAAGGGCAAGCTCAAGCGAGCTACTGTAGTTTTTGGAAATTCAAAATCGTTTGTATTTGAAATTTGATTAAGTGGGCTGAAACTGATACCAAATACCGTAATTATTATTATTATTATTATACGCATCAACAAAACAAGACGAATTATACTTTCACAGTTGCTACCTGGGGTCCCGTCGCTATAAGAACAGCGCCGGCTATTAGACAGTCTACTTACTTATGCCTGTCACCCCTACCCGGGTATAGGCCGTCGACGAGAGACCTCCAGCAACTCCTGTCCTGTGCTTCTCCTTCGATTCTACTCCAGGTGGTTCCCAGTCTCTTGATGTCTGCTTGGAGGTCTCGACGCCAGGAGTTTCTCGGCCTACCTCTTTTCCTCTTTCCCTGGGGGTTCCATGACAATGCCTGCCTAGTGATACTGGAAGCTGGCTTTCTCAGACTGTGACCGATCCATCCCCATCTTCTTCGCCCAATTTGATTCTCTGCTGTTATCTGCTCTGTTCTCTCCCAGAGTCTGACGTTGCTGATCTTCTCTGGCCAGTACTTACTTACTTACTTACGCCTGTCACCCCTACCCGGGTATAGGCCGTCGACGAGAGACCTCCAGCAACTCCTGACCTGTGCTTCTCCTTCGATTCTACTCCATACCCCACCCGGGTCTGCCCTGGGGGACTTGGGTGGGGTTAGGTATTTTTTAGTTCCCAGGGTCACCCTGGTCAGCCCCACAGGGTGGGTTTTTCTCTCTATTCTGGGGCATGTGTTTCTGTCTACCCTTTGTCCATTCACCTGTATTTGCCCTTTTAAAACTCTCCCTACTGTCTGCACTGCCTGTAGCTCTTGATATTGGATGTGTGTTGCTAAATGGTCTTAGCTTTATTTAACCCCATGTGTTAGGTTTATTTAATGTATTTGACCGGCTGGCGACATACATTCAATGTTCTGTTTTGTTTTTTTTCACAAGCAGTGCAGGCACGTCCTGAGAAAGCCTTGTTGCTGTCGGGACGTTAAGCAATGTACAATCAATCAATCAATCGATTCTACTCCAGGTGGTTCCCAGTCTCTTGATGTCTGCTTGGAGGTCTCGACGCCAGGAGTTTCTCGGCCTACCTCTTTTCCTCTTTCCCTGGGGGTTCCATGACAATGCCTGCCTAGTGATACTGGAAGCTGGCTTTCTCAGACTGTGACCGATCCATCCCCATCTTCTTCGCCCAATTTCATTCTCTGCTGTTATCTGCTCTGTTCTCTCCCAGAGTCTGACATTGCTGATCTTCTCTGGCCAGTGGATTTTCAAAATTCTTCTAAGGCAACTGTTCATGAAGGTCTGTACTATGTTGACTGTGGTTTTTGTCAATCTCCAAGTTTCTGCTCCATATAGGAGAACTGCTTTTACATTGGAGTTGAAAATCCGGACTTTGGTGTGTTGTGACAGCTCTCTGGAACTCCACACTTTTTTCAACTGGAGAAAGGCTGCTCTGGCTTTACCGATTCGTGCTCTGACATCTGCATCAGTGCCGCCTTTTTTTGTCTATGATGCTCCCAAGATAGGTGAAGGACTCCACCTCCTCCAACGGGGTGCCAGCAAGCAAGACTGGTTCCTCCCTGGTTGCGTTCAGCCTCATTGTCTTTGTTTTCTGTTTGTGAATGGTGAGGCCCACTTGGGACGAGATGTCAGCAAGCCTCGTGGTCTTGTCCTGCATTTGTTGATGAGTGTGGGACAGTAATGCCAAGTCGTCTGCAAAATCGAGGTCGTCAAGCTGTGTCCACAGTGTCCACTGTATTCCACTTCGTCTGTGCTCTGTGGTCATCTTCATGACCCAGTCTATGGCCAGTAGGAAGAGGAACGGAGACAGCAGACACCCCTGCCTGACACCAGTTCTGACCTGGAGCTCCCTGGTGAACTGCCCTTCGTGGATCATGCGACATGTCATGCCATCGTAGCTGCTCTTGATCAGGCGGACGAGCTTTGTGGGTACACCATAGTGTCGTAGGAGTTTCCACAGAGTCTCTCGGTCCGCACTGTCAAATGCTTTCTCATAATCCACAAAGTTGACGTACAGCGGGGAGCTCCACTCCAGAGACTGTTCCACGATGATGCGGAGAGTGGCGATCTGGTCTGTACATGATCGATTCTTCCTGAATCCTGCTTGCTGGTCTCTCAGCTGGGGGTCAACGGAGCTCTTCATTCTCTCCAGGATGATCCTGTTGAAGACCTTTCCTGGTACTGACAGCAATGTGATTCCTCTGTAGTTGGAACACTTGCTGAGGTCGCCTTTCTTGGGAAGCTTGATTAGGTACCCCTCCTTCCAGTCAGCCGGCATCACCTCCTCTTCCCAGATCTTTCCAAACAGTGGGTACAGCATCTCCACTGTTGTCTCTAGGTCTGCTTTCAGAGACTCTGCTGGGATGCCATCTGGGCCTGCTGCTTTGCCGTTCTTCAAAAATGCCACTGCTCTTCTGATCTCTTCCCGGCTGGGTCTGTCACAGCTGATGGGTAGGTCGGTCTCTGCCGGCTGGATGTCTGGGGGGTCGGGTGGGCTAGGTCTGTTCAGTAACTCTTCAAAATACTCAGCCCACCTGTCGAGTTGGTCTGCTCTGTCTGCAATAGGCTTGCCTTCTTTGTCTTTTACTGGTCTTTCTGTATGGCCATACTTGCCCGACAATCTTCTGGTAATGTCGTAGAGCTGTTTCATGTTGCCGCTGCCTGCTGCCTTTTCTGCCTCTACTGCCAGGCTGTCTGTGTAGGCTCTCTTGTCTGCCCTGATACTCCTCTTCACCTCGCGGTTGGCTTCCGAGTATTCCCCCTGTGTCCTTACTTTGGCTGCTCTCGTGCGACTGTTGTTGACAACTGCTTTCTTCTGCTTCCTCTCTTCTATCTTCTTCAAGGTCTGTGCCGACAGCCAGTCCTTGTGATGGTGTTTCCTGAACCCTACAGTGTCTTTGCAGGTTGAGTTCAGCGCCTCTCTAACTGCCTTCCACTGCTGCTCTGTGGTGACCGCCTCCTCTTCATTTACTAGCTCCTGTAGCGCTTGAAACCGGTTGGACAGCACCAGTTTGAACTCTTCTCTAACTCTAGTTTCTCTCAGGAGGCCTACATTATAGCGCTGTCTTCTTGTTGTCTCTGTGCGGCTTTTCTTTAGCTTGAGCTTCATTCTTAAGGTAAGCAGATGGTGATCGGAGGCGACATCTGCTCCCCTCCTCACTCGAACATCTTGAAGAGATCTTCTAAATTTCTTGCTAATGCAGATATGGTCTATTTGGCTCTCTGTTGTATGGTCAGGTGAGACCCAAGTTGCTTTGTGTATTCTTCTGTGTGGGAAGATGCTGCCTCCAATGACAAGTCGGTTTAGAGCACACAAGTCTACAAACCTCTCCCCGTTCTCACTCATCTCCGAGCCTAGTCCCTGTCTCCCCATCACCTCTTCGTATCCGGTGTTGTCCTCCCCTATTTTGGCATTAAAATCGCCCATGACGATGGTGATGTCTCGCTCCGCACATTTGTCCAAGGCACTCTGGAGTCGGTCGTAGAACTCTTGTTTCTCTTCCTCATCACTGTCATTAGTGGGCGCATAACACTGGATGACGTTCAGCTTGAGCTTTTTCTTGGTTCTAAAGGCTGCTGTGATAATTCTTGGCCCAAGAGGTTCCCAGCCCATCAGCGCTCTCTGTGCCACCTATTAGACAGTCACTCCAGCATAAACAGTCACCACCTTAATTATAACTTAACTAATATATAACTTCACACCTACTTATTTTTAAGCAATAATAGTAAAACTACAACATTAACGTAAAAGCGGCAGTCCAAAATTGTTTCTAAAGCACAGTACACACATGTACATGCTGTCAAGTCAGTGGTGTAAAAAACAGTCACTGTGTCTGTCATCACGTCCCTCGGCTGGAATGTTGGGGCCCGAAGCCTGCCAGCACTCGCCTCGCTGCACGCACTCACACTACTCCTCAGGCAGTGATGTTGA
Source organism: Semisulcospira habei (assembly GCA_036245525.1). Lineage (NCBI taxonomy): Eukaryota > Metazoa > Mollusca > Gastropoda > Semisulcospiridae > Semisulcospira > Semisulcospira habei. Next base: position 123,409,532 of record BTPG01000002.1, on the reverse strand, counting down.
GCGTGGCGTGCGAAGAGCCACTCCTGAGGGGGGCTTTGGCGAAAAACAATTGTCCTAATGAGCGCAACAGGTACTTAATTACAAGTAGATATAATTGATAGAAGGTCTGCGAAACAGCTGATGCACAGTAAGCTAATTTTCTTCTTGATTTCCAACTCCGACCAATCATCATTAATGCGGCTGAGATCCTTGGACTGTGTCTGCCGGCTCATCATGTGTGTGTGTGTGTGTGTGTGTGTGTGTGTGTGTGTGTGTGTGTGTGTGTGTGTGTGTGTGAGAGTTTTTTTTTGTTCCTTGCAAATCAATGTATGTTTGTTGTTTTGTTGTTATATGTGTTTGTTTTTGTATTTTGCTTTGTGTTTCATTACTGTGATTGTAAAGTGCCTAGAGCACCTTGTTGATTAGGCACTATACAAATTACCTTTATTATTATGGAAAAACTAGCAATTTATTTTTCTCCTTCTTTTGTTCATCCTACTGCAACTTGCGAATGGTGTCACTGTAGGTTTTCAATTTCAGGGTCTGTGTATATTGCACACTGAAGGTCAGAGACGCTGATGTGAAATGCCAGTGGCACTTTAGAGGATGGAAATGATCGTCTTGTTCTATACCTGCGTATTTCTCTGTGGGCTGGCGATTGGGTGCCTGATAGGCGGGGGCAGGGGATCTAACTGTTATCTCTTCCATATGACGGTAACATGCAGTTACCAACACCAAAATGTTTTCTGATCAATCAATCCAAGTATTTCACTATGTCCACAGAGACAGAACTCTTGACATCTGCTTTGTTTTGGACTCTGCATTGAATTTACTTCCCTTGGCTGAACATAATTTTCCTTTAAACACACTGAAGCTTTTGGGGTTTCAAACTGAAAGTGTGTCTTGTCTTCGTAGTTGAAAAACTTGACCCACTTACTGCTAGGGGCTGTAACTTTAATTTTCACGCACATAGATTAAAAAAAACAAAAATAATGTCTAAACCCCATTGAACAGGCAGCAACTGTTACTACATGCTCGCGGGGCTTAAGACTGACTTGCTGCTATCTGTTTCATTAAAACGTTATGGTGGCATAGTTTGTGAGGAAATGTGGTGAAGTACAATTCTGCTTGCAGTTGATGAAACATTCCAGTCTTCAGTTGCGGATGGAAACCTAACCAGGTTAACCACATACCACCCCATTTTTGGCTCACATGTGAGCGAGTCTATATAATGGGTCATCTGTCCGTTGTCTGTCATCCGTGCCAAGCATCAATGTTGGCATTTTCGTGGAGACTATTAAGCCTCAGACTTTAAACTTTGCCCAAAGATACTTTGTGGCAAAACCTTTCTAAACAAATTAATTTCAGTGACCTCTCTGGGGGGGGGTGGGGGGTGGGGGGGGGGGGCAGGCGGGAGTGGGGGCAAGTGGGGGGGGAGGGGGTGTCCAAAATAGCCATAGTTTGTCAAAAACTGCTTTTTGTCAAATACTGAAATGTGGTATAGATATACCTGATGGTAAGGCCTTTCTATGCATACTAGTTTAGATATATGTCATGAAATCCTACTCCCATGCTTCAAGAGGCAGAGGTCTGGCTTTCGTCTTCAGAACGATCATCACTTCAAGTCTTTATCATATTAACTGACTCTTTTGTGTTGAGCCATTCGTCCTTTGAATTAGCTAAACTGTCCATTTCACTTCCGCAGCAGCATGTGCACTTTCTTCTGTTTTATTGACTCCCACCCAGCAAGGCCAACCATCTGACTGACACCATTTTTCTCCAGGAGCTTCCTGATCTTCTTGACCTGTGCATAGAGATAGGAATACTGACAGTTCTAAGACACCCCCTCTCTAATCTGCAGATTTATTATAACAACTAGCTATTCAGACAAACCAACTCCAACAAATACAATCAATACCTTTATTACCTAACTATTTTAGTTTCATTTCAGAAATTATTAAAGAATTATTTTTAATCTGCAGATTAGAGAAGTGGGTGAGTTAGAACTGTCAGTATTCCTATCTCTTGGGTAAAATTATCAAGTTACTATCTATGTTACTGTCTAGATGTTTCTAAGTAAATTACAAGTACTTAATAAGGTAATTTATAAACCAGCAAGTAACTTTGTAAGTACCTTTGAAGTTAGTTGGCGCAAGTAATTATAAGTGACTTAAAAAGTTTTTATAAGTGTCTTAACATAAGATCTTGTAAGTTCTTGATGCAAGTCAGCAAGATACTCGGTCAGATTTCCCAAGTTACAAGGACAATAAAAAAACTTTTTTTTAGTAATAGTCTGGTGGTGGAGCTGATGGGGTTAAATAGTTAGGCGCAAGCGACATGTCATCTTTTTGTGAAGTGTAATGAAAAAATATAAATTATTAATGCTGTCATTGTCTTCTTTAAGCAAAATTATTATATTACATTATAAAATGAATCAAGACGAATTACTACTTTTAAGTGATATTTGTGCTGTAGAGAACAAAGACTTAGACTTTAAAAAACAGCGTCTTTTGTCTGTTGTTGTTTCGGGGAAGTCAAAGGCTTATCTCGGAAAACAGTACATGACAGAAGATATTGAATCTCTAACCGCTGATGAACTAATCAAACTTCATTCTAAATATGAAAACCATATTGCTTCACTAATGACTCGTGATTTAAGCCGGTCTCTTGTCTGTCTATATACAAAAGCTGTAAGTCACTTCTTACCTGTAGACACTGACAGTCTATCACACGACCTTGAAAGCAATCCTATTGTTTCAAGTTCAATAGGCAAATTAGCATGCCTTATGTTTTACAAGTTTGGGAATTACCTTGCACCTGCTGTAACCCTACTTGTTACTAGTAGTCATATTGATTTTTCTAAAATAAATTTTAAATTAGAAGAAAATGGACGAGACGACTCCACAACAGAGCCATGTCTTGACACAGGTTCAAACAGTGACTAAGACTAAAAGTCCAGGTCGAATAGAGGCTGGGAAAAGATTAGCTGAATATAACAGACAAAAGAAATTACAGCTTCAAGCATTAACAGAAAAGACTGACGTAACATCATCAGTGACACTACCATTAGAACCAACACATACCCCACAAAGTGATAAAAAAACAACTAAACCTGAAACAACAAAATATATAGTTGCTGGATTTGTTGTCGGATTTGGTTACGTAGGTTACCAATTATATAAAAAATACAAACCACAGACTCAAACCGTGTACAAAAAATCAAACACTCCAAAAATAAAAGAAGAAGTCTCCACATTACCAGCAACACCCAAAGCCGTGGACCCATTTTACATGCAGTAAATAAATTTATTATTTTAATTTTTATGGTATAAGAAAATGAGCGACACAAAGAACTTTATGAACCTTGTCTATCACTCTGCTGTAATAAGTGGACTAGCAGTAGCTTATTCTATGCTGGGAAAAAGTCTTCTCAAAATGAAATCAGCAGACCTTAGTAAATTAGACTTCGAAGACAGTGCTAAACTAGTAGTTGTTATAACAGCATCGATTGCAACAAAAGATTTTCTAGTCAAGCAAGGAATTATTCCAGAAAATATTTCTATGTAAATAAAAATATGGCAACTATAGCTGTCATGATTGGTGGTGCAGTTATTAACGCATTAGCTTTTAGTGGATCAAACTATTTCTTTTCAAAAGTTAGTAAAGAAGAATCAGCAGAAGAAATGAAGCGACACAATGAGGCATCTGAAAAACTAGCTCAAGCTCAACAAGATTACGAAAAGCAAAGAATTG